>CM044398.1:23162500-23762500 GCA_024322285.1 Musa beccarii
AAAAAAAGAAGTATAATCCCTAATTCCTTCAGGCAATATTTTTTCCGAGCCTACATTCCATGTTTATTCAGAAAAGAAAAGATGATGTATACGTTTGTGTTTGTGGTAATATGATGAGGAATCCAAAACCAATGACATGCTACAAATACTCTGATCCAGACATTTCACTGCCAACATACACAGCATTGAATTAATCACCATAATAATAATAACAATAAAAGCCACAGGTAAAAGAAGGCGAGGGAAGTCGAGGAAACAGTACTATCTATCGGAGGGCACTAAAGTTGCAGTAACGGTATGTGCATTGCAGGAAGTATATGCCACAGAGAGAAAGCCAAAATAAGTTTCATCACCATACCATAGGAATTTAGCATGAGTCGCAGCCAACCTCTCGATCTGCGCTTCTTCTCAAATGTCTCGGACTTTCCATGGTCAGTTCCATTTGCAATGATCATATTAGACATGACTGTCAATTACATCGTGAATGAAGTCGATCTCCCCGCCATAAGCAGCAAAAGATGATTGTGAGTTGCCACTCCAAAACCAGAAGACGTTAGATGGAGACGTGAGCATGAAAGGTAAGTTACCTCAAAGCTCATTGATGCCTTCTTCTTCTTCTTCAGCAGCAGCAGCAGAAGCAGCATCATCGACTAGGTTTGTGTCGAAGGTGCAGGAATGCTTGATGTAGTTTATATAATTGCCTCGGACATCATTGATGGAAAAATTTGGAATGTGTTTGATTATGGGCCACTCTGCGCCATTTTGGAGGCATCTGACGACTAGTTGGGTGATTCCGTGTACGTCCAGTCTGGAGTGTAGGGATGCATGCAGGGCAAGACGCCAACCACTCCGGTAAATGTTTTTGCTGATGCCCAGACAGGTCCAGAAACAAGACCTCCAGTGCAGGGAGATCAGCAACAGTCTCCAGATCTGATTTACCAAATATACTCAGTTCTTTCACGGAAGGAAAACCTCTGATGGACTTGAGAGCACACACATCGGACAGATACAATGTGGTTAAGCAGGTTGCCTGTTGGATTAGACCTTCTGGTATAGACTTCAACTTGGGGCAATTCCAGAGTTCTAATTCCTCGAGGCGACGCATAGCAAAACCTTCCGGCACCCAATCCCACACTTCCATGTTAGTCATACTCCAGAGTTTCAGTTGCCTTAGTTTCGGAAACAACGAAGAACGAGGAGGAGAAGAAGAAGAAGGGAGCTTTGAATTCCGTTCATGGTCATGACCAGTAGCAGCAGCTTCACACCCAAAAAATTCGGTCCGACGGTGGTCACTGCATATGCACCTAATATTTCAAGAATCTCCAAGCTAGGGAGCTTCCCTAGCGGTGGAAGCAGTGGCCAATGATTGCAGAAATGTAGTTTCAAGTATCTTATGTTTGGAAAAAGTGAACCTATGCTTGCAGACGCCATCCAGCTGGGGCACCTGAGGCTCCAGAAATTCCATAACGTGAGCGAAACAATAGATGATGGTGGATGAAGTACCACATCCAACACCTTCGCGATTCTTTCGTTCTGTTCCTCCGTGTAATCATCGGATCTGGATGAGTAATCTAAATATAGATTTTTCAGCTTTTGGTTACCCTTTAAGATGCTTGTATCCCTTCTTGGTTCAGCTTCCATCCACGCCCTCCTCAACTTATAAATGGAGAGGTCTCTGAGCTCCTGGAGGCCGCCTAATGCTTCCAATGGGCACGTACCAGTAGCCATGTTCACCACGAATCCTCGGAGTTTATTGAGGTGCTTCAACCTTCCTATTCCATATGGCAAGCTCTCCAGCTGTGTACCTTCACAGTCGAGTATCCTTAGATTGACCAGCTCAGCTATGCCCTGGGGGATGTGTCTCAACTGGCCACATTCTCTGAGGATCAAAAAGTGTAAATTCGTCAGATTGCACAAGCTTTCGGGAAGCTTCGTTACATTGCTCCAAGACACATTCAAGTATCTCAAGTGTATCAAATTTCCGATGTAGTGCGGTAGGCTTTGGATTTTTGTGTGCTTAAGATGGAGGACTCTAAGTCGTACGAGGTTCTTCAAGCAATCATCTACATCCTTCACAGTGTAACATTTTCCCCCCACCAACAGTGTCCTCACTGACTCATGACGCTTGGTCAAACTGATGATATCCCGGATGTCCATGGTTTCAGTGGCCACAATCGACAACCGACGCGGCTTCATCGGGGCGGCACCACTTCTCCACTCCTTTTGCACGTCACTAATGAACAAGCTCTCATCTCTCGATAGGAAATGGCCGAGCGATCGCAGCAGGTCATGCATCGTGGAATTCTCATCGTAGTCCAGACTGAAAGGTTGCAGCGATTGTAGAAGGCTCCTTTGAAGCAGCTCTCTGTAATATTGCTCCCCTGTTTCCTCCAAGCTGACAGCTCCTCGTGCTTCGACAAACCCCTCGGCTATCCACAATCTGACGAGTTCAGCCTGATATAACTCATAGTCTTCTTCGAACAAGGCACAGTAGAGAAAGCATTGCTTGAGATGAGACGGCAAGTCTTGGTAGCTCAGATACAGTGCTTCGTGCACACCTTCGGGAAGCCCGCTCTGTGACCATGCGACGCTGCGGAGAACTTCCTCCCAAGCACTTCTGTTGAGCTCTCTTTTACAGAGGACCCCTCCGATGCTCTTGATGGCCAGGGGAAGCCCTCCGCATTTCTCAACAATCTTCATACCTATGTCCTTGAGATCTTGGGCATCACTTTCCTTCTCTGCATTCATCGTCGCTTCTTGCAGAGGAGGGACCAGCCATCCTCCGGAGGCAGCAGCTTCACCTCGTGGACGTAGGCCGCCTTCATTTGCCTCGCGATCCCTGCGTTTCTGGTGGTCACCAGCACCCTGCTCCCTGCTGCTCCTCCCTGCAAAGGATTGCGGAGCAGGTCGTCCCAGATCTGAGCATCCCAAACATCATCCAACACCAGCAAGAACTTGTTCCCTCTCAGCAGACCCTCCACCAAGGGCTCCAGCAGACTCCTGCTCTGTTCTCCATCATGGCTTCCACCAGCACCTTTAACGATATTTCTGAGAAGATCCGTCTCGCTGAACTCTTGGGACACGCACACCCAGATGGTGGTGCCGAAGTTGGCTTTGATTTTACCATCATTGAACACCTTCCGAGCGAGGGTGGTCTTTCCGATGCCGCCGGTCCCCACGATTGCCAGCGCCACCAGGTTCTTACTCGGATCTTGCTTTGTCAGCTGATCCACCAGTGCCTTGGCGTCCTCCTCCAGTCGCTCGCCAACCATGTCAGACTCCATCACCGGGGAAGTTATGCGACTAACTCGAGGAACCACCCTTCGTTCCGCCGCAGACACATGGAGCTGCAGCTTGGACCTTCGGGCCGAGATCTCTTCCAGCCGATCGTTGAGATCCTTGATTCTGATGCCCACCTCATGTCGGAACTTGACCTCGCGAAAGCAAGCACAGATGGGAAATCCGCACAAGGTGGACGGCTTCGGATCGGACTCACGAGGAGTCCACTTCTCGGCCTCCATCCGGCACTCGTCGAGGACGTCGTCGGCGTCGTACATGACATCCTTCAGCTCCGTCAGCCAGTCGTCGACGTCCTCGTCCTCGATCCGCCGCTTCTCGGCGTCGCGAAGGACAGAGTGGATGTTGCGGAGAGAGCGTTGGAGCTTTTGTATCTCCCCGGGGACGCCCAACAGCAAGTCCACCTCCTCTTTAGCCATGTCCTTCAACGTAGCGACCAGCCCGGAGATGAAGGAATCAAGCACAACGGCCATCTTTGATCACAGAGTGGGAGTGGGAGTAGGAGTACTGTGCCTCTCTCTCTTAAGACAAAGGTCCAAGTTATATTTGCATAAACTATATTTTTTTCTAAAAGAAAACTTAAAAACCTTTATTGCTAAAATTGATAAAAAAAATCTCATCAACGAAAGATATATCCAAATTAAAAAGGTAAAAATTCCACCAAAAATTAGAGAATTTATTGGCAGTAACCAATCAATTAGCCACATGATTTCCTTTCAGGTAAGATTTTATAATCATTCATAATAAACATTTGATGTAAAATATCCCTAACAACATTCAAAATTCATTGTAGAGCAGAAGATTATTTATTTATAATATTTATTATCCTCATAAGTCAAGTATAATCCTTTCAAGATAGTTTTTTACTTCTAAAGATACCTACAACTCAAGAAAATAACGAAAGCATCTCTAACACGGAAGCCAATACCTCTATTACATTTATGATTCTAAGAAATATTATAATTTAATTTGATTCAATCAAAAGCTAATTTTTCTCATTTAACCAAGCAAAAACAATGGCAAATGTTTCTTATGGATTTGATTGGCTCCGATGAATGTGTGAAACCATTTTGAAAAATAAAATATATTATATTATTAAAAATAACATCGTTACGATCCCCCGAGAGCAATAAAATAAGAAGCCTCAAAATTAAACAAAAATAAACCCTCACTTAAATCGAAGACCATGTGACCAAGATTAAAAAAGATAAAAATACAAACCAAACCCATTCTTACACGGAGATCAAAAAAGTCAACTAAACATGACAACAAATCAATACATGTTCAAGAAATTTTAAAGTAATATTTAAAAAAATTCTGTACTCACAAATCCCCAAACCGATCAGGGAAGCAACGGTGACCGAGAACAGTAGCACTGGCAAACATGCATAAACTACTATCATGTTTTATATTCAAATCCAACTTTGATTGTACTGACGCAGCCTCTGTCGTCTTTCACAGTATTATTGCACAAAAAAAATAAAGTTAGTGTCATCTTCCGTTGCACAATAATTGAGGCTATGCCATCAAAAAATAGGTTTTGATACCAACTAAAGACTATGACATTAAGATAAAACAGGTTGGTTGTGATGCCAACAGACAAAAGTAGGAGATGGACAAAGGGATGAGTGAATGATTGAGATGCGGAGGGAGTAAAAGAATTTCTCACTTGCCATTGCAAAGAAGTGGTTCCACACTTGCTCGGACTAACATATAGACCATATAAGAATTCTCGAGGTATATGATTTTATATATAAATCACATACCGATCAACATTTCAAACTAAATTAAATAAAATAATATAACAAATACAAACAAGATCACTAACAGATAACATATCGGCTACAAGATCATTAGTGGTTAGTATAAGATGTGTACCACTCGATTTCAAAAATTCTATAATAAAGAATTTTTGAAATTAGGAAGCAATTTAGAGTGGACACTGATCATAACCTCGACTGTCAATACATCAAATTGTAAACCTCGAGACACATCAGTAACATCTGACAATTTCAGGTCCCTGAAACACATCAGTGGATGTTGCGGAGAGAGCGTTGGAGCTTTTGGATCTCCCCGGGACGCCCAACAGCAAGTCCACCTCCAATTTAGCCATGTCCTTCAACGTAGCGGCCAGCCCGGAGATGAAGGAATCAAGCACCACGGCCATCTTTGATCACAGAGTGAAGGAATCAAGCACAATGGACCTCTCTCTTTTAAGTCCTCTGTGCTAGCCAAGACAAAGGTGCAAGTCAAAGGTTGTTAGCCAAGACGAAGTGCAAGTCATACCTGCATAAACTCTTTTTTTTTTTCTAAAGGAAAACTTAAAAACTTTATTACTAAAATCGATAATAAAAAAATTCTCATCAACGAAAGATAGATCCAAATCCAAAAGGTAAAACATTCCTCCAAGAATTAGAGAATTTATTGGCTCTAATATGAGTGATCAATCAATGATTTCCATCCATTTGAGATTTTATAATCATTCAAAATAAACATTTGATTTGATGTAAAAAAAATCCCTAACAACATTCAAAATTCATCTTGGAGCAGGAGATTATTCATTTATAATATTTACTATCCTCATATAACCCTTTCTAGATAGGTTTTTACATCACAATAATTACTATCTCGCTTCTAACGATACCTACAACTCAAAAAAAATATGGATGCTAGAAGCTAATACCACTATTACAATTATGATTCCAAAAAATATTAGAATTTAATTTGATCTAATCAAAAACTATTTTTTCTCATTTAACGTGCAAAGACAATGACTAATGTTTCTTATGGATTTGATTGGCTTCACGAAGAATGTGTGAAACCATTTAAAAAATAAATCAAAAATAAAATATACTATATTATTAAAAATAACATCATTTGAGCCCGAGAGCGATCGAAAGCTATAGCAATAAAATACCTTCGCTAAGAAGCCTCAAAATTAAACAAAAATAAACCCTCACCTAAATCAAAGGCCATGTGCTGACCAAGAATAAAAAGAAAGATAAAAATATAAACCAAACCCATTCTTACACAGAGATTAAAAAAAAAGTCAACTAAACAGGACAACGAATCAATACAAGTTGAAGAAATTTTAAATTAATATTAAAAAAAATACTGTACTCACAAATGCCCAAACCGATCTGGGAAGCAACGGTGACCAAGAACAGCAGCACTGGCAAAACATGCATAAACTACTCTCATTAGCTGGACGAACAACATAAAGTAGGAGTGTGTTTTATATCCAAATCCAACTTTGGTTGTACCGACGCAGCCTCTGCCATCTTTCACAGTATTATTGTAAAAAAATAAATTAAAAAAAAAGTTAGTGCCATCTTCCGTTGCCCAATAATTGACCAATTCTAAGACGTGTTGCAGGATAAAATAGACTTTGACACCAACTAAAGACTATGATATTAAGATAAAACAGGTTGGTTCCGATGCCAATAGACAAAAGTAGGAGATGGACAAAGGGATAGTGAATGATTGACATGTGGAGGGAGCAAAAGAATTTCTCATTTGCCATTGTAAAGAATTTCCATATAAAATTTCCAAGCATAAGATTTTATATATACATCAAGTTTGACACTGATCAACATTTCAAATCAAGTTAAACTAGACATTATGACAGATATAAACAAGATCACTATAAGATTACTAGTGGTCAGTATAAGATGGGTACCACTCGGTGGTATCAGTACAATACAGGCTCTATAATGGATAATTTTGAAACTGGAAAACGATTTAGAGTGAGTATTGACCATAACCTTGATTGCCAATATGCTAAATTGTAAGCCTCACGACATACCAGTAACATATTTGAAATTTTTTCTATTTTAATTAATAATTGGGTGCTTAAAATATTCTAGAAAAACTAGGATGAGTTCAAGAAGTTCACACGGACATGCCTCAGCCTCAGCTACAAAGATCATTAAGAATTTTAAATATTTCTAAATTATTTCTTTATAAATAGATGTATATATGCTTAATTTATTACCTGGTTCCAATCAAATATTTTGACTTCTACCTATAATTTATTTTCTCCTTTTTCAGATTCTTCTTCTTCTTCTTTTCCTCCTCCTCCTCCACCTCCTTTTAATTGTAGGTGATGTAAAATAACAAAAGAAAAGATAAAATGATGAAACCAAGGAATATCAAAGAAACAAAGTTGAGAAATATTTTTTTTATGTTTATTATAATAAGTTGATATTTTTAAGCTTATGTATATTATGTAATAATTCAGAAAACACCACCTTCTTGATTCGCTATATTAACCCAGAAGATATCATATTCTGTGTCTTTACAAATTGATCCCATCTGCTTTCTTTTCCTTTGCTGATCTCTGTTCATGTAGCACAGTGTGTGATCCACCTACAGCAGCTGGCAGTGAAGTGCCTGCAAAATGCCAAGCAAGCATTGGTCATCGTCACATTGTTGGTGCAAATGGCTACTTTGGAAGCTCTGCAAAATGCCAAGGAAAAGTAGATATCCTCCTTCCTGATAATTCACAAAAGCAGAAAAAATAAACATCAGGAAGCTCTGGCCTCGACCATGTAAGACTGAATGACAGGCATATTTCTGGCTGACATGAAAATGCTACTATGTTTGGGCTGTGTTATGAGTGTGCCTATACAACTTTTCTTTTGTTTTAAAAGGCTAGTATTACACTAAAATGGGGGAGCATTAGCATGTCTTCCCATACTGGTATGTTTCAGGCAAAATCCACGCTAATGACAAGCAAACTATGTGTTCTTGCTCAGAATGTGATGAATGTTTAAGTAAACAAGCCGCTGAAAGGATTTTCATATGTTGGGATGCAAAGCCAACATTGAAGTAGGTAATGTGTTACGCAAGCCACCAAGAGGAGGGAAAACAACCTAGCAAAAAATGGCTATGAAAGAATGAATAAACATGTTTAATATAATAAATTCTTGATAAAGCATACTATGAAGATGATAGGCTGACTTCAATCCTAATGTCATAGTAACGTGAGTAAAAATATGGCAATTGGTCTTTGAATGGTTTGTGGTGTTGCAATTGTATCTTGATTTCACTCTGTGATATCAACCTTCTGAATATTTTCAGATAGTTTCATGTACGAAATCCTCACAAATATTAAATCAAAAACTATGTTAGACTCCCATGTGCAGAACTATTTCTGATAAGAGTCAATTTAATATTTAGTAGCTGCATTTTGTTCATTCAAAAAATCTCATAAATAATAATAAAAATACAAAAAAAAGTATAATTCTGATTCGTTCTGGTAATCTTTTTTCCGAGCCTGCATTCCATGTTTACTCAGAAAAGATAAAGATGATGTATACGTTTGTCTTTGCGGTAATATGTTGAGGAATCCAAAACCAATGAGATGCTGCAAATACTCTGATCACTGCCAACAGAAAGAAGGTGACGGAAGTCGAGGAAATCGACAGACAATGGACATTGTCCATTGTCCGTACTTGTGCAACAGATCGCACTGATATCACCATATCAGTAGTAGTAGAAGTAGAAATATACGGATCGGAGGGAAGCGGGCACTGAAGATGCAGTAGTAGTATGTACATTGCAGGAAGTATGTGCAACACGGAGAGAAAGAATGCTGATTGCGCTGATAGCACCATATCATGGGAATGTAGCATGAGTCGCAACCAACCTCTGGATCTGCGCTTCTTCTCAAAAGTCTCGGACTTTCCATGGTCAGCTCCATTTGCAATGATCACGTTAGACATGACTGCCCATTGCATCGTGAATGATGTCGATCTCCCTGCCATAAGCAGGAAAAGATGATTGTGAGTTGCCACTCCAAAAACCAGAAGACGTTAGATGGTCGAGACGTGAGCATCAAAGGTAAGTTACCTCAAAGATCATTGATGTCTTCTTCTCCTTCTGTTTCTTCTTCTTCTTCTTCAGCAACAGTAGCATCAGCAACAGCGTCATCGACTAGGCTTGTGTCGAAGGTGCAGGAATGCTTGATGTAGTTTATATAATTGCCTCGGCCATCTTTGATGGAAAAAATTGGAAAGTGTTTGATCATGGGCCAGTATGCTCCATTTTGGAGACATCTGCGGAGGAGTTGGGTGGTTCCGTACACGTCCAGTCTCTGGAGCGTGGTGAAACATGCAGGGCAAGCCGCCAACCACTCTGGTAAATGATTGTTGAGACGCCCAAACGTGCCCAACTTCAAGAATTCCAGTGCAGGGAGATCAGTAACAATCTCAGATTTGATTTACCAATTATACTCAGTTGTTTCACAGAAGGGAAACCTCTGATGGACTTGAGCACACACATTGGCCAGATCCAATGTGGTTAAACAGGTTGCCTGACGGATCAGGCCTTCCGGTAGAGACTTCAACTTGGGGCAATTTGCGAGGACTAATTTGTTGAGTCGTTGCGCAGCAAAACCTTCCGCTACCCACTCCCACACTTCCATGTTAGTCATATTCCAGAGTTGCAGCTGCTTTAGACTCCGAAACAACGGAGGAAGAGGAGGAGGAGAAGAAGAAGAAGAAGAAGGGCGCTTTGAATTCCGTTCCCGTTCATGACCAGTAGCAGCAGCTTCACACCCAAAAAACTCCGGTCCGATGGTGGTCACTGCACGTGCACCTACTATGAAAAGAAACTCCAAACTGGGGAGCTTTCCTAGCGGTGGAAGCAGTGGCCAATCATTACAGTCAATTAGTTCCAAGCGGCTTATATTTGGAAGAAGCGAACTGATGCTTGCAGACGCCATCCAGCTGGGGTACCGGAGAAGGAAAAAATTCTCTAACCTGAGCGTAACAATAGATGATGGTGTATGAAGTGCCACATCCAACACCTTTATGATTTTTTCGATATGTTCCTCCGTGTGATCATCGGATCTCGATCTGGATGAGCAATTTAAACGTAGATTTATCAGTTTTTGGTTACCCTTTAAGCCGCTTGGATCCCTTCTTGGTTCAGCTTCCATGCACGCCCTCTCCAACTTGTAAATGGAGAGATATCTGAGCTCCTGGAGGCCGCCTAACGCTTCCAATGGGCACGTACCAGTAGCCATGTTCACCACGAATCCTCGGAGTTCTTTGAGGTGGTTCAGCCTTCCTATTCCATATGGTAAGCTTTCCAGCTGTGTACCTCTACAATCGAGTGTCCTTAGATTGACTAGCCTATCTATACCCTGGGGGATCTGTGTCAACTTGGTACATCCTCTGAGGATCAAAAACTGTAAATTCGTCAGATTGCAAATGCTTTCTGCAAGCTCCGTTATGCGGCTATAAGACACATTCAAGTATCTCAAGTGTATCAAATTTCCGATGTAGTGCGGTAGGCTCTCGACTTTTGTGTGCATAAGATGGAGGACTCTTAGTCGCACAAAGTTCTTCAAGGAATCATCTATATCCTTCACATAGCCACATATTCCCTCCACCAGCAATGTCCTCACTGACTCATGTTGCTTAGTCGAACTGACGATGTCCCGGATGTCCATGGATTCATTGGCCACAATCGACAACCGGCGCAGCTTCATCGGGGCGGCAGCACTTCTCCCCCTCGTTTTGCACGTCACGAATGAACAAACTCTCTCTCGATAGGAAATGGCCGAGCGATCGCAGCAGGTCATGCATCTTGGAATAATTCTTGTAGTCCGGAATGAAAGGTTGCGATTGTAGAAGGCTCCTGTGAAGCAGCTCACTGTAATATTGCTCCCCTGTTTCCTCCAACGTGACATCTCCTCGTGCTTCGACAAACCCTCGGCTATCCATAATCTCACAATGGCAGACCCGCGAAACTCATAGTCTTCGGGAACAAGCCACAGAGAAAGCATTGCTTGAGATGGGACGGCAAGTCTTGATAGCTCAGATACAGTGCTCCGTGCACACCTTCGGGAAGCCCGGTCCGTGACCATGCGACGCTGCGGAGAACTTCCTCTCACGCACTTCTGTTGAGTCCTCTTTTGCAGAGGACCCCTGCGATGGTCTTGATGGCCAGGGGAAGCCCTCCGCATTTCTCAACAATCTTCATGCCAGTGTCCTTGAGATCTTGGGCATCCCTTTCCTCCTCTGCATTCATCGTCGCCTTCTTGCACAGGAGCGACCAGCCATCCTCCGGAGGCAGCAGCTTCATCTCGTGGACGTGGGCCGCCTTCATTTGCCACGCGATCCCTGCGTTTCTGGTGGTCACCAGCACCCTGCTCCCTGCTGCTCCTCCCTGCAAAGGATTGCGGAGCAAGTCGTCCCAGATCTGAGCATCCCAAACATCATCCAACACCAGCAAGAACTTGTTCCCTCTCAGCAGACCCTCCACCAAGGGCTCCAGCCGACTCTTGCTCTGTTCTCCATCATGGCTTCCGCCAGCACCTCTAACGATATTTCTGAGAAGATCCGTCTCGCTGAACTGTTGGGACACGCACACCCAGATGGTGGTGCGGAAGCTGGCTTTGATTTTACCATCATTGAACACCTTCTGAGCGAGGGTGGTCTTTCCGATGCCGCCGAACCCCACAATTGCCAGCACCACCACGTTCTTACTCGGATCTTGCTTTGTCAGCTGCTCCACCAATGCCTTGGCGTCCTCCTCCAGTCGCTCGCCGACCATGTCAGACTCCATCACGGGCGAAGTTACGCGACTAACTCGAGGAACCACCCTTGGTTCCGCGGCAGACGCATGGAGTTGCAACTTGGACCTTCGGGCCGAGATCTCTTCCAGCCGATCGTTGAGATCCTTGATTTTGACGCCCACCTCGTGTCTGAACTTGACCTCGCGAAAGCAAGCAAAGATGGGAAATCCGCAGAAGGTGGACGGCTTCGGATCGGACTCACGAGGAGTCCACTTCTCGGCCTCCATCCGGCACTCGTCGAGGACGTCGTCGGCGTCGTACGTGACATCCTTCAGCTCCATCAGCCAGTCGTTGACGTCCTCGTCCTCGATCCGCCGCTTCTCGGCGTCACGAAGGACAGACTGGATGTTGCGGAGAGTGCGTTGGAGCTTTTGGATCTCCCCTGGGAACGCCCAACAACAAGTCCACCTCATCTTTAGCCAGGTCCGTCAACGTACCGACCAGCCCGGAGATGAAGGCATCAAGCACAACGGCCATCTTTGGTCGCAGAGTAGCTCTCTCCAAGTCTTGTGGCAGCCAAGGTATGGGTGCAAGTTATACCCGCCAAGGCAACGGCATCTTTGGTCACAGAGTCGGAGTATGGCAGCTCTCTCCGAGTCTTGCGGCAGCCAAGGCAAGCGTGAGGCGCAAGTCATACCTGCATAAACTTTTTTTTTTCTAAAAGAAAAATTTAAAAACTTTATTAATAAATTGATAGGAAGCAACATCCAAATCCAAAAGATAAAAGTTCCTCCTAAGATTAAAAAAATTGTTGACTCTAGTATGAGTGACCAATCAATTAGCTATACAATTTCTCTGCACGTGAGATTTTTTAATCATCCATAATAAATATTAGATGTAAAATATTCTTAACAATATTCAAAATTCATTATGAAGCAAAAGATTGTTTATTTATAATATCCATCATCGTCATAAACTAAGCATAACCCTTTCAAGATAACTTTTACATCACAATATTTGTCTTCTTACTTCTAAACCTATCTACAACCTAAAAAAAACAAGGAAAGCATTACCTTGTCCGGCAATAAAACTATACCACTATCACAATCATGGTTATAAGAATCATTACAATTTAATTTGATATGACTAAGAGTTGATTTTCCCCCATTTAATCGAACAAAAACAATGACTAATGTTTCTCATGGATTCGATAGGCTTCATTACAAAAATAAATTAGAAATAAAATATATTAAATTATTAAAAATAGCATCATTAAAAGCCTCCCATAAGATCGATAAAATTATAATAATAAAAACCTTTAACCAAGAAGCCTCAACTAATGCAAAGGTCCTGTGACCAAGAATTAATAAAAAAAAGTCAAAATGTAAATCAAATCGATTTTTACCAAAGAGAACAAAAGGCTTGGCATTAAGATAAAATGAGGTTCTGATGCCAATCGACAAAAGTAGGAGATGGACAAAGGGATGAGTGAATGATTGAGATGCGGAGGGACAGAACAAACGCGAGTATATTTTACTCTGCATCATATTATAATTTCGTCACACTAACTTGGAGTTGAGAAAAATAATTTCTCACTTACTATTGAAAAGAAGTGGTTCACACATACATACACCCATATAAGAATTCCAAAACAAAGATATTATAATACTGATCAACAGTACAAACCAAGTTAAGCCAAATAACATGGCATACTAAAAAAAGATCACCAATAGATAATATGTCAGCTACAAGATCACTACCACTTTATCAGTCTGATGGATTGATACTTAGTATAGGACGAGAGGATTGAAAGGAACTTTAAAACATAGCTGCACAAACTAAGGCATCATAATGTTTAAAGCAAGCATTAGCTTGAAGGAACTTAAGAATAGATGCAGAGAACAAAGACATGATCATGTTTAAAACAAGCGTGGTCCTAAAGCAGCTTCAAGTTGTAAGGCATCATTATGTATAACGCAAACATGATCCCAAAGGAACTTAAATAATTGTGGCACAAAATAAAGCATCATTATGCTTAAACCAAACATTGTTTGATTCCCAGGAATAAGAATAGCGGCATAGAATAAAGCAGCGTCATGTTTAAAGCAAGCATAATGTTGAAGGCAAACATGATTCTAAAGGAACATAAAGAAAAGTAGCACAAAATTGAAGCATCTTTATGTTTAAAAGCAAATTATATATTTATCTAATTTAGTAAAAATAATTTTACTAAACTAGATTTTAAAATTCTTGAAAAGTATTTTACACCTACACACAAATTTTATAAAATAGACTAATAAACCTAATAAATATAATATTACAATGTTAAGTCCAACTACCTGCAAGTTATATGATTAATATCATACTCTTTTCTATATATCACAATACTGTTACTCTTTCCTATATATTCAAGATTGGAAAGGATCTCTACACCTAAAAAAAAGAGCTAATTGGTATGGGAAGTCCAAGGAAAACATTTTCCCATTGAATCAAAGCTGAAAAAAACGAATGCTCCGGATAACTTATAGAAAAGTATACCAAGTTCTCTGTTTCCGTCTTCAAGAAAGGCTAAGCTAAAGGTATCTCTTTCTGTCCTAAGAAATGCGCGGTGTTCGTCAACTCAACTAGAACTGGAAGTCGAATAGGAACTAGCCGAGCTACAGCCTTAGGCACAAGCACTCTCACCTCTCTCACTCCCAAATATGAAGTCGGAAGAAAAGAAGCTTTCATTCAAGTTGACATCGGTCGTGGAGTTCCTGGAGATCAAAGTAGGCCGGTTCCTGTTCCAGGATCAAATGCCAGAGAAGAAGAAAGATCTGAAGTCGTATCATAAGGATCCGAGCTCGAATCTCGTGCTCACCATAGCGCTTAAGAAAATCGTCCAGTACTGGTTTTGAAGCTAAGGGATCAGAATCAAGTACAGGTGTAGCAGCTAATGCGGAGTCTCATCCACTTGTTGACGTCGAATGCCCAGTTCCAGTTCTTTACCTTAGTTGTCTACGAGTTCCTGTAGCTCCTTCCCTTGTCTACGATAGAGGCAATTGGCTTGATTGCCTTGACTTGGATGTAAGTACGTACTGAATACGATTGATTTCAGTTAGTTCTTTTGCAGTCCAAAGGGATCACTTTTACAAAGAGAGATCATCAGCTGGATAAGGTAAAGAAGAAAGATACGCAGCGGTTGGGTAACTGACTTTGTGCTCCATAACTCGATAATCAATTGCTGGTTGACTCGTGTAAGCAAAAAGGGGCATACTTTGGTCTATGGGAGCGAGGGATGGGATTGGATTTGGTGCTAAATCATGAAATTGAGGCGCTGGTTGAAAAGAATTGAACCTAATAAGGAAGTAGAGTAGGTGACCAAACAGTGAGGTAGCTTAATCAGCAAGGGAGGCTGGATCAGAATCTTTTATCTATTGCAGTAGCAAGGTCAAGTAAGTCGGCTGTCACCATCGATTCTTCAAGTAATGAATCAGCGGTGTCAAAGTCAACAGTAAGCGGTTCTGCAAGCCGAGAGGAATATCTTTAGAAAGGAAAGGTGTCGGCGACAAGAATCCTATATCAATTGAAGACAGAATAGAAGGATCAACTGCTGAAGTCCAGTATCAAGAAGGAAACTGGAAAAGGAGCTGGATCTGGATCATCAGGGGAAGCAACATCAGAGGACAGAGTAGGAGCAGGATTAGATGAGGAAGCAAGCGATTCTTGAAGAAGTTATGTTCTTGTGCCAGCAGCAAGTAGTTCTTTCAAGTGTAGTTCCTGTTGGGTGAGTCGGGGCAAGTTCAATTGAATCTAAAGGTGTTGGTGCCGAGAGACTAATCTGTTCGATCTTATTCTGCGTGTAAAGGAGCTCGAAGCGTAGATCTGCTTTCAGTTGGTCTCGCCAGTGAATTCATAATCTTTTTATATAGAAGGCAATGTCTTGGGGCACAAGGTCTCAGATATAGACAAAGGAAGAGGCATCAAGCTTACCATCAGGTATAAGTGCTGCTTCACACGATTGCAATGCAAGCACGTACAGATTCTAAACAAAGATGGATGATGGATGCCGGAATCCATATTCTAAGGATAGCTGATAGATGTAGGAATCTAGTATATATATAACCTTGGTGAGCGTGTGCAGGAAGTAAGAGCACACAAAACGAAAACTGTGGATGTGAAAGTTATTACTTTGATGATTAATCAATGTTTGTTTATGGAGAAAAACTACACTTCATCTGTTTCTGATCCTTCACAAAAGCTGAAACCATCAACATCGGTTAGCAGTTGCACACTGCTAGTTAACTCTTCACATATTCGATGGTCACATATCCGACTGTTACGATCGAAACCCTCGATAGAAAGGCTGACTTGAATGGTTTATTGTGTAAGCATAAAGATTTTAATTTTAAAAAATTTAATACTAAAAATTAAAATCAAATAATCAAATAATGTGCATATCTTTCCATATCATTTAAAAAAAATTTATCTGATTTACAAGCATATTATCATCCGATTTGAAAGTTACAGTAATATCGATTTACAAGAAAAAAAAAACTCAAATTTTTTTTCATCTTATCTTTTCATATGATTACTACTATATATCATGAAATAAAGGACTAAGAGATATAAGAGAAGATATATAATTTCTATTATCACATATTAAGTCCCTAAGAGATCATATCTATTTATAAATAGGGTTAAGGATAAATAATTAAAAGAGTTCCTCCTATCAAATATCGCCTAACAAATCTTGCTATAATTGAACTTCCTTTCTATTATGATCAAAATTCAATTCAATTTATAATATATCTTACTCAACTAAATAAGACCACATAATCTAATATTACCTCACTCAACCCATTAATTGATAAGATATAAAAAAATTAAAATCAAAATAAATAAAATAAAATATATATTTAAAAATAATTTTACTAAATTAGATTTTAAAAGTCTTGAAAAGTATTTTACACCTACACATAAATTTTATAAAATAGACCAATAAACCTAATAAATATAATATTATAATATTAAGTCCAATTACCAATGCGAGTCAATACAGTTATGTGTGATCAATATCATACTCTCTTCTATATATCACAACAACCATTTATTAATTTTTCTTAGTATAATCCATAATAACCTTTGTAGCTTGTCTTGTCAAGATTATATTATTATATTTAATTATAATATATATATGTAAATAAGATAATAAAAATAAATAATTTTAATTAAGTAGAAAAAATATCAATAATAGTATTCACTTAAATATGTATTGCCATATGTTTATGAGTTGATCACAAAAATCAACTCATATATTACATCGTAAAATTTTAGTAAATTTATCAATAATCTTAGAAGTGGTGCTAAGTTCTTAATTAACATATATTATTTTTAGATTTTTTCTCTAATTGTTAAGTACTTTAACTTAATATGCTTAGAATCATTAAATTTTTTGTTATTCTTAAAGAAGAAAACTATTACGAGATTATCATTAAATATTTTTAACGGCTTGGTAATTGAGTCGATCACAAAAAAAACTCTTAAAGATAAAATTTTGTAATCATAAAGTTTGAATTGTGATCTCAAAACATATCATAAATTTAGCTTACATCATTAAAGATATAATAAGTGATAGATTTTTACTTTTTCAAGAAATTACCCCTCAAGCTAACATAAGTATAAATTGTGGACTTCCTACTATCAAGGTAATTTATAAAATTAACATCTAAATATTCTATCATTTTAAGTTGACTTGATCTTTTATATGTGAGCGTATAATCTTTCGTCTACTATAAATATTTTATCATTTTATTTACATCTTTCTAATATTTTATTCTTGATCTCATATCTATCCAGTATTTTAATTATAAAACTGATATATGATCTCGTACAAATTTAAGCATATAATAAACTTTCAACTATACATGCATAAGTAATATCCTTCATCTAATTCTTTTCTATGTCATTCATAGAAAACTGGTTACGATTGAATCTTTCACCTCTAGTAATAGTTGCATCATTTGAATAAAACTATACATTAAATCTCTTCATGACTCTATAAATATATCATTTCTAAGATAATTCTAACATTTCTTGAAATCCATCTTTTTAATATCTCAATACAAATAACATATAAATTATTTCATTCATATTAATCATCTTAAATTTTAATATAAAAAACATCTTAATTTTATCTAATAAATCAAGATCATAATCAATAAATAAAGTATCACCCAGCAGATCAATATAATAAAACTCGATATAGCAAGACGATAGTCGACTTGAATCCTAATGTCATGGTAACGTGAGCAAAAAATATGGCAATTGGTCTTCTAATAGTTTGCGGTGCTGCAATTGTACATTTTCACTCTGTCCTATCAACCTTCTGAATTTTTTTGAGATAGTTTCATGTATGAAATCTTCACAAATATTAAATGGAAAACTATGTTAGACTCCAATGTGCAGTACTATTTCTGATAAGAGTTATTTTGATATCCGTAGCTGCATTTTGATCATTCAAAATATCTCATAAAAAACTATAAAAATACAAAAAAAGAATAATCTGATTCGTTGGGCAATCTTTTTCCGGATCTAACATTCCATGTTTTTACAGTAAAAGAAGAGATGATGTATATGTTTGTGTTTGTGGTAATATGTTGAGGAATCCAAAACTAATGACATGCTACAAATACTCTGATCAAGACATTTCACTGCCAACATACACACCATTGAATTAATCACCATAAACAAAAACAAAAAAAAAACTACAGGTATAAGAAGGTGAGGGAAGTCGTGGAAATAGACAGACAATGGACATTGTCTGTCCGTACAGATTGTACTGATATCACCATATCAGTAGTGGTAATAGAAATATACAGATCGGAGGGCGCTAAAGATGCAGTAGCAGTATGTACATTGCAGGAATTATATGCTACAAAGAGAGAAAGAAAGCCAAAATAAATTGTCCATCCGATCGAGCTGATATCACCGTCTCATAGGAATTTAGTATGAGTCGCAGCCAACCTCTGGATCTGCGCTTCTCCTCTAATGTCTTGGACTTTCCATGGTCAGCTCCATTTGCAATGATCATATTAGACATGATTGCCAATTACACCGTGAATGATGTCGATCTCCCTGCCATAAGCAGGAAGAGATAATTGTGAGTTGCCACTCCAAAACCAGAAGGCGATAGATGGTGGAGACGTGAGCATCAAAGGTAAGTTACCTCAAAGCACATTGATGTCTTCTTTTTCTTCAGCAGCAAAAGCAGCAGCATCATCCACTAGGTTTGTGTCGATGGTGTAGGAATGCTTGATGTAGTTTATATAATTGCCATCGTCATCTTTGATGGAAAAAATTGGAAAGTGTTTGATCATGGGCTAGTCTGCACCACTTTGGCAGCATCTGAAGAGTAGTTGGGTGGTTCTCCGTACTGTCACGCCAAGCCACCCCAGAGGGGGTAGGCAAGGTGAATTCTCAAGGATGTCACGGTGATCACCCCAAAGGGGTATCACGCCAGAAGCACTCCGAGGGGTATCACCGAGCACCCTAGGTGGTGCGCCCAGGGTGAGTATGCAGCAGTGCACCCCAAAAGGGGTGCGCCCTAAGAGGAGGTAGGCAAGGTGCATTTAGTCCTACATTGGTAAGGAAAGGAGGTCTTGAGCCTTATAAGCGTTAGCGCTACACACACTGGCAAGCCGGTTTTGTTGGAAGAGGGTAATGGCCACGTGACAAGTGGTATCGAGCAACCCGGCCTTCACCAATCACCCGAGATGGGGGTGTCCACGACCAGCGCCCAGGAGGGTAGCGGGGTGGCGATCCGTGGAGGGCGTCACGAGATTGGGTGGGGAGAATGTCACGCCAAGCCGCCCTAGAGGGGTAGGCACTGGGTGAATTTCAAGGATGTCACGGTGATCACCCGGAGAGGGGTATCACGCCAGTGAGCACCCAGTGGGGTGCGCCCAAGAGGAGGTAAGCGGTAGGTGCACCTGAAGGGGTGCGCCCAAGAGGGGGTAGGCAAGGTGCATTTAGTCCTATATTGATAAGAAAAGGGAGGTCTTGAGCCTTATAAGCGTTGGCGCCTTTGCACACGACAAGCCGGTTTTGTTGGGAGAGCGTAATGACCACGTGACAGTACGTCCAGTCTCTGAAGCGAACTAAAGCATGCAGGGCAAGCCTTCAATCACCTTGGTAAATGAGACCCAAACTTGCGCAACTTCAAGACCTTTTGTGCGGGAGATGAGTCATGATCTCGAGATCCGATACACCACTTATTCTCGGTTCTTTCACAGAATGGAAACCAGCGATGAACTTGAGAGCACGCACATCCTTGGATGCAATGTGGTTAAGCGGTTTGCCCGGTGGATCAGGCCTTAGATAGAGACTTCGGCATAAACTTTTTTTTCTAAAAGAAAACTTAAAAAGCTTTATTACTAAAATTGATAATAAAAAAATATCTCATCAACGAAAGTTAGATCCAAATCCAAAAGGTAAAAAATTCCTACAAGAATTAGAGAATTTATTGGCTCCAATATGAGTGAGCAATCAATTTAGCCACATGATTTCCTTCCATGTAAGATTTTATAATCATTCATAACAAACATTTGATGTAAAAAATATCCCTAACAACATTCAAAATTCATCTTAGAGTAGGAGATTATTCATTTATAATATTTACTATCCTCATATAACCTTTTCTAGATATTTTTGCATCACAATAATTACTATCTCGCTTGTAAAGATACTTGCAACTCAAAAAAAAGAAGCCAATACCACCATTACAATTATGATTTTAAGAAATATTATAATTTAATTTGATCCAATCAAAAGCTAATTTTTGTCACCTAGATATAATAGATCATCAAGCTACTTAGATGATAATGGCTAGATATCATTGAGGAAGTTAAAGATATTGTCTTCTAGAAAAGTGGCATATATATCAATAGAAGATAGATTCATAGGTAGTATAACACCTTTCAAAGTTTTCTGTGCTTAATGCTTGTGGATCATCATTATATTTTCCCAAGCAGAGCTTGCTGGTGTAATCTGAAAGCATTAATCTATTAATGATTGATATGATAGCTTGTTTGTTGTCATCATAATGATTAAACTTAGAGTGTCTTAAAGTGATTTGGCAAGTTGTGAATTAAAAATATTTTAAATTTTCATTTTGTCACACATCTGACTTAATGAAATGCTTTTCTTGATATCGATCAATTCCTTCTTTTAATGTGGTGTTTTCAAATATCTTCTTATCAGTTATTGCTAAAATTGATTGACAATAAATACTTGGAACATTTGGGTTTGTCATTGTTGAAAAGCAAATCAAATGAAGGAAAAGAATAGAACAAATATAGATGGTGACACAAACAAATTCTTTGTCTCTGCTATCTACAATAAAAAAAATTGATTTTTTGACTTTTTCTTTTCCTCCAAATATCTTCACCAACTCTCAGGATCCAGGATCATTTCATGGTACCAATGATTTAGCCATTACTTTTCTCATGTAATCTGAATTCGGAACCCATGAGGTGTTGCAATTTGCATTCATGGAACAACCACCTACAAAAGTTCTGATATTTCACTTTTCCTGCATTCTTTTAATGTTGATAACTCACTTTACATCATGGAAGAAAAAAAGGGCTCTTTTCTTTTTCTTCTTTGAATGACCCAAATGTTCAGCAATCTGCAGATATTGCAGTGATCATAGGCCTGAGCACTTCACTGTTTTCTGATATGGATTTTTTTCTTTCCCTCGTCTCTGTTCTTGCAGCACAACATGTGATCCCATCTACCGCAACCAGCTACTTCACACTGCTTTCTTTTCTTTTGCTGATCTCTGTTCATGTAGCACAGTGTGTGATCCACCTACAGCAGCTGGCAGTGAAGTGCCTGCAAAATGTCAAGCAAGCATTGTCATCATCACATGGT
Organism: Musa beccarii; assembly: GCA_024322285.1. Taxonomy (NCBI): domain Eukaryota; kingdom Viridiplantae; phylum Streptophyta; class Magnoliopsida; order Zingiberales; family Musaceae; genus Musa; species Musa beccarii. The sequence continues at coordinate 23,184,237 of CM044398.1, forward strand.
TGGTGCAAATGCCTAATTTGTCACCAAGAAAAGCCCACACTTCACAAGCTATATCTATCTTTGTAGCAGACCAACACTGGCCTCTGTGTCTTGTCTTGATTCAGGAAACCTTGCTGTGAACTCAGCCATGGCTTCTGACAAACATTTACAGATACTAGATAGGTGAACACTTGCTATGAATCCATGGAGAGGTCAATTCCTTCGAGAGAAGCTTTTCAAAGGCTCATTGCTAAGTGACAGCCTGTCAAACATTCAAGTTAAGCTTTAACCACCCGCTAATAGCATTGGAAGGAGATCAGTTTATGTTCAGAAATGGTTGCTCAGTACAATTATGTGATATCGATGCAAGCATGGCATTGATACGCCAGATGCATTACAATCGGATTAAACCGAGATTTAATTAGACTTGATATGAATTACCTAAAACTACAAGACTCTTAGTTAGCTGTAATCTAGATTCTAAGAGGCTCTTTTCAATTAGTTTGAGTGGCTAAAACAAAACTGCTTATTGAGCTATCATATTAATTAGTTTTTCATGCATAAAGGAATCCAATATGTGCATTTATGCTTTTGCTGATTTAGTTTCAATATAAGATTCTACTTGTTAATTTTCAAAGGAATAAAATTTTTTCCCTTTGCAACTCATTTTACCTTTTATTTAAGTTATATATATATGTATATATACATATACATATATATATACATATATATATATATATATATATATATATATATACATATGTATATATATATACATATGTATATATATATATATGTATATATATATATATATATATATATATATATATATATACATATATACATGTATATATATATATATATATATATATATATATATACGTATATATATATATACATATATACATATATATACATATATATATATACATATACATATACATATGTATACATATATGTATACATATATATATATACACACACGCCCACATATATACACACATACATTACGCACACTTGTGATTGATAAGCAAAAATATTTATTTTAAATATGCATTGAGCTAAGTGTTGTTTGGTAAAATTACATTTCAAAAGTCCATTAAATATTTATGACTAATTTATTCTTCTAATATTGTTAATATTTATTCAAATTGAATATATATATATATATATAAGGCTCGAATAGATAGAAAATATAATCATATATAAATATTATTAAAAATAATTAAATAAAAGGTCATTTTATAGAAAATATAAGTCATACAGATATCTAACTAACAGCATATAATTTTAGATAAAGCCATAAGGGTACTTTGGGATTTTTAAAAAATATATTAACATTCTACAAATACTGAAATGCTAATGTTATTAGCATCGAGTATTTTCAATACAATATCTAAATCAAATATGAGTTAAAAAATAATAAATAATATTAAAAATATGCATTAAGCCCTTAATGCACAATACGTTCTCAAATATATCCTAAACTAATGTAATAATTAATAATCAAATGAGATGATAAATGTCATGGAAGCATAAAGTCACATATCTACGTCTTATTATGATTGGACATGCATGCGTTTGAAGTCATTTGTATTGCATCATAGATTCATTTTGATAAGATTACTTTGTGCCCAATAAAATATAATACTTTTTGTTTTTCTCATAATCTTGATTTTCTTAAATCTTTCATTAGCGACATATATATATTACCTATGTGTTTGTTTCTTATAAGTTTATAACTTGGGTGCTATACAACTTAGTTCTAGCTAAGTACATGATAAAATTGTACTATGGTAAGAGCACAATTCTACTATAATGGCAAGGCAATGTGACAAAATTACTACAACTATTTTGAATAAACTAAGTGGAACAGCTTACATAGGCAATCATTTTAAATAGACAAACAGGCATTAATGGAAAAACAAATAACGTCGTTTGAAGAGAGAGAGAGAGTAACATCTTGATATCTATAATGATGTTCTCATAGAATGAGCTTTCTCTCATATAAAAAAGACATTATATAAAGGACAACCTAAACATGATAGAAGCTATAAAGAAAAGATGATTGAGCTCGAATGGTATCTTGTCATCACTTGACTAAATTTTATAGAAACAAAAAATACTATATGAAGATAGAGGGCTAGAGTTTGATTGGATGCTCGATATAGTCAATTATTATTATCAAAATTTTATAATCCAACCTAGAGAGAGAGATTGTCATTTATAAGTTTTTATTCCGACAACAATTTTGATTAAGGAAAAAAAAATTCAAAGTTATATATATATATATATATATATATATATATATAAAATTAGGACCGTCGTGTATTGTATCATAAGCTTAGATTTACATGACTGAAAAGTTTTCCTTTTGCTTTGACAAACTCCTCAGAGGTCTGTCACTGAACAAACCACACAACAAAAGTCATGGTTTGAGATGAGATGGCAATTCACACTCTCTTCATATATTGGTGATTCACAGAAATGTTTACACCTTCTGAATTCTTTTTGAGATAGTTTCAAATATGAAATCCTCACAAATATTAAATCGAAAACTATGTTAAGACTCTCATGTGCAGTACTATTTCTGATAAGAGTTATTTTTGATATATGGTAGCTGCATTTTGATAATTCAAAATCTCATAAATAATTATAAACTACAAAAAAAAAAAGAAGTATAATCCCTAATTCCTTCTGGCAATATTTTTCCGAGCCTCCATTCCATGTTTATTTGTAAAAGAAAAGATGATGTATACGTTTGTGTTTGTGGTAATATGTTAAGGAATCCAACGCCAATGACATGCTACAAATACTCTGATCAAGACATTTCACTGCCAACATACACAGCATTGAATTAATCACCATAATAATAATAACAATAAAAGCCACAGGTATAAGAAGGCGAGGAAGTCGAGGAAACAAGATACTATCTATCGGAGGGCACTAAAGTTGCGATAGAATTCGTGTATGTGCATTGCAGGAAGTATATGCTCTGAGAGAGAGAAAGAAAGCCAAAATAAGTTTCATCACCATACCAAAGGAATTTAGCATGAGTCGCAGCCAACCTCTCGATCTGCGCTTCTTCTCAAATGTCTCGGACTTTCCATGGTCGGGTTCCATTTGCAATGATCATATTAGACATGACCGCCAATTACATCGTGAATGATGTCGATCTCCCGCCATAAGCGAGCAAAAGATGATTGTGAGTTGCCACTCCAAAACCGGAAGGCGTTAGATGGTGGAGGCGTGAGCATGAAAGGTAAGTTACCTCAAAGCTCATTGATGCTTCTTCTTCTTCTTCTTCAAAGTAAAGAAGAATAAAGAAGAAAAGTAGCATCATCATCGACTAGGTTTGTGTCGAAGGTGCAGGAATGCTTGATGTAGTTTATATAATTGCCTCGGTCATCATTGATGGAAAAATTTGGAATGTGTTTGATTATGGGCCACTCTGCGCCATTTTGGAGGCATCTGACGACTAGTTGGGTGATTCCGCGACGTCCGCCTCTCGGAGTGTAGGGATGCATGCAGGGCAAGCCGCCAACCACTCCGGTAAATGTTTTTGCTTTGATGCCTAAACAGGTCGAAACAAGACCTCCAGGCAGGAGATCAGCAACAGATCTCAGATCTGATTTACCAAATATACTCAGTTTTTTCATGGAGGGAAAACCACTGATGGACTTGAGAGCACACACATCCGACAGATACAATTTGGTTAAGCAGGTTGCCTGTTGGATTAGACCTTCCGGTAGAGACTTCAACTTGGGGCAATTGCGGAGTTCTAATTCCTCAAGGCGACGCATAGCAAAACCTTCCGGCACCCAATCCCACACTTCCATGTTAGTCATACTCCAGAGTTTCAGTTGCCTTAGTTTTGGAAACAACGAAGGAGGAGGAGGAGAAGAAGAAGAAGGGAGCTTTGAATTCCGTTCATGGTCATGACCAGTAGCAACAGCTTCACACCCAAAAAATTCCGGTCCGATGGTGGTCACTGCATATGCATCTAATATTTCAAGAATCTCCAAGCTAGGAGCTTCCCTAGCGGTGGAAGCAGTGGCCAAGGATTGCAGAAATGTAGTACCAAGTATCTTATGTTTGGAAGAAGTGAACTGATGCTTGCAGACGCCATCCAGCTGGGGCACCTGAGCCTCCATAAATTCAATAACGTGAGCGAAACAAGGGATGATGGTGGATGAAGTACCACATCCAACACCTTCACGATTCTTTCGTTCTGTTCCTCCGTGTAATCATCGGATCTGAATGAGTAATCTAAATATAGATTTTTCAGTTTTTGGTTACCCTTTAAGCTGCTTGTATCCCTTCCAGGTTCAGCTTCCATCCACGCCCTCTCCAACTTGAAAATGGAGAGGTTTCTGAGCTCCTGGAGGCCGCCTAACGCTTCCAATGGGCACGTACCAGTAGTCATGTTCACCACGAATCCTCGGAGTTCATTGAGGTGCTTCAACCTTCCTATTCCGTATGGAAAGCTCTCCAGCTTTGTACCTTCACAATCGAGTGTCCTTAGATTGACTAACCTAACGATGTCCTGGGGGATGTGTGTCATCTGGTCACATCCTCTGAGGATCAAAACTGTAAATTCGTCAGATTGCATATGCTCTCTGGAAGCTCTGTTACACAACTATAAGACACATTCAAGTATCTCAAGTGTATCAAATTTCCAATGTTGTGCGGTAGGCTCTGGATAAGATGGAGGACTCTAAGTCGTACGAGGTTCTTCAAGCAATCATCTACATCCTTCACAATGTAACATTTTTCCCCCACCAACAGTGTCCTCACTGACTCATGACGCTTGGTCAAACTGATGATATCCCGGATGTCCATGGTTTCAGTGGCCACAATTGACAACCGACGCGGCTTCATCGGGGCGGCACCACTTCTCCACTCCTTTTGCACGTCACTAATGAACAAGCTCTCATCTCTCGATAGGAAATGCCCGAGCGATCGCAGCAGGTCATGCATCGTGGAATTCTCATCGTAGTCCAGACTGAAAGGTTGCAGCGATTGTAGAAGGCTCCTTTGAAGCAGCTCTCTGTAATATTGCTCCCCTGTTTCCTCCAAGCTGACAGCTCCTCGTGCTTCGACAAACCCCTCGGCTATCCACAATCTGACGAGTTCAGCCTGATATAACTCATAGTCTTCTTCGAACAAGGCACAGTAGAGAAAGCATTGCTTGAGATGGGACGGCAAGTCTTGGTAGCTCAGATACAGTGCTCCGTGCACACCTTCGGGAAGCCCGCTCTGTGACCATGCGACGCTGCGGAGAACTTCCTCCCAAGCACTTCTGTTGAGCTCTCTTTTACAGAGGACCCCTCCGATGCTCTTGATGGCCAGGGGAAGCCCTCCGCATTTTTCAACAATCTTCATACCTATGTCCTTGAGATCTTGGGCATCACTTTCCTTCTCTGCATTCATCGTCGCCTTCTTGCAGAGGAGGGACCAGCCATCCTCCGGAGGCAGCAGCTTCACCTCGTGGACGTAGGCCGCCTTCATTTGCCTCGCGATCCCTGCGTTTCTGGTGGTCACCAGCACCCTGCTCCCTGCTGCTCCTCCCTGCAAAGGATTGCGGAGCAGGTCGTCCCAGATCTGAGCATCCCAAACATCATCCAACACCAGCAAGAACTTGTTCCCTCTCAGCAGACCCTCCACCAAGGGCTCCAGCAGACTCCTGCTCTGTTCTCCATCATGGCTTCCACCAGCACCTTTAACGATATTTCTGAGAAGATCCGTCTCGCTGAACTCTTGGGACACGCACACCCAGATGGTGGTGCCGAAGTTGGCTTTGATTTTACCATCATTGAACACCTTCCGAGCGAGGGTGGTCTTTCCGATGCCGCCGGTCCCCACGATTGCCAGCGCCACCAGGTTCTTACTCGGATCTTGCTTTGTCAGCTGATCCACCAGTGCCTTGGCGTCCTCCTCCAGTCGCTGGCCAACCATGTCAGACTCCATCACCGGGGAAGTTGTGCGACTAACTCGAGGAACCGCCCTTCGTTCCGCTGCAGACACATGGAGCTGCAGCTTGGACCTTCGGGCCGAGATCTCTTCCAGCCGATCGTTGAGATCCTTGATTCTGACGCCCACCTCATGTCGGAACTTGACCTCGCGAAAGCAAGCACAGATGGGAAATCCGCACAAGGTGGACGGCTTCGGATCGGACTCACGAGGAGTCCACTTCTCGGCCTCCATCCGGCACTCGTCGAGGACGTCGTCGGCGTCGTACATGACATCCTTCAGCTCCGTCAGCCAGTCGTCGACGTCCTCGTCCTCGATCCGCCGCTTCTCGGCGTCGCGAAGGACAGAGTGGATGTTGCGGAGAGAGCGTTGGAGCTTTTGGATCTCCCCGGGGACGCCCAACAGCAAGTCCACCTCCTCTTTAGCCATGTCCTTTAACGTAGCGACCAGCCCGGAGATGAAGGAATCAAGCACAACGGCCATCTTTGATCACAGAGTGGGTGTGGGAGTGGGAGGACTGTACCTCTCTCTTTTTAAGTCTTTGTGTCAGCCAAGACAAAGGTCCAAGTTATATTTGCATAAACTATATTTTTTTCCAAAAGAAAACTTAAAAACCTTTATTGCTAAAATTGATTAAAAAAAATCTCATCAACGAAATATATATCCAAATTAAAAAGGTAAAAATGCCACCAAAAATTAGAGAATTTATTGGCAGTGATCAATCAATTGGTCACATGATTTCCTTTCAGGTAAGATTTTATAATCATTCATAATATTATATTCAAAATTCATCGTAAAGCAGAAGATTATTTATTTATAATATTTATTATCCTCATAAGTCAAGCATAATTCTTTCAAGATAGTTTTTACATCACAATAATTACTATTCCTCTTCTAAAGATACCTACAACTCAAGAAAATAACGAAAGCATCTCTAACACTGAAGCCAATACCACTATTACATTTATGATTCTAAGAAATATTATAATTTAATTTGATCCAATCAAAAGCTAATTTTTCTCATTTAACCAAGCAAAAACAATGACAAATGTTTCTTATGGATTTGATTGGCTCCGATGAATGTGTGAAACCATTTTGAAAAATAAAATATATTATATTATTAAAAATAACATCGTTACGATCCCCCGAGAGCAATAAAATAAGAAGCCTCAAAATTAAACAAAAATAAACCCTCACCTAAATCGAAGACCATGTGACCAAGAATCAAAAAGATAAAAATACAAACCAAACCCATTGTTACACAGAGATCAAAAAGTCAACTAAACAGGACAACGAGTCAATATATGTTCAAGAAATTTTAAATAAATATTAAAAAAATACTGTACTCACAAATCCCCAAACCGATCAGGGAAGCAACGGTGACCAACAACAGTAGCACTGGCAAACATGCATAAACTACTATCATGAGCTGGACGAACAATATAAAGTAGAAGTGTGTTTTATATTGTTAAGATAAAACGGGTTGGTTCTGATGCCGATAGACAAAAGTAGGAGATGGAGACGGGATGAGTGAATGATTGAGATGGGGAGGGAGTAAAAGAATTTCTCACTTGCCATTGCAAAGAAGTGGTTCCACACTTGGTCGGACTAACATATAGACCATAAAGAATTCCCAAGGTATATGATTTTATATATAAATCACATACCGATCAACATTTCAAACTAAATTAAATAAAATAATATGACAAATACAAACAAGATCACTAACAGATAACATATCGGCTACAAGATCATTAGTGGTTAGTATAAGATGTGTACGACTCGGTGGTATAAGACAGCACAATATAGGTTTCATAATGAAGAATTTTTGAAACTAGGAAACAATTTAGAGTGGACACTGATCATAACCTCGATTGCCAATACATCAAATTGTAAACCTCAAGACACATTAGTAACATGTCTAAAAATTTTGTCGTAATAATTAGATGCTCTAAAATATTCTAGAAAAACTAGGATGAGCTTAAGAAGCTCACATGGACATGCCTCGGCCTTAGCTGTGAAGATCTACATATATATCAAGAATTGTAAATATTTCTAAATTATTTCTTTATAAATAGACGTATATATCCTTAATTTATTGCTTAGTTCTATAATTTATTTTTCTCCTTTTTCATATTCATCTTCTTTTCCTTCTCCTCTTCCTCCTCGTCCTTTTAATAATCAAAGGTGATATAAAATGATAAAAAAGAAGATAAATTATGAAACAAGATGAACTGAATATAGAAGAAAAAGAGATGAGAAATAATTTTTGTTGTTTATTATCATAAGTTAATATTTTTAAGGTTATGTGTATTATGTAATAATCCAGAAAACACCATCTTCTTGATTCATTATATTAATCCAGAAGATATCATATTCCGTGTCTTTACAAATTGTCTATCATATTTCATGCTTTTACAAATTACCTAGTAAAATGCATGAGTGGTGGGGAGAGTTGACATTAGCAGGATGCACAAGCGAGAGCTGTGAGGTAGCAAAAAAAGAAAAATATAAAAGTAAGAATGGAATTAAAGGGGCTGTGAATAGTATAATATTATTTTATTATTTTTAAGGGGTTATAAATAGTAAGAGATTGTGAATAGTAAGAATAAAGTTTTAAATAATAAGCTCCAAAACATTACATATAAATATATATGTATATATATACATATATATAATGTATATATATACATATACGTATATATATACACATATATAATTTTGTTTAATCTCAAAAATTAAATTGTAACACCCCTAGTTAGTCCAATAATCTCATATCGGAAGTGGGTGGGGCTAAGATTAACTTATATGGGTATGACGAGTGTACTATAAATAACTTCAGTTTAAGCATTTTAGCCAGTGGTTGATAGACCAAAATGAAGTTGATAAGCTAGTTAACCAATCAGGTCGGGTCGTGACATTTGGTATCAGAGCCGACCTAATATTCGGGCATGGTGAGATAGGCTTGAGTAGGAAAAGGCTACCTGTTGATGAAGTCAGAGAACTCATCATAGCGTGGAGCCATCGCTAGGCTATGCCTCATATGCACAATACTAGGGTCTGATCTGGGTCTTGACGGAAACGTCAAGTCGTTTAAGTGGGCGAGATTGTAACACCCCTAGTTAGTCTAATAGTCCCACATCGGAAGTGAGTGGGACTAAGATTTACTTATATGAGCCTGATGAATGTATTATTAGCAATTTCAGCTTAAGTATTTTGGCTAGTGATTGATAGGCCAAAATGAAATTGACAGGCTAGTTAGCCCATCTAGCCGGATCGTGACATAAATAACATTTGACTATTAGTTGTAACTCCAAATTACATTCATACCCTTTCAAGACTTGGAATGATTAATAAAATTAAATATATTTTATTATTTATATATTTGTTTAATTTTTTCTTAATTAATTTTAATTATAATTAATTATGATTAAAAGTTTATTGATTTCTAATTTTAGATGCAACAATTTTTATCCTTATAAAACAAAAAATGTTATAGATATGTCAATATAATTAATCTCCCCTAAATTAACCATCATATATAATATTATTGGAATTTTAATTGACATCAATATCCATGTAAAATATATTACAAATGTATGTCTTTTAAAATAATATTTATGATAATCAAATAAATGATAGTGATACAAGGTATTTTAGATATTAATACATTATGTGTTAACACTAATTTATGAGAAAATTCTTCAACAAGCTACTTAAATGATAATGGCTAGATATAATTGAGAAATTAAAAGATATTATAATCTAGAAAAGTGACATATATATTAATAGAAAAGTGACATTATTTTGGTGAAGCTAAGTTCATTTGGTTTTAAAAAGGTAATATATGGTTACTTTATCAAGTTGTCAAACAGAATATTACTTCAAAACTTTAGTTTTTCATATAATTTTATGTTTATCATATAATTTAGTTAAGAAGATTACTCCAAAAACTTTATATGTCATAGGAGAAGTCAACCAAAATTTATGTTGATAACAAATCAACTATTTTCTTAGCCAAGAATCTAATCTACCATGAAAGTTCGAAGCATAACGATACAAGATTTTATTTTATAAGAGATTATATCAAAAAAAGTGGAGCTACATAATGTTAATACATGTTAAAAAGTGATCGATATATTTATAAAACCTCTCAAATTTAAAATATTTCAACGACTTTGTAAGAAACTGAACATGTTAGATGAAACAAGTTTAAAAGCGAAGAATGTTGGAATTAAATTTGTTCATGCATCATAAAGAGGTTAATTTAATCAAAAGAAAGGTTCATTACATCAAGAGTCAAAAATGGATTAAATGATTATGGAAAAGATAAGTAAAATTGGCTATTGGTTCTTAAAGGGGTTTATGATTCATTTTGAATATAATTAATGTAATATATCTTTAGAGACTATATAAATCTCATATGTTTGATTACGAAACATGTAGAGTTTCTAACATTGTAAAGAGTTTTAAAGAAAAATATAGAAGATTTAAGCTTGTTCTACTCTTCCTCCATCTGTTATTTGTTTGATAACGCTATCCCTTCTTCCTATTAAATTTAATATTTGGTATCAAAGCTTAGGTCAAGCTATGGCTTCTTCTCTAAGTGCTATACAACTTTAGATCCTTAGATTAATAAAAGAAAATTATGATATATAGTGTATCCAAATGAAGATGGATTTTTTGAACTAAGTCCAATAGAAGTAAGAAAATAACCGAAAGATAGAAGAAAAAAATAGAAAAATGTTTGATGATATAATATTTGAGATATCTTGTGAATGAACAGAATGATCAGAGCAACAATTGAAGAGATCTCTTGACTTAGAAGGAGAAGACTAATGTGGCATTGTCATTAAGAGAGCAATGAGGAAGAAAGGTATGTCATATCCTCCTTATCTCTGCCCACTCTCTATCAAAAGATTGCATCCAATGTGTTAGAGGGCCTCAACTGCCTCCACTTTGATTTGGTGCATTTTTCCATTGTGTTCTTTCAGCTCCAAGAGAAACACAGGACTAAGCACAATGATTTGAAGAAAATTGCATTTATTTGAAGCCTGATCTGCCTCATTCTTTCTGTGCATTATTGAGAATCACAAGCTTGCTATTTAGTATTATCAATTCAGATGTTGGTCACAATACCACACACGACATAACTGTAAAATAGAACAGAACTCAAGGAAGTAGACTGAGTCACCTACCAACCTGTGTATGGAAGTTTTTTCTTTCCCCAGTCAACACCATTGCAGGTGGTCAGTAATAAGAATGCACCACACTGATGCATGTTACTCAAGACTGATTCTACATCTCATCTATCAAGACTTCCACTTTGTTTCAGATGATTGATTTCTTCCTAGGCAAAAGAGAAGCAAATTTTTTGTGCTTATGAGTGTTTTGCAGTATGCATGTTTCCTTTTGCATTGCTGAAAATAAACTTGGATATGGTAGGTGATCAATGGGTATCTGTGTTTCCTTGGCATTAACATGGATCATGAAGGGAGAAATAATTTCAGTTTTATCATCTTAGGCATATTCAGAAGAACAAATCAGAAAACTACATCTTTGTCTAGTACAGCTACATCAGATACTTGACAGACTCACAGGTCTGCATCTTAGTTCTACAGTAATTCCACAACACATGATCTGTATGTTCCTCTCTCTCTCTCTCTCTCTCTATATATATATATATATATATATAATTCCTTAAGAATTGCTTTCTATGGATCTTTAATTGGACCTAATTTCGATTAATAAGAAAAAAATATTTTAGTATATAATTTAAATTCCATGAGTACTTACCTTGTTATCTTTTTTACTAGAAGCTTTCAGATAGATTGGAAGGAGGAAAATAAATAATATTTTATCATGATTGTCATGCATCCAATCTCAAACAGGAGGAAAAGAGATTCCTTCTAACATCCTCTGCTATCCAAACAAGCCATAGTAGGAATTTAAAAGAGAGAAAGAAAAAAACACACAGTTGGTGATGAGATAACAAGTCATGGTAACTCAAACACAATGTTTCTCGATTGACACCTTCAGGAAACAGAAGGTTAACAGCTGAACACTCGCTGCTTATAAACGTTGACACCACAGGAGACGGTCATGTTGATTTATTCCAAGAACAAGTGTGGCAACAACAGGGTGTTTGCATGGTTTGTGATGTTGCAGTTTCATCTTGAGTTCACTCGGTCCTTGTACCTTTGGAATTTATCGAGATAGAATGTGAAATCCTTGCAAATATTATATCGAAAACTGTGTACAATAATTCCTGAGTGCAATGCATGGGCCAAGGTGGAATAGCTTTTGAAAATTTCTTTTAGATCTGAGAGACCAAAAAACAAAATTTCTAACATATTTGTGTCCTTCACATTGACGGTCACATGGCCGCCTGCATTTATGGTCAATTTTGTCGAGTCAGAGTCAAAATGCGGTGGTCAATTTCTAATGTAAAGTCTGGCACGCCCTCGACGAGGTCACATGCGCCTCCCGAACTGCGCCATTTCTAATTCCCCAAAGTTGGCCTCGGTTTCCTCCTGGATTTGAACTCGTTAAAAGAAGTTGCTCTGTGTTTGTCGTGATTCGTGCAGTTATATAATCTTCTAATACAATATTGTATTTTTCGTCGTACTATGCAGAATTCAAATTGCATTCGCTACACACTGTCCCCATTCTCAGTCCTTCGTGTAACCACTCAGTTCACTCCTCTACATAATAGATAGAGACTGTCACCTGTCTACCCCAGAAGTTAACATAGCCAGAGAGAGAGAGAGAGAGAGAGAGAGAGAGAGAGAGAGAGAGAGAGAGAGCTGGACATGGTGTTGGGCGTCCCCGGGGAGATCCAAAAGCTCCAACGCACGCTCCGCAAGATCCAGCTCGTCCTTTGAAGCTCTTGCCTTATCAATCAGCTGAGGAAGCTTCTCCTAGCAATGAGCAAAGCAGAGCAGAGTTTGACGCCAATGCTCTCCAAAGCACGCCCTTATCTCCGTTACTATGATTATCTTTCAATAATCAAATAATCATAAATCGAAGTTTCTTTCAATATCATTTAGATTATCTATGATGTTTCCTCCATAAGAGGTCAATTCCTTTAATAGATTAGAACAGAAGATCTGAAATGATAATTAAAGAAGTCACTTTTATTAAGTTAATCTTCTAAAGAATCTTATCATAACTAAATTTTTTTTTCTATTATTCAATAATTATAATTAGAATTCAATGAGATATATAACGCAACAATCAAATGCTCTGAGTGTCTCTAAAAATTCAAGAGACTGATCCAAGATCAAACACCGTCCGATTATTTACATAAAAAATAATTAACATAATTACATAAACTATATTAAATAATTTTATATTTTAGAGACTAATCTAGTCGATGATAGTGAAGACGAAGGCATGGTTATCGAAAATATTAATGATTAGGAACAAAACACATCACCATAAATATACTTACTTTTGCAATGTGTGGCGACACCATTTTTAATATGGTGAAAAGCTTTTGCATCTTTTTCTCTTTTTGGGTATATTGTATTTGAGAATATATATATATATATATATATATATATATAAAGAAAAGGATATGAATAAATATGTAATTGTGGAATGCTTCGAGTGTTTGATAAACAAAAAATATTTATTTTAAATATGCATTGAGTTAAGTGTTGTTTGGTAAAATTACATTTCAAAAGTCCATTAAATATTTATGACTAATTTATCCTTCGAATATTTTTAATATTTATTCAAAGTGAATATATATATAATGTTAAATTAATTAGTAAATATATGAAATAAATGAATGAATGCATATAAGGCTCAAATAGATAGAAAATATAATCATATATAAATATAAAATATTATTTAAAAATAATTAAATAAAATATCATATTATGGAAAATATAAATCATACTTATTTCTCACCGACAATCTTATACTTTTAGATAAAATCATAGGGTACTTTCGGATTTTAAAAAATTATATTAACATTATACAAATACTAAAATGCTAATATTAGCTTAAGATGATATCAATATTTGAGTATTTTTAAAGCAACATCTAAATCAAATACGAGTTAAAAAATAATAAACAAATATCAAAATATACACTGGGCCCTCAATGCACATTTCAAATATGTTCTCACACAAACCCTAACAGCTTCAACTAATATAATAATCAATAATTAAATGAGATGATAAATATCATGAAGGCATAAAGTTACATATCTGTCTTATTATGATGGGGCATGCATGCCTCTAATTTAGAAGTCCTTTGTATGGCATCGTCCAATCATTTTTATAAGATTTTTTTGTGCTCAATAAAATATAATACTTTTTGTTTTGTTTGGAATCTTGATTTTCCTAACTCTTTCGTTAACGACATGTATATTTTGCTTGTGTGTTTGTTTCATATACATTTATGACTTGGGTGCCAGAACTAAGTACATGATAAAATTGTACTATAGTAAATGCACGATTTAGCTACAATGACGAGGCAATGTGGCAAAACTAATACAACTATTTTGGATAAACTAAGTGGAACAGTTTATATGGGCAATCATTTCGAATAGACAAAGAGGCATTAATGGGGAAACAAACAACATCGTTTTGAAAGAGAGTAACATCTTGACATCTATAATAATGTTCCGATGGAATGAGCTTCCTCTCATATAAAAAAGACATTATCTGAAAGACAATCTAAGTATCATAGAAGCTACAAAGAAAAGATGATTAAACTCAAATGATATCTTGCCATCGCTTGACTGAATTTTATGGAAGTAAAAATAATATATGAAAAAAAATCAAAGTTGATTATATATATATATAATTAATTAATTAGGACTGTCGTGTATTGTATCATAAGCTTAGATTTACATGACTAAAATGTTTTTCTTTTGCTTTGACAAACTCCTCAGAGGTCTGTCGCTGAACAAGCCACACAACAAAAGTCATGGTTTGAGATGAGAAGGCAATTCACACTCTCTTCACATATTGGTGATTCACATAAATGTTTACACATTCTGAATTCTTTTTTGAGATAGTTTCATATATGAAATCCTCACAAATATTAAATCGAAAATTATGTTAGACGCTCATGTGCAGTACTATTTCTGATAAGTCATTTTGATATATGGTAGTCGCATTTTGATCATTCAAAATCTCATAAATAATTATAAAACTGCAAAAAAAAAAGTATAATCCCTAATTCCTTCTGGCAATATTTTTTTCCGTACCTACACATTCCATGTTTACACAGAAAAAGAAAAGATGATGTATACGTTTGTGTTTGTGGTAATATGTTGAGGAATCCAAAACCAATGACATGCTACAAATACTCTGATCAAGACATTTCACTGCCAACATACACAGCATTGAATTAATCACCATAATAATAATAATAATAAAAGCTACAGGCATAAGAAGGTGAGGGAAGTCGAGGAAATAGACATTGTCTGTCCGTGCAGATTGTACTGATATCACCATATCAGTAGTGGTAGTAGAAATATAAAGATCGGAGGGCACTAAAGATGCAGTAGCAGTATGTACATTGCAGGAATTATATGCTACAGAGAGAGAAAGAAAGCCCAAATAAGTTGTCCATCAGATCGAGCTTGATATCACCGTATCATACGAATTCAGTATGAGTCGCAGCCAACCGCTCGATCTGCGCTTCTCCTCAAATGTCTCGGACTTTCCATGGTCAGCTCCATTTGCAATGATCATATTAGACATGACTGCCAACTACATCGTGAATGATGTCGTTCTCCCTGCCATAAGCAGGAAAAGATAATTGTGAGTTGTCACTCCAAAACCAGAAGATGTTAGATGGTGGAGACGTGAGCAAGAAAGGTAAGCTACCTCAAGCCCTTGGCAATAGTCTGCTGAGGTATTCTTTCGCTTCTTTAGCGGCGATGAGCAAAGAAAGAATGACAAGCAAAAGCATCATCGACAAGGTTTGTGTCGAAGGTACAGGAATGCTTGATGTAGTTTATATAATTACCTTGGTCATCATTGATGGAAAAAATTGGAATGTGTTTGGTCATGGGCCGCTGCGCCATCTTCGAGGCATCCGACGAGTAGTTGAGTGGTTCCGTGCACGTCCATCTTTGAGTGTCGTGAAAGCCATCAACCACTCGGTAAATGATTGAATGGAAGCGAAAACATGCCCAACTTCAAGAACTCCAATGCAGGAGATCGTCAACAATCTCCAGATCTGATTTACCAAATATATTCAGCTCTTTAACAGAAGGGAAACCTCTGATGGACTTGAGAGCACATACATTGGTCAGATCCAATGTAGTTAAGCAGGTTGCCTGTCGGATCAGGCCTTCCGGTAGAGACTTCAACTTGGGGCAATTTCCGAGGACCAATTTGTCGAGGCTACGCATAGCAAAACCTTCCGTTACCCAATCCCACACTTCCATGTTAGTCATACCCCATAGTTCCAGCTGCCTTAGTCTCGGAAACAACGAAGGAGGAGGAGGAGAAGAAGAAGAAGAAGAAGGGCGCTTTGAATTCCATTCCCGATCATGACCAGTAGCAACAACTTCACACCCAAAAAATTCCGGTCCGATGGTGGTCACTGCACGTGCACCTTCTATGTGAAGAAACTCCAAGCTTGGGAGCTTCCCTAACGGTGGAAGCAGTGGCCAATGATGACAGCAATTTAATTCCAAGCGTCTTATGTTTGGAAGAAGCGAACTGATGCTTGCAGACGCCATCCAGCTGGGGTATCGGAGGGCCAAGAAATTATCTAACCTTAGCGTAACAACAGATGATGGTGGATGAAGTGCCACATCCAATAGCTTCACGAATCTTTCAATCTGTTCCTCCGTGTAACCATGGGATGTCGTTTTGGGTGAGCAATGTAAACACAGATGCTTTAGTTTTTGGTTACCCTTGAATCCGCTTGTGTCCCATCTTGGTTCAACTTCCATGCACGCCCTCTCGATGGAGAGGTATCTGAGCTCCTGGAGGCCGCATAATGCTTGCAAAGGGCACGTCCCATTAGCCATGTTCACCACGAATCCTCGGAGTTCATTGAGGTGCTTCAGCCTTCCTATTCCACATGGTATGCTCTCCAGCTGTGTGTATCTACAATCGAGTGTCCTTAGATTGACGAGCCTATCTATACCCTGGGGAATGTGTCTCAACTGGACACATGCTCTGAGGATCAAGAACTGTAAATGCGGCAGATTGCATATGCCTTCTGGAAGCTCCGTTACGCGGCTATCAGACACATTCAAGTATCTCAAGTGTATCAAATTTCCGATGTTGTGCGGTAGGCTCTCGACTTTTGTGTGCATAAGATGGAGGACTCTTAGTCGCACAAAGTCCTTCGAGAAATCATCTATATCCTTCACATAGCCACGTATTCCCTCCACCAACAATGTCCTCACTGACTCATGATGCTCGGTCAAACTGACGAGATGCTGGAGGTCCATGGTTTTAGTGGCCACAATCGACAACCGACGCAGCTTCATCGGGGTGGCACCACTTCTCCACTCCTTTTGCACGTCACTAATGAACAAGCTCTCATCTCTCGATAGGAAATGGCCGAGCGATCGCAGCAGGTCATGCATCGTGGAATTCTCATCGTAGTCCAGACTGAAAGGTTGCAGCGATCGTAGAAGGCTCCTTTGAAGCAGCTCTCTGTAATATTGCTCCCCTGTTTCCTCCAAGCTGACAGCTCCTCGTGCTTCGACAAACCCCTCGGCTATCCATAATCTGACGATTTCAGGCCCCTCAAACACATAGTCTTCGGGGAACAAGGCACAGTAGATAAAGCATTGCTTGAGACGGGACGGCAAGTCTTGGTAGCTCAGATACAGTCCTCCGTGCACACCTTCGGGAAGCCCGCTCCGTGACCATGCGGCGCTGCGGAGAACGTCCTCCCACGCACTTCTGTTGAGTCCTCTGGTGCAGAGGACCCCTCCGATGGTCTTGATGGCCAGGGGAAGCCCTCCGCATTTCTCAACAATCTTCATGCCTGTGTACTTGAGATCTTGGGCATCCCTTTCCTCCTCTGCATTCATCGTCGCTTTCTTGCACAGGAGGGACCAGCCATCCTCCGGCGTCAGCAGCTTCATCTCGTGGACGTGGGCCGCCTTCATTTGCCTCGCGATCCCTGCGTTTCTGGAGGTCACCAGCACCCTGCTCCCTGCTGCTCCTCCCTGCAAAGGATTGCGCAGCAAGTTGTCCCAGATCTGAGCATCCCAAACATCATCCAACACCACCAAGAACTTGTTTCCCCTCAGGAGGCCCGCCACCATGGGCTCCAGCAGACTCTTGCTCTGTTCTCCACCATCAATTCCCCCAGCACCTTTAATGATATTCCTCAGAATATTTGTCTCGTCGACGTCTTGGGACACGCACGCCCAGATGGTGGTGCCGAAACTGGCTTTGATTTTACCATCATTGAACACCTTCTGAGCGAGGGTGGTCTTTCCGATGCCGCCGATCCCCACGATTGCCAGCACCACCACGTTCTTACTCGGATCTTGCTTTGACAGCTGCTCCATCAATGCCTTGGCGTCCTCCTCCAGTCGCTCGCCGACCATGTCAGACTCCATCACGGGGGAAGTTACGCGACTAACTCGAGGAACCACCCTTGGTTCCGCGGCAGGCGCATGGAGTTGCAACTTGGACCTTCTGGCCGAGATCTCTTCCAGCCGATCGTTGAGATCCTTGATTTTGACGCCCACCTCATGTCTGAACTTGACCTCGCGAAAGCAAGCAAAGATGGGAAATCCGCACAAGGTGGACGGCTTCGGATCGGACTCACGAGGAGTCCACTTCTCGGCCTCCATCCGGCACTCGTCGAGGACGTCGTCGGCGTCGTACATGACATCCTTCAGCTCCATCAGCCAGTCGTTGACGTCCTCGTCCTCGATCCGCCGCTTCTCGGCGTCACGAAGGACAGACTGGATGTTGCGGAGAGTGCGTTGGAGCTTTTGGATCTCCCGGGGACGCCCAACAGCAAGTCCACCTCCTCTTTAGCCATCTCCTTCAACGTACCGACCAGCCCGGAGATGAAGGAATCAAGCACCACGGCCATCTTTGATCACAGAGTGAAGGAATCAAGCACAATGGACTCTCTCTTTAAAGTCATTTGTGTTAGCCAAGACGAAGGTGCAAGTCATACCTGCATAAACTTTTTTTTTTTTTTTCTAAAGGAAAACTTAAAAACTTTATTACTAAAATTGATAATAAAAATTCTCATCAACGAAAGATAGATCCAAATCCAAAAGGTAAAAAATTCCTCCAAGAATTAGAGAATTTATTGGCTCTAATATGAGTGATCAATCAATGATTTCCATCCATGTGAGATTTTATAATCATTCAAAATAAACATTTGATTTGATGTAAAAAATATCCCTAACAACATTCAAAATTCACCTTGGAGCAGGAGGTATTCATTTATAATATTTACTATCCTCATATAACCCTCTCTAGATAGTTTTGTACATCACAATAATTACTATCTCGCTTCTAATGATACCTACAACTCAAAAAAGTATGGATGCTAGAAGCTAATACCACTATTATAATTATGATTCCAAGAAATATTAGAATTTAATTTGATCTAATCAAAAACTATTTTTTTTCTCATTTAACGTGCAAAGACAATGACTAATGTTTCTTATGGATTTGATTGGCTTCACGATGAATGTGTGAAACCATTTAAAAAAATAAATCAAAAATAAAATATACTATATTATTAAAAATAACATCGTTACGAGCCCCGAGAGCGATCGAAAGCTATAGCAATAAAATACCTTCGCTAAGAAGCCTCAAAATTAAACAAAAATAAACCCTCACCTAAATCAAAGGCCATGTGCTGACCAAGAATAAAAAAAAAGATAAAAATATAAACCAAACCCATTCTTACACAGAGATTAAAAAAAAAAGTCAACTAAACAGGACAACGAATCAATACAAGTTGAAGAAATTTTAAATTAATATTAAAAAAATACTGTACTCACAAATGCCCAAACCGATCTGGGAAGCAACGGTGACCAAGAACAGCAGCACTGGCAAAACATGCATAAACTACTCTCATTAGCTGGACGAACAACATAAAGTAGGAGTGTGTTTTATATCCAAATCCAACTTTGGTTGTACCGACGCAGCCTCTGCCGTCTTTCACAGTATTATTGCAAAAAAAAATAAATTTAAAAAAAGTTAGTGCCATCTTCCGTTGCGCAATAATTGACCAATTCTAAGACGTGTTGCAGGATAAAATAGACTTTGATTCCAACTAAAGACTATGATATTAAGATAAAACAGGTTGGTTCCGATGCCAATAGACAAAAGCAGGAGACGGACAAAGGGATAGTGAATGATTGACATGTGGAGGGAGCAAAAGAATTTCTCATTTGCCATTGTAAAGAAGTGGTTCCAACTAACATACACCCATATAAGAATTTCCAAGCATAAGATTTTATATATACATCAAGTTTGACACTGATCAACATTTCAAATCAAGTTAAACTAGATAATATGACAGATATGAACAAGATCAGTAGCATGTCGTGGTTAGTATAAGATGGGTACCACTCGGTGGTATCAATACAATACAGGCTCTATGATAGATAATTTCTGAAACTGAGAAGCGATTTAGAGTGGGTATTGACCATAACCTTGATTGCCAATATGCTAAATTGTAAGCCTCACGACACACCAGTAACATATTTGAAATTTTTTTCTATTTTAATTAGTAATTGGGTGCTCTAAAATATTCTAAAAAAACTAGGATGAGTTTAAGAAGCTCACACGAACATGACTCAGCCTCAGCCTCAGCTACAAAGATCATTAAGAATTTTAAATATTTCTAAATTATTTCTTTATAAATAGATATATATATATTCTTAATTTATAACCTCGTTCCAATAAAATATTTTGACTCCTACCTTTTAATCGTAGGTGATGTAAAATAACAAAAGAAAAGATAAATGATGAAACCAATGAATATCAAAGAAACAAAGTTGAGAAATAATTTTTTATGTTTATTATAATAAGTTGATATTTTTAAGGTTATGTATATTATGTAATAATTCAGAAAACACCACCTTGATTCGCTATATTAACCCAGAAGATAACATATTGTGTCTTTACAAATTGATCCCATCTACCGCAACAAGCAACTTCACGCTGCTTTCTTTTCCTTTGCTGATCTCTGTTCATGTAGCACAGTGTGTGATCCACCTACAGTAGCTGGCAGTGAAGTGCCTGCAAAATGCCTACTTTGTCACCAAGAAAAGCCCACACTTCACAAGCTATATCTATCTTACAGGCCTTTGTGTCTTGTCTTGATTCAGGGAAACCTTGCTGTGAACTCAGCCATGACTTCTGACAAACATTTACAGATACTATATAGGTGAACACTTGCTATGGATCCATGAAGAGGTCAATTCGTTTGAGAGAAGCTTTTCAGAGGCTCATTGCTAAGTGACAGCTTGTCAAGCATTCAAGTTAAGCTTTAACCACCTGCTAAGAGCATTGGAAGGAGATCAGTTTATGTTGAGAAATGGTTGCTCAATACATCATTTAGTACAATTATGTGATATCGATGCAAGCATGACATTGATACCACCTGATGCATTACAATCGGATTAAACCAAGATTTAATTAGACTTGATATGAATTACCTAAACTACACTACTCTTAGTTAGTCGAAATCTAGATTCTAAAAGGCTCTTTTCAAATTTTTAATTAACTTTCGCATAAAGCATGCATAAAAATGGAACAGAAATCACATTGAACTTTTATCATGCTGTGCTTATTACCTAATTCTGATGTCATTTCTGAAATTGCAACAAAATATCAAGAGGTATGCTATATTCAGAAAATGATCTAAAGATGCCAAGAAAATTCGAAGCCAGATCTGCTTATGCATAGTTTAAATTGTTTTAGATTATGTCATTATGATACAGCTTGTTACTTGCATTTATGATTTTGTAGACCTGAGAACAAAAATAAGAAGATTCAAGATCCTGACTTAATACAATCATTGTGGTGTCCATTTAGCAGGAAGGTTTAGTTAAATGATTATCCTAAGAAGAGGGAATTAATCAGTAGAAACTAGACATAATGCAAGTTATTATTATGCCAACTTAAGGTGCACTCATATATGCTGTTTGGAGGAACCTACAGCTCATGTCAATAAGTTAGCAAAGATCTGTGGCAACTGTTTCATGCACAGTTCAAGGTTTTATTTAATGTATCAAGCAAATGCCAACAAGGTCTCTATGATAAGTTCATTGTACCAAGTTTGGATACAAAGTTGCAGTCGTTCTTGTCTAAGTCTTCTAAATTCTTGCACTTGGATAAATGTCTTCAACTCCATTTCCTGGTATTCTCTAGGAAAAAGTGCTGATCCAGCTCATTGTTTTTTTATCAAAGATATGATTCTTTCTAAATATCTTAGCATGCATGAAATGTGCAGTCATATAAGACCGAAACACCTTGTACAAGAACTAACAACAAAGATGGCCAGGACAAAACATTATGATCTAGGCAAAGATCAGTTTGCAACTCAGATTCATAGACCACTCCAAACCACTCCCGTGCCAAATTGTTGTCCACATCCCATTTTCGGAGTGTAAAGAGAGGCTCCTTTTTGTTGAGAGTTCATTGCAAAGGATGAGTGCTTCACCTGCTTGGCTCTACTCAGCAATGGAGGTACCTAACAAAGCTTGAAGAGTTGGTGATACCATCATGGTTGCAAATGTGGCCAGTGGGGGATCACTTTGGTGGTTCTTGTGAATGAACAGAATGATCACAGCAATAATTGGAGAGATCTCTTGACTTAGAAGGAGAAGTCTAATGTTCAATTGTCATTATGGGAGCAATGAGGAAGAAAGGTATGTCATATCCTACTTATTTCTGTCCACTCTCTATCAAAAGATTGCATCCAATGTGTTAGAGGGCCTCAACTGCCTCCACTTTGATTTGGTGCATATTTCCATTGTGTTCTTTCAGCTCCAAGAGAAACACAGGACTCGGCACAATGATTTGAAGAAAATTGCATTTATTTGAAGCCTGATCTGCCTCATCCTTTCTGTGCATTATTGAGAATCACAAGCTTGCTACTTAGTACTATCAATTCAGATGTTGGTCACAATACCACACACAACATAACTGTAAAATAGAACAGAACTCAACGCAGTAGACTGAGTCACCTACCAACCTGTGTATGGAACTTTTTTCTTTCCCCAGTCAACACCATTGTAGGTGGTCAGTAATAAGAATGCACCACACTGATGCATGTTACTCAAGACTGATTCTACATCTCATCTAGCAAGACTTCCACTTTGTTTCAGATGATTGATTTCTTCCTAGGCAAAAGAGAAGCAAATTTTTTTGTGCTTATGAGTGTTTTGCAGTATGCATGTTTCCTTTTGCATTGCTGAAAATAAACTTGCTTATGGTAGGTGATCGATGGATATCTGTGTTTCCTTGGCATTAACATGGATCATGAAGGGAGAAATCATTTCAGTTTCATCGTCTTAGGTATCTTCAGAAGAACAAATCAGAAAACTACATCTTTGTCTAGTACAGCTACATCAGATATTTGACAGACTCACTGGTCTGCATCTTAGTTCTACAGTAATTCCACAACACATGATCTGTATGTTCCTCATATATATATATATATATATATATATATATATATATATATATATATATATATATATATATATGTATGTATATAGAATTCCTTAAGAGTTGTTTTCTATGGATCTTTAATTGGACATAATTTCGATTAATAAGAAAAAAATATTTTAGTATATAATTTAAATTCCATGAGTGCGTACCTTGTTATCTTTTTTACTTGATGCTTTCAGATCGATTGGAAGGAGGAAAATAAATAATATTTTATCATGATTGTCATGTATCCAATCTCAAACAGGAGGAAAAGAGATTCCTTCTAACATCCTCTGCTATCCAAACTGTTGGAAATAAACTTATTCCAATAGAGACTAATTAATTCAAGAAAAGGTTCATGCATGAAGGAGATTCATTCTCTCAAGAAGAAGAAAAGATAGATTAGATGTCTATGGAAGGACAAGTCAAAATGACCATCAAGTTATTGTATTCATTCGAATACAATAAATATGATGTATCTTTGGGACTATATAAACCCCATATGTTGGTTCATGAAAGAATAGAGTTTGTGAAATTGTAAAGAGTATTTTGAGAGAAAATAGAGAGTTACTCTTCTCCTACTCTTCCTCTGTTTGAAATCTCTATCCTTTCTTCCTATCTAGATTTTCAACATTTGGTATCGAGCATAGGTTGAGCAATGGCCTCTTCCCAAGTACCATCCAAATTCAGATCCCTAGATTGACAAAAGAAAATTATGATATATGGTGCATCCAAATGAAGGTTCTTCTAGGCTCCCAAGATGTATGGGAGTTTGTAGAAGATGGATTTGTTGAGCCAAATCCAAATGAAGAAGGAGCAATGAATGCGTAAGCAAGAAAACAACTCAAAGATAGAAGGAAGAAGGAGAAAAGGCTTTGTTCACGATCTACCAAGGACTTGACGATACAATGTTCGAGATCATCGCTCCAAAGAAATACTTCAAAGGAGGCTTGGGAAATGCTTCAAAAGCATTTGGTGGTGTTGATAAGGTAAAGAAACTTCGTTTGCAAGTTTTACGAGCCGACTTTGAAAAATTACAACAAGGTACTTCAAACTATTTCGATTACTTCTCAAAGGTCATTTCTATTGTTCATCAAATGAGACGAAATGGTGAACAAATAAGTGATCAAAGAGTAATAGAAAAATATTGAGATCTTTAGATCCAAAATTTGATTTTATGTCTTATATGCGATTGAAGAATCTAAAGATTTGGAAACAATGTCTTTAGAACAACTTATGGGTTCTCTTCAAGTTCATGAACAAAGGATTACCAAAAGAGGAGAAGACAGAACTTTGGAGCAAGCACTACAAACCAAGCTTACTCTTGAAAACAGAGGTGAATCAAAATTTCAAAGAGGAAGAGGTCATGGACAAAGAGGAAGAGGAGGCGTAAATCGACCAATCAGGAATCTCCAAACAATGAAGGTGGTGGAGAAAATTCTAGCCAAAGAGGCCAAGGTTATAGTCGAGGACGTGGCCGAGGCCGTGGACGTGGCAGAAATTTTAAAAGGTCTGAAATACAATGCTAGATTTGCAAAAGGTACGGACATTACTCTTTTGAATGCTATTACAATCCTAACAACCAAGGTGATCAGGCAAATTTTGTTCAGAAAGAAAAGAATGAAAATCAAGTAAGTATTCATTTGATGACATATGATAAATTGAAAGAAGATCAATCTATGACATGGTATTTAGATACCTGGAGCTTCAAATCATATGTGTGGTATTAAAGATTTATTTTCAGAAATAGATATAAATTATTCTGGAAATGTTACATTAGGTGATATGTCTCGAGAGACCAAGAAGAGGCAAAGGTCAAATTCTCCTTGAACTAAATAATGGTAAAGAGTTATGCATTTGGATGTTTATTATGTTCTGATATGAAAAATAATATTTTGAGTTTGGGACAATTACTTGAAAAAGGTTATAATATTGAGATGAAAGATATGACTCTTTCAATTCGTGACAAGGATAGAATATTGATATCACATGTGAAAATGGCAAAGAACAGAATGTTTCCTCTACATTTATGTATTTTTGATCGATCAAATTGTTTTAAGACCTGATATTGAGGACATTTCTACATTATGGCATCTTAGATATGCTCATTTAAATTTTGAGGCTTTGAAACTTCTAGAGAAGTATAATATGGTGACAGGAATGCCTAGAATTGATCACCCATCAAAACTATGTGAAGTATGTGTTATGGGTAAGCAAGAAAGAAAGCCTTTCAAAGTCGGAAGAACAAGAAGAGCATGGCATCGGCTTGATTTGATACACTCGGATGTTTGTGGTCCTATCACCCAATATCACTTGGAGGAAGCAGTATTTTCTTACATTCACCTGATGATCATAGTGGAAAAACTTGGGTTTATATATTAAAAGAAAAGAAAGAAGTTTTCAAGTAAATTCAAAGAATTTAAGGAGTTGGTTGAAAGACAAAGTGGTTGTAGGATTAAATGTTTAAGAACAGATAGAGGTGGTGAATATACATCAAATGAATTTGAAAGCTTTTGTAGAAACAATGGAATTTTTCATCAATTCACTATGCCATACACACCTCAACAAAATGGTGTTTGAGAAAGGAAAAATAGGACTATACTTAATATGGTCCGATGCATGTTAAAGGAAAGAAGAATTCCTAAAGAATTTTGGGAGAGATCTTTGTTGCCTCGCAGCTTTATTTGCTTAATGAGTTTCCAACAAAGCGAATTGGAAATGTTACACCGTAAGAAGCATGGAGCTTTCGAAACCAAGAGTTGATCATTTGAGGATTTTGGAAGCATTGCATTTGCTAAGATACCAGAGGAAAAGAGAACAAAACGGAGGATAAAGGTCGAAATGCATTTTGTTAGGTTATTGAAAATTCTAGTGGTTATAAACTCTACAATTCTATCACAAATAAAGTTGTGATGTCAAGAGATGTTGAGTTTGATGAACAAATGATTTGGAACCGGAAAAGTGATGAGCAAAGCATAAGAAAGTCATAGCTTCGAAGATGATGATATAATACAAGGAAACACCGAAGAGGCTTTAGGAATCATCACCTAGATCAGCTAGGTCACTTGATTCAAGAAGTCCGATTATAAGAAGGACAAGACCAGTTCAGGAGCTCTATGATGTGACTCGAAGGATTGATACTAACAATGACGAACTTTCTTTATTTTGTCTTTTTGCAGGATATGATCCATTAACCTTCGAAGAAGCTTATAATGAAGAAAAATGGCGACAAGCAATGAATGAAGAGATTCATGCAATTAACAAAAATGATACATGGGAGCTTACTACACTTCCAAAAGATCACCAAGCAATCGGTGTTAAGTGGATCTTCAAAACAAAAAGAAATGCACAAGGGGAGATAGAGAAATATAAAGCACGATTGGTTGCAAAGGGATACAAACAGCAATATGGGATCGACTATGAAGAAGTATTTGCACCAGTTGCTCGATTGGAAACAGTAAGATTCCTTATCTCCCTAGCAGCTCAAATGAAATGGAAAATTTTACAAATGGATGTCAAATCAGCATTTCTCAATGGAGTTCTTGAAGAAGAGGTATATATTCAACAACCCCCTGGTTTTATTATTCATGAGCAAGAAGACAAAGTATACAAGTTAAAGAGAGCTCTTTATGGGCTTAAACAAGCCCCACGAGCATGGAATTCTCGGATAGATGCTTATTTTATTCAAAATGGTTTTTCTAAATGCCCACATGAGCATGCTCTCTATACAAAATCTAACTCTGATGGAGATATCTTATTTGTATGCCTGTACGTAGATGATTTAATATTTACAGGCAATAGTAGCTCCATGATTGAAGATTTTAAGCACTCTATGAAGAAGGAATTTGAGATGACCGACTTGGGCCTAATGACTTATTTTCTTGGTATCGAAGTTATACAAGACAATGGAGGAATTTTTATCTCACAAGAAAATTATGCAAAAGAGATTCTAAAGAAATTTTCTATGGAAGATTGTCTCCTCACAGATACACCTATTGAATATGGCACCAAGTTGACAAAGGAAGGTGAAGGTAAATACATTAATCCAACTTATTACAAAAGTTTAGTTGGATGTTTAAGGTATTTGACATGCACTCGAATTCGACATATTATTTGGAGTTGGTTTAATTAGTAGATATATGGAAACTCCTAAGACATCTCATTTAAATGTCGCCAAAAGAATTCTACGATATGTCAAAGGAACAATTAAGTATGAGATGCTTTATTCATCATCTAAAAATTTGGAGCTTGTTGGATATAGTGATAGTGATTGGGTCGGAAGCTATGATGATCGGAAAAGTACAACTGGATTTATATTTTATTTTGGTGAAACTACATTTACTTGGTCTTCAAAGAAGCAGCAGATTGTTGCTCTATCAAGTTGTGAAGCAGAATACATAGCAGCATCCTCTTGTGTTTGTCATGCAATCTGGCTAAGAAGATTACTCCAAGAACTTCATATCCCACAAGAGAAGTCAACCAAGATTTATATTGACAACAAATCAGCTATTGCCTTAGCCAAGAATCCAGTCTACCATGAAAGATCGAAGCATATTGACACAAGATTTCATTTTATAAGAGATCATATCAAAAATAAAGAAGTGGAGCTACATCATGTCAAGACAAGTGAACAAGTGGCTGATATTCTTACAAAACCCCTCAAATTTGAAATATTTCAACAACTTCGAAGGAAACTTGGGATGACAGATGGAACAAGTTTAAGGGGGGATAATGTTGGAAATAAACTTATTCCAATAGAGACTAATTAATTCAAGAAAAGGTTCATGCATGAAGGAGATTCATTCTCTCAAGAAGAAGAAAAGATAGATTAGATGTCTATGGAAGGACAAGTCAAAATGACCATTTGGTTATTGTATTCATTCGAATACAATAAATATGATGTATCTTTGGGGACTATATAAACCCCATATGTTGGTTCATGAAAGAATAGAGTTTGTGAAATTGTAAAGAGTATTTTGAGAGAAAAATAGAGAGTTACTCTTCTCCTACTCTTCCTCTGTTTGAAATCTCTATCCTTTCTTCCTATCTAGATTTTCAACACAAACAAGCCATAGTAGGAATTTAAAAGAGAGAGAAAGAAAAAAAAACACCGTTGGTGATGAGATAACAAGTCATGGTAACTCAAACACAATGCTTCTCGATTGACACCTTCAGAAGCGAAGGTTAAGTTAACAAATTTGAACACTCGCTGCTTATAAACGTTGACACCACAGGAGGCGGTCATGTTGATTTATTCCAAGAACAAGTGTGGCAACAACAGGGTGTTTGCATGGTCTGTGATGTTGCAGTTTCATCTTGAGTTCACTCGGTCCTTGTACCTTTGGAATTTATCGAGATAGAATGTGAAATCCTTGCAAATATTATATCAAAAGCGTGTACAATAATTCTGAGTGCAATGCATGGGCCAAGGTGGAATAGCTTTTGAAACTTTCTTTTAGATCCGAGAGACCAAAAACAAAATTTCTAACATATTTGTGTCCTTCACATTGACGGTCACATGGCCGCCTGCATTTGTGGTCAATTTTGTCGAGTCAAGATGCGGTGGTCAATTTCTAATGGAAAGTCTTGCACGCCCTCGACGAGGTCACGTGCGCCTCCCGAACTGCGCCATTTCTAATTCGCCATAGTTAGCTTTTGTTTCCTCCTGGATTTGAACTCGTTAAAAGAAGTTGCTCTGTGTTTGTCGTGATTCGTGCAGTTATATAATCTTCTAATATAATATTATATTTTTGGTCGTACTATTTATTGAATTGAATTATAAAAATAAGAATGCATTCAATGTAGCTTGACAAAGCCTTATTTATACATAGAAAGAAAGGAAGAAGAGAGGATTTTTCTCAACTGTCTACCGAGATTTCCTCGTGCAGTTGAGAAAATATTATCTATTAACATGCCCCCGCAAGATCATGCTCCTGTCAAGGACACTGATCTTGGACCGATGTAATGAAAATAATGTATAAGCGAGATGCTTCGTAAGTGAGTCTGCTAGTTGATTAGCCATATGTACGTGAGCTCGTATGAAGTGGAAGTCAATGACAATATGCTTCATGCGTGAGTGAAATACTGGATTGGCACATAAATAGGTAGCTCTAATATTATCGCAGTATATTGTAGGAGGAAAGGTAGAGTTGACGTTGAGTTCCTTGAGCAGATTTGTGATCCAATTTATCTCAGCAGTAGCCATGGCGATGGCACGGTATTCAGCTTCAGTTGTGGATCGGGCAACTGTCTTTTGTTTCTTAGAACTCCAACTGATTGGATTAGCTCCAAGAAATATGATATGCCCAGACGTGGACGTTCTATCAACATAATTTCATGCCCAATCAGCATCAGCAAAGGCATGAAGATGAAGTGGGATGTGTTTACGGAGAAAGAGGCCATGATTGAGAGTCCCCTTAAGATATCGCAAAATTCGTTTGACCGCAGACCAATATATTGTAGATGGTCGATGCATGAATTGTGATAATTTGTTGACTACAAATGAAATGTCTGGACGTGTGAGAGCTAAGTATTGAAGGGAGACAAGTATTAGCCGGTATTGAGTAGAGTCCCCATTCAGAATTCAAATCTTATCTATTAACACCATGCAGAATTCAAATTGCATTCGCTATCTATTAACACCATGCAGCATTCAAATTGCATTCGCTACACTATGTCCCCATTCTCAGTCCTTCATGTAACCACTCAGTTCACTCCTCTATATAATAGATAGAGACTGTCACCTGTCTACCTCAGAAGTTACCATAGCCAGAGAGAGAGAGAGACCCAAATGGCCATTGTGTTGTGTCCCTTCGTCTCCTGAGGAGCTGGACATGGTGTTGGGCATCCCCGGGGAGATCCAAAAGCTCCTGTTAGTTTAGCAAGTCCTTTAGTCCCACATCGGAAAAATCAGATTGGTTATCTCCTATTGCAGCTATAAATAGGGGCCTCCATCTCAGAAGCAAGATGCACCACATCACACCACAAGAAAAGCCACTTTGGATTTAATTTCTATTAAGTCCACATTAAGTTAAATATTTGGGCTTTTCTTGTTTAGTAGTTTCAGGTGTTTTATGGCCTAGGAACATTTTTCTAAGGCATTTGTAATTGTCCCATTGTTAGTAGAGATTTGCTCCTCTTTTCGTCCGTGGACGTAGGTCAATTGATCGAACCACGTAAATTCGGTGTTCCTGTTTCTTTTATTCATTTCTGTTTATTGTCTTTATTGGGTTGCCAAATTACCCTGTGGTAATTTCCTAGGGCCAGCTCTAACAAACTGGTATCAGAGCCTGGTTTTGGGATCTTTTAGCAATAATGACAATAACAAAGATTGTTGTCGAGAAATTCGACAGAAATGTCAACTTCGGCATGTGGCAGCTCAAGATGGAGGCTATTCTGATTCAAGACGGAGTTGATTTGGCACTACAGGGAGCTGAGAAAATTCCAGATGGTATGTAAGAGGAAGATTTTGTAGGTATGGATAAGAAGGCTCGATCTAGCATTATTCTAAATCTTTCTGACGAGGTTTTACGGGAGGTAGCTACGGAGACTACGGCTAAGAGTATGCGGGACAAGCTTAAAGCCTTGTATATGAAGAAGACAGTGGAGAACCGTCTTTACTTAAAGCAGAGTTTATATATGCTTCGGATGATTGAAGGTACATCTATATTCTCACATCTTGATAAATTTGATTCATTAGTTATGGATTTGGAGAATATAGATGCAAAGATTGATGATGAGGATAAGGCCCTATTACTTTTGTGTTCTCTCCCCCAATCCTTCAAGTATTTCCGTGATATTATGATTTATGGAAAAGAAACAATTTCGTATCAGGAAATTAAATCTGCATTAAAATCTAAGGAGCAGATTGATAGGGATATCACTGGGGAAAATAAAGGAAATCAGGCCGAGGGTCTGGTTATCAGGGGTAGAACTGATAAAAGAGAATTTGACAGTAGTAGATCTAAATCTAGATCTAAATCCAAACATAAAAATTTGGAATGCAGATATTGTCATAAAATGGGG
Organism: Musa beccarii; assembly: GCA_024322285.1. NCBI lineage: Eukaryota > Viridiplantae > Streptophyta > Magnoliopsida > Zingiberales > Musaceae > Musa > Musa beccarii. The sequence continues at coordinate 23,215,856 of CM044398.1, forward strand.
CACATTAAGGCTGATTGCTTTAAATTGAAAAATAAATTAAAGCAAAAGGAAAAAATTATTGAGAAAACTACTGAGTCCGCTGAAGCTAGTGTTGCAGCTAATGAGAATTTTGGAAATATTTTCTTTGCTACTGATGACAGGACAAGGTCTAAAAATGAATGGATTTTAGATTCGGGTTGTTCTTATCACATGTGTCCCAGTAGGGATTTGTTTTCCACATATGAATCTTGTAATTGTGGAATTGTTTTAATGGGCAATAATGCTGCGTGTGATGTTATTGGTAAAGGCACAATCTGAATTAAAATGCATGATGGTATTGTGAGGATGCTCACTAATGTTAGACATGTTCCTGATTTGAAAAAGAATCTCATCTCTTTAGGCACCCTAGAGGCTCTTGGGTGTAAATACACAGCTGAAGGTGGAGTTATGAAAGTTTCTAGAAATGCCCTTATTGTTATGAAAGCTTGTAGGTCTGATAGCTTGTATATTTTACAGGGAACTACTGTCATAGGCTCAGTTGCAGTCTCGTCATCATCATTGTCTAATTCTGAAAAAGGTTTGAGCATATTAAGCAAAAGGGGTCTTCTTTACGGTCAGAGTACTGGGCCATTGGATTTCTACGAACACTGCATTTTTGAAAAGCAAAAAAGAGTCTGTTTCAATTCTCCCGAGTCTACTAACGAAGGTGATCCAGAGGAAGAGCAATATTCCATAGCCAATGATAGACCACGGAGAGTTATTCGACCACCACAAAGATATGCAAATTTAGTTGCATATGCTTTGTCTGGTGTAAGAAACGGTGGAGTTAGTGAGCCTACTACCTACTCAAATGCAGTTTGTTGTGATGATACCATTGCTGAAGGAAAGGTCCTTGTTCAGAAAATTAATACAAAGGATAATCCAACTGATATGCTTACAAAGCCTCTTAGGTTTACAAGTTCAAGCGATTGCTTGGACTTGGTTGGTATTCATTGTTAGTGATTGCCCGTTGGGGCTTTTGTGAAGAAGGTGGAGTAAGTTCTGCTAATTGTTAATGTTGGGACATGCCAAGGTAGAGATTTGTTAGTTTGACAAGTCCTTTAGTCCCACATCGGGAAAATCAAATTGGTTATCTCCTATTGCAGCTATAAATAGGGGCCTCCATCTCAGAAGCAAGATGCACCACATCACACCACAAGAAAAGCCACTTTGGATTTAATTTCTATTAAATTCATATTAAGTTAAATATTTGGGCTTTTTTGTTTAGTAGTTTCATGTGTTTTATGGCCTAGGAACATTTTCCTAAGGCATTTGTAATTGTCCCATTGTTAGTAGAGATTTGCTCCTCCTTTCGTCCGTGGACGTAGGTCAATTGACCGAACTACGTAAATTCGGTGTTCCTGTTTCTTTTATTCTTTTCTGTTTATTGTCTTTATTGGGTTGCCAAATTACCCTGTGATAATTTCTTGAGGCCAGCTCTAACAGCTCCAACGCACGCTCCGCAAGATCCAGCTCATTCTTTGAAGCTCTTACCTTATCAATCAGCCGAGGAAGCTTCTCCTAGCATTGAGCAAAGCAGAGCAGAGTTTGACGCCAATGCTCTCCAAAGCACGCTCTTATCTCCTTTACTATGATTATCTTTCAATAATCAAATAATCATAAGTCGAAGTTTCTTTCAATATCATTTAGAAAATCTATGATGTTTCCTCCATAAGAGGTTAATTCCTTTCAACAAGATCTATATAGCAACAATCAAATGCTCTGTGAGTGCCTCTAAAAAAATTCAAAGGACTGATCCAAAATCAAACACCATCCAATTATTTACATAAAAAATGATTAACATAATTACATAAACTACATCAAATAATCTTATACTTTAGAGACTAATCTAATCGATGATAGTGAAGACGAAGGCATGATTATCGAAAATATTGATGATTGAGGAACAAAACACATCACCATAAATATACTTACTTTTGCAATGTGTGGCGACACCATTTTTATTATGGTGAAAAGCTTTTGCATCTTTTTCTCTTTTTGGGTATATTGACTTTGAGAGAATATATATATATATATATATATATATATATATATATATATATATATATATATATATATATATAATTAAAAAAAGGATATGAATAAATATATAGTTGTGGAATGCTTCAAGTGTTTGATAAACAAAAATATTTATTTTAAATATGTATTGAGTTAAGTGTTGTTTGGTAAAATTACATTTCAAAAGTCCATTAAATATTTATGACTAATTTATCCTTCTAATATTTTTAATATTTATTCAAAGTGAATATATATATATATAATGTTAAATTAATTAGTAAATATATGAAATAAATGAATGAATGCATATAAGGCTCAAATAGATAGAAAATATAATCATATATAAATATAAAATATTATTTAAAAATAATTAAATAAAATATCATATTATGGAAAATATAAATCATACTTATTTCTCAATGACAATCTTATAATTTTAGATAAAATCATAGGGTACTTTGGGATTTTAAAAATATATATTAACATTCTACAAATACTAAAATACTAATATTAGCTTAAGATGATATCAACATTTGAATATTTTAATGCAACATCTAAATCAAATACGAGTTAAAAATAATAAACAAATATCAAAATATACATTGGGCCCTCAATGGACATTCCAAATATATTCCCACACATACCCTAACAGCTTCAACTAATATAATAATCAATAATTAAATGAGATGGTAAATATCATGGAAGCATAAAGTCACATATCTGTCTTATTATGATGGGGCATGCATGCCTCTACTTTTGAAGTCCTTTGTATGGCATCGTCCAATCATTTTTATAAGATTTTTTTGTACTCAATAAAATATAATATTTTTATTTTGTTTGGAATCTTAATTTTCCTAACTCTTTCATTAACGACATGTATAGTTTGCTTGTGTGCTTGTTTCATATCGTTTATGACTTGGTTGCCATACAAGTTGTGCTATAGTAAACGCATCGATTTAACTACAATGACAAGGCAATGTGATAAAACTAATACAACTATTTAGGATAAACTAAGTGGAATAGCTTATATGGGCAATCATTTCGAATAGACAAAGAGGCATTAATGGGAAACAAACAATATCGTTTTGAAAGAGAGTAACATCTTGACATCTATAATAATGTTACCATGGAATGAGTTTCATCTCATATAAAAAGACATTATCGAAAGACAATCTAAGCATCATAGAAGCTACAAAGAAAAGATGGTTAAACTCAAATGATATCTTGCCATCGTTTGATTGAATTTTATGGAAGTAAAAATAATATATGAAAAAAATCAAAGTTGATTATATATATATAATTAATTAATTAATTACGATCATGCCGTGTATTGTATCATAAGCTTAGATTTACATGACTAAAAGTTTTCTTTTGCTTTGACAAACTCCTCGAGAGGTTTGTCCTTTGAACAAGCTACACAACAAAAGTCATGGTTTGAGATGAGATGGCAATTCACACTCTCTTCACATAACTTGGTGATTCACGTAAATGTTTACACCTTTCGAATTCTTTTTTGAGATAGTTTCATATATGAAATCCTTACAAATATTAAATCGAAAACTATGTTAAGACTCTCATGTGCAAGATACTATTTTTACGATAAGAGTCATTTTGATCTTTCAAAATCTCATAAATAATTATAAAACTACACAAAAAAACAAGGTATAATCCTGATTCGTTCTGATAATCTTTTTTGGGATCTAACATTCCAAGTTTACACAGAAAAGAAAAGATGATGTATACGTTTGTGTTTGTGGTAATATGTTGAGGAATCCAAAACCAATGACATGCTACAAATACTCTGATCCAGACATTTCACTGCCAACATACGCAACATTGAATTAATCACCATAAAAAAAGAGCTACAGGTATAAGAAGGTGAGGGAAGTCGAGGAACTAGAGTTGTCTGTCCCTACAGATTGTACTGATATCAGCAGTGGTGGTAGACATATACAGATCGGAGGGCACTAAAGATGCAGTAGCAGTATGTACATTGCAGGAATTATGTGCTACAGTGAGAGAGACAAAATAAGTTGTCCATCAGATCGAGACTGATGTCACCGTATCATAGGAATTTAGTATGAGTCGCAGCCAACCTCTGGATCTGTGCTTCTCAAATGTCTCGGACTTTCCATGGTCAGCTCCATTTGCCATGATCATATTGGACGTGACTGCCAATATTACATCGTGAATGATGTCGATCTCCCTGCCATAAGCAGGAAAAGATGATTGTGCGTTGCCATTCCAAAGCCAGAAGGCGTTAGATGGTCGAGACGTGAGCATGAAAGGTAAGTTACCTCAGAGATCATTGATGTCTTCTTCTTCAGCAGCAGTAGCATCAGCATCGACTAGGTTTGTGTCGAAGGTGCAGGAATGTTTGATGTAGTTTATATAATTGCTTCGCTCATCTTTGATGGAAAAAATTGGAAAGTGTTTGATCATGGGCCAGTATGCACCATTTTGGAGGCATCTGCGGAGTAGTTGGGTGGTTCCCCATACGTCCAGTCGCTGGAGTGTAGCGAAGCATGCAGGGCAAACCGTCAACCACTCTGGTAAATGATTGCTGCGCTGACTAAACGTGCCCAACTTCAAGAGCTCCAGTGCAGGGAGATCAGCAACAATCTCCAGATCTGATTTACCACTTATGCTCAGTTGTTTCAGAGAAGGGAAACCTCTGATGGACTTGAGAGCACACATATTGCCCAGATCCAATGTGGTTAAGCAGGTTGCCTGTCGGATCAGGCCTTCCGGTAGAGACTTTAACTTGGGACAATTATGTAGTAACAAGTTGTCGATGCGACGCATAGCAAAACCTTCTGCTACCCAATCCCACACTTCCATGTTAGTCATATTCCAGAGTTGCAGCTGCCTTAGTTTGGAAACAATGAAGGAGGAGGAGAAGATGAAGAAGGAGCTTTGAATTTCGTTCATGATCATGACCAGTAGCAGTAGCTTCACACCCAAAAAATTCTGATCCGATGGCGACCACTGCAAGTGCACCTAGTATGGTAAGAAACTCCAAGCTAGGGAGCTTCCCTAGTGGTGGAAGCAGCGGCCAATGATCACAGTAAAATAGTTCCAAGCCTCTTATGTTTGGAAGAAGCGAACTGATGCTTGCAGACGCCATCCAGCTAGGGTACCGGAGGCCCAAGAAACTATCTAACACGAGCCAAATGACAGATGATGGTGGATGAAGTGTCACATCCAACACCTTCTCGAATCTTTCAATTTGTTCCTTCGTGTGACCATCGGATGTCGCTGTGGATGAGCCAACAAAATGTAGATTCGTCAGTTTTTGGTTACCTTTTAATCCGCTCGTATCCCTTCCTGGTTCAGCTTCCAACCATGCCCTCTCCAAGTTGTAAATGGAGAGGTATCTGAGCTCCTGGAGGCCGCCTAACGCTTCCAATGGGCACGTACCAGTAGTCGTGTACACCACGAATCCTCGGAGTTCTTTGAGGTGCTTCAGCCTTCCTATTCCGCATGGTATGCTCTCCAGCTGTGTCTCTTCACAATCGAGTGTCCTTAGATTAACTAGCCTATCTATACCCTGGGGGATCTGTGTCAACTGTCTACATCCTCTGAGGATCAAAAACTGCAAATTCGTCAGGTTGCATATGCTCTCTGGAAGCTCCGTTACACCACTATAAGACACATTCAAGTATCTCAAGTATATCAAATTTCCGATGTAGTGCGGTAGGCTTTGGAATTTTGTGTGCTTAAGATGGAGGACTCTAAGTCGTACGAGGTTCTTCAAGCAATCATCTGCATCCTCCACAATGTGACATTTTCCCCCACTAACAATGTCCTCACTGACTCATGACACTTGGTCAAATTGACGATATCCCGGATGTCCATGGTTTCAGTGGCCACAATCGACAACCGGCGCAGCTTCATCGGGGCGGCACCACTTCTCCACTCCTTTTGCGCGTCACTAATGAACAAGCTCTCATCTCTCGATAGGAAGTGGCCGAGCGATTGCAGCAGGTCATGCATCTTGGAATAATTATCGAAGTCCAGACTGTAAGGTTCCAGCGATTGTAGAAGGCTCCTTTGAAGCAGCTCTCTGTAATATTGCTCCCCTGTTTCCTCCAAGCTGACATCTCCTTGTGCTTCGACAAACCCCTCGGCTATCCATAATCTGATGATTTCAGGCCCCTGAAACATATAGTCTTCGGGGAACAAGGCACAGTAGAGAAAGCATTGCTTGAGATGAGACGGCAAGTCTTGGTAGCTCAGATACAGTGCTCTGTGCACACCTTTGGGAAGCCCGGTCCGTGACCATGCGGTGCTGCGGAGAACTTCCTCCCACGCACTTCTGTTGAGTCCTCTAGTGCAGAGGACCCCTCCGATTGTCTTGATGGCCAGGGGAAGCCCTCCGCATTTCTCAACAATCTTCATGCCTGTGTCCTTGAGATCTTGGGCATCCCTTTCCTCCTTTGCAGTCATCGTCGCCTTCTTGCACAGGAGCGACCAGCCATCCTCTGGAGGCAGCAGCTTCATCTCGTGGACGTGGGCCGCCTTCATTTGCCTCGCGATCCCTGCGTTTCTGGTGGTCACCAGCACCCTGCTCCCTGCTGCCCCTCCCTGCAAAGGATTGCGGAGCAAGTCGTCCCAGATCTGAGCATCCCAAACATCATCCAACACCAGCAAGAACTTGTTCCCTCTCAGGAGACCCTCCACCAAGGGCTCCAGCAGACTCCTTCTCTGTTCTCCATCATGGCTTCCACCAGCACCTTTAACGATACTTCTGAGAAGATCCGTCGCGCTGAACTCTTGGGACACGCACACCCAGATGGTGGTGCGGAAGCTGGCTTTGATTTTGGCATCATTGAACACCTTCTGAGCGAGGGTGGTCTTTCCGATGCCGCCGATACCCACGATTGCCAGCACCACCACGTTCTTACTCGGATCTTGCTTTGTCAGCTGCTCCACCAATGCCTTGGCGTCCTCCTCCAGTCGCTCGCCGACCATGTCAGACTCCATCACGGGGGAAGTTACGCGACTAACTCGAGGAACCACCCTTAGTTCCGCGGCAGACGCATGGAGTTGCAACTTGGACCTTCGGGCCGAGATCTCTTCCAGCCGATCGTTGAGATCCTTGATTTTGACGCCCACCTCATGCCTGAACTTGACCTCGCGAAAGCAAGCAAAGATGGGAAATCCACACAAGTTGGACGGCTTCGGATCGGACTCACGAGGAGTCCACTTCTCGGCCTCCATCCGGCACTCGTCAAGGACGTCGTCGGCGTCGTACATGACATCCTTCAGCTCCATGAGCCAGTCGTTGACGTCGTCGTCCTCGATCCGCCGCTTCTCGGCGTCGCGAAGGACAGAGTGGATGTTGCGGAGAGAGCGTTGGAGCTTTTGGATCTCCCCGGGGACGCCCAGCAGCAAGTCCACCTCCTCTTTGGCCATGTCCTTCAACGCACCGACCAGCCCGGAGACGAAGGAATCAAGCACAACGGCCATCTTTGATGACAAGAGTGGGAGTGGGAGCACTGTACCTCTCTCTCTCTTAGAGTCGTTTGTGTCAGCCAAGACAGAAGGGCAAAGTTACAGCTGTATAAACTATATATTTTTCCTAAAAGAAAACTTAAAAAACTTTATTACTGAAATTGAGAAGAAAAATCTCATCAAGCTCCAAATCTAAAAGATAAAAATTCCTCCAAAAATTAGAGAATTTATTGGCTCTAGTATGAGTGACCAATCAATTAACTATATGATTTCGTTCCATGTGAGAACTTATAATCATTCATAATAAATATCCCTAACAACATTCAAATTTTACCATGGAGCAGGAGATAATTTATTTATAATATTTACTATCCACATAAACCAAGTGTAACCTTTTCGAGATAGTTTTTACGTCACAATACTTATTGTCTCACTTATAAAGACGAATGTGTCTAATTCGATTAGCTTCATTATAACATGAATGTGTGAAATTATTTTAAAAAATAAATCAGAAATAAAATATATTAAATTATAAAAAGTAACGCCGTTACGAGCACCCCATAAGACTAATAAAGCTATAGCAATAAAATATTCTCATCAAGAAGCCTCAAAATCAAACAAAAATGAATCCTCACTAATTGAAACGCCATGTGACCAAGAATAAAAAAAGTCAACTAAACAGAACAATGGTTCAATAAATTTTAAATTAATATTAAAAAAAATACATAACCTGTACTCACAAATGCCCAAACCGATCTGGCCTTGGGAAGCAACGGTGACCAAGAACAGTAACACTGGCAAACATGCATAAACTACTATTATTAACTGGACAACAACACAAAGTAGAGTGTGTTTCATATTCAAATCCAACTTCGACTGTACCGATGCAGCCTCTCTCGTCTTTCACAGTATTATTGCAAAAAATCAAAAAATAAAGTTAGTGTCATCTACCATTTCACAATATTTGACCGATTCTAAAATGTGTTGTAGGATAAAGAATGGCTTTGATACCAACTAAAGGCTCAGACATTAAGATGAATGAGATTCTGATGCCAATCGACAGAAGAAATGGACAAAGGGATGAGCGAATGATGGAGATGCGGAGGGAGTAAGGTGGAAGACAGAACAAACGCGACTATATTTTATTCTCCATCGTATTATAATTTTTTCTCGATTGCTTCTATCTAGTTAAAAAATAATCTCACTTACCATTGCAAAGAAGGGGTTCCACACATGGTAGGAATAACACAGACATCTAAGAATTCCAATTAAAAATATATTGTATATACATCAAGGTTTGTCATACTTATCAACATTTCAAGATCATTATAATGAATATCGAGTGGACAATATACGTCCAATAATGACAGTACAATATAAGTCCTATAATAAATAATTCCTGAAACTTGATAGCAATATCGAGTGGACACTGATAAGAAACAATACAACACAGATCATAACCTCGACTGGTATAGCGCCAATGCACAAAGTTGCAAACCTTGAGACACATAGGTTACATACATGAAAATTTCCTTTAATTAGTATTTGGATGCTCTAAAATATTATAGAAAGACTAGAATGTGCTCAAGAAGCTCACATGGACATACCTCAGCTGAGGCTGGCAAGATCTACTACAGTAATGTTTCTTTGGAAGCAAGAAAATACAATTATTACCACTTTATCAATCTGATGAATTGATATTTAGTGCAGGACAAGAGGCTCCAAAGGAACTTTAAAACATAGCAGCACAAACGAAGGCATCATCATGTTTAAAGCAAGCATTAGCTTTGAAGGAACTTAATGGATAATGGCACAAAATAAAGCATCATTATGTTAAACGCAAACACAACCCACAATCCTAAAGGAACTTAAAAGAAAAGCGACACAAAATAAGGCATCATCATGTTTAAAGCAAGCATTATCTAAAATAACTTTAAAGATTAATGGCACAGAATAAAGCATAATCACTAACAGATAATATATCAGCTATAAGATCACTAACAGATAATATATCAGCTATAAGATCACTAATGGTTGATATAAGATGGATACCACATGATGATATAAGACGGTACAATATACGTTCTATAATGGATAATTCCTGAAACTTGGTAGAAATATTGAGTGGACACCGATAAGGAACAATACAACACCGGATCATAACCTCGACTGGTATAGTGCCAATACACAAAATTATAAACCTTGAGACACATCGACAACATATATGAAAATTTCTTCTAATTAGTAATTGAATGTTCTAAAATATTATCGAATGACTAGAATGAGCTCAAGAAACTCACATTGACATGCCTCAGCCTCAGCTGCCAAGATCTACTACGGTAAGGTTTCTTCGGAAGCAAGAAAATATGATTACTCCCACTTTATCAATCTGATGGATTGATATTTAGTACAGGACGAGAGGATCCAAAGAAACTTTAAAACATAGCAGCACAAAATAAGGCATCATCATATTTAAAGCAAGCATAGCTTGAGGAAACTTAATGAATAACGACACAAAATAAAGCATCATTATGTTAAACGCAAACACAATCCTAAAGAAACTTAAAAGAAAAGCAACACAAAACAAGACATCATCATGTTTAAAGCAAACATTATCTAAAATAACTTTAAAGAATAATAGCTCAGAATAAAACATAATTATTTTTAAAGCAAATATTATACATATATATATATGCTAACCTTCAATTTAGAATCATATATATTAAAATTTCGGAACATAGAGGGGTATATGGGCTAGAAGTTCTTTCGTAATAATAATTAGAATTTCACATCAATGCTCCGCATTCATAAGCACAAAGCTATAAATATCTCCAGTTGCTATATGCAAAATGTGAGAAAAACATGAAAGGCTCAAGAAATAGAGCCATAACCCAGAGATTCCACATCATCAACTCTTCAGACATGGTAGATCTTATTTGGAACTGTACCATATCTCTCTGTGAACATATAAGGCACTGCGATGTTGATATATATATATATATATATATATATATATATATATATATATATATATATATATATATATATATATATATATATATATATCCAGTTGCCTTTAACTTTGATAGTGGAGAGCAGGTTCACCCCTTTTGATGACTTGTACCCATAGAAATACTGGATGTGGCTGCTATTGTTCATGGTCATATCACATGGAACTAGCACTACGGATCCAGCTTTGCCTTTGTCATATACATGAGAATAATCAGGCACTTAGGAATTGCTTCCAAAATGGTTTCACATCTTTTTTCTATGAACCATCTTTGGGTGGAACTGAGGGCATCACTAGTAGTCTTCCAATCCACATATATTCTTGTGCAAACTCATCATCGTTCTTAGACAACATGTCCTTCAAACTACATTCAAGTTTTCTACTCTGAATCACCCAGAATCTGGGTTTTATCTTCTTGTCCAGTGAGTAGCTGAAGTACCTTGGGTATTCGACAATTTCCTTGAGTGGCTTCTTCATGGTTCTTAAGAGGAAATCAACCTTTGGTTTCAGAACCATTTCAATGCTATAGCCCAGTACGGGAGAAAATCTACAGATCATGGAGCATACTTCCTCTTAGACAGCCCAACCCTCAAAAGAAAGCTCATCCTGCAATGCATCAGAAATCAAGATGAGCAGATATCCCACCAACTGCTATATAGCATTGTTACTGGGGATGTACATACAGAATTGACGTCGTGAGTGGAATTAAGTGCACACAAAGTGAAAATAAAGATGTAAAAGTTATTATTCTATATTACTTAGGTGATTAGTCTGTTTCCTGAGAATTGTCACTTAGGTGATTAATCTATGTTTCCTGAGAAAAACTAGACATCCTCCCTTACTGATAATTCACAAAAGCAGACAAAATAAACATCAGGAAGCTCTGGCCTAGACCATGTAAGACTGAATGACAGGCATATTTCCGGCTCACATGAAAATTTGTTTGGGCTGTGTTATAAGCGTGCCTATACAACTTTTCTTTTGTTTTAAAAGGCTGCTATTACACTAAAATTGGGAACATTAGCATGTCTCATGATACTGGTATGTTTCAGGCAAAATCCACGCTAATGACAAGCAAACTATGTATTCTTCCTCAGAATGTGATGAATGTTTAAGTAAACAAGCTGCTGAAAGGATTTTCATTTTGCCATTCACATTGGAATGCAAAACCAGCATTTAAGTTGGTAATGTGTTACACAAACCACCAAGAGGAGGGAAAACAACCTAGCAAAAAATGGTTATGAAAGAATGAATAAACATGTTAAAACCCACATCTGGGTGGAATTATTTATTGCTATACCTGGGAAGCAAAGTGTTATCAGTATCCAAAAGTAGCATTTCTGGATATTTTCGGACAACCCGAAGAAGACAGTCTCTTGAGATGCCAAAATCAGCAAGGAAATTGACTTTCTTTCTCAAGGTGTTGTCAACCCTAGAAGCAAATATTTCTGGACAGCGACATAAAATCCTACCGATGGTTTTGCTATCAAAACCGATTTCTTCCATAAAAGACACGACCTAGGAGGAGAGAGAGAAAGATAGAGAGAGAAAACTATTAGCTAACACAAATTAAAGCATGAATCTAAATTTTAGGTAAGTTGATAAAATTTAATTGATGTTTTGAAGCATATGGTACGTTATTAATGCTAATGCAGCACAACTGACAGATAAGCAATGTACAGAACCATGTTATTAATGCTAATGCAGCACAACTAATGCAGCATATGCTATGTTATTAATGCTAATGCAACAGAACTACGTACATTAACCAATGTACAGTATCCTTATTAATGCTTCATAGATAAGCAACAAAAACCATAAATTGTTATAAAAAAAAGCAATTATACAAAAAATCAATTTGATACCGCATGAAATTCTTTAGGTTTCTTCAGTAGGAGCTGTGGGCTAGAGGTAATAACTGGTACCAGCATCTTCTTGTTAACACCAAATTCATTAAATTGTTCCACCATTGACTTCATCTTTATAGCCGAACAACCCAATATATGAGGCCAACTCCGAATTGCGAGGTCGACACTTGATTTTGGAACCTGAAGCAATATCAGGTTTTGTTAAATATATAAACACTCCAAGAATATGAAGCAACAAGCCACCTATACAATGAATATATTTCAAAATTCATGACTTTGCATCAGATGAATAAGAATAATAAAGTTGGTCAGAAAGTTACGTGAACCTCAACAATCAAGGTGGCAACTTTGAGTAGGAGATTCCACTTAATATATGGTGCATGACTTTGCAAATGTTATATACCAAAAGCAGTAGAATTGGCTAACTAAAAATGGCCAAGAAGTAGATGCATTACATGCATAAATGCTATTTGGTTGCAACAGAAAAACCTTAAATGTCTGTTTATAGCTTTTGGGTGTTCTTATTAGTGTATTATGATAATAGTTATTGTAGATAACAATAGTGCACAGAGGGAGAATCTTGAAATACATATAATACAAGCAAAAATGTGATGCAAGAAAAGTACGCTGTAATAAAGAAGATGCACTGTGTGTATTGAAATATGTACAGTTTTCAACTAATGCAATGAAAATATGTCAAAAAATCTGAATATTTATCAGCTGCAAACAAGTTTCAGCAAGCATGTCATGAAGCATGACTAAGCAATGACTGCTAAAGTACGCATCTAGCATATGCGTCTAGGATTTATGTAAACTTAGCTTTCTTGACCAACAATTGCATTTAGTCTTGCAATATCCAAAAATAATCCACTCTGACATGGTATTATATTCAACTTAAACAAGGATGTAACTTGAATAGATGGGCTCTACCTTCTTTTCATTGAAGAAAGCTAGTATCTTCTCATAATTCTCCTGCATACAGGTTGAAAGAATCCATGGATATTTCATCAGCATCTTCGCAATATCTTTTTCTTCCAAACCTGCCTAGAACAATGAGACATGAAAATGGCTTTAAAGACTCCATGATAGAATCTTATTACAAAACTCAATTGTTCAAGAATGCAGATGAGGAATAAATCTTAGTGAAAGTTCAATTTCCTAAAATTATATAATATCATTAGAAATAATATTAGAATAATTGGAAATAAACCTTCTACTTAAGATTCTAATCTTTATAATACTATAAAGGTTCAGGCACATGTACTTCGAGACAAAAAGGAAACAAAAAAATCATCTTTTTTATCTTTCAATACCAAAGCAGTCTACGCATCTGTGGCAACTGATTCAAGGTTGAATCCAAATAATTTAGAATGCAACATATAGAGTGGAACTGAAGGCAATCATCTATAATGCTATTTCGATGGAATAAGCAGCATCATAGAAGCTACAAAGAAAAGATGGTTGAGCTCGAATGATATCTTGTCATCGCTCGACAGAATTTGATGAAAGTAAAAATAATATATGAAGATAGAGGGCTAGAGTTATGATTGGATGTTTGATATAGTCAATCATTATTTATCGATCCTTTATAATCCAACCTAGTGAGAGAGATTCTCATTTGTAAATTTTTATTCGGGCATCAATTTTGATTAAGGAAAAAAATCAAAATTGATTATATATATATATATATATATATATATATATATAATTAGGACTGTCGTGTATTGTATCATAAGCTTAGATTGACAGAAAAGTTTTCCTTTTTTACTTTGACAAACTCCTCAGCTATGCAAAATTGGATGAGGTCTGTGACTGAACAAGCCACAAAACAAAAGACATGGTTTGAGATGAGATGGCAAGTCACGCTCTGTTCACATATTGGTGATTCACGGAAATGTTTACACCTTCTGAATTTTTTTTGAGATAGTTTCATATACGAAATCCTCACAAATATTAAATCGAAAACTATGTTAGACTCTCATGTGCAGTACTATTTTGATACGAGTCATTTTGATATCTGGTAGCTACATTTTGATCATTCAAAGTATCTCATAAAAAACTATAAAAATAAAAATACAAAACAAAAAGAATAATCCTGATTCGTTCTGGCAATCTTTTTTCCGAGCCTACTTTCCAAGTTTACACAGAAAAGAAAAGATGATGTATACGTTTGTGTTTGTGGTAATATGTTGAGGAATCCAAAACCAATGACATGCTACAAATACTCTGATCCAGACATTTCACTGCCAACATACACAACATTGAATTAATCACCATAATAATAATAATAATAATAAATCTAAAGGTATAAGAAGGTGAGGGAAGTCGAGGAAATAGAATTGTCTGTCCCTACAGATTGTACTGATATCACCGTATCAGCAGTGGTGGTAGACATATACAGATCGGAGGGCACTAAAGATGCAGTAGCAGTATGTACATTGCAGGAATTATATGCTACACAGAGAGAGAGTGAGAGAGAGAAAGAGAAAGACAAAATTTAGTATGAGTCGCAGCCAACCTCTCGATCTGCGCTTCTCCTCAAAAGTCTCGGACTTTCCATGGTCAGCTCCATTTGCAATGATCATATTAGACATGACTGCCAATTACATCGTGAATGATGTCGATCTCCCTACCATAAGCAGGAAAAAGATGATTGTGAGTTGCCACTCCAAAACCAGAAGACGCTAGATGGTGGACACGTGAGCATGAAAGATAAGTTACCTCAAAGCTCACTGATGTTTTCGTCTTTTTTCTTCTTCTTCTTCAGCAGCAGCAACAGCAGCAGCAACAGCAGCATCATCGATTAGGTTTGTGTCGAAGGTGCAGGAATGCTTGATGTAGTTTATATAATTGCCTTGGTCATCATTGATGGAAAAAATTGGAAAGTTTTTAATCATCGGCCAGTCTGCACCATTTTGGAGGCATCTGACGACTAGTTGGGTGGTTCCATATACGTCCAGTCTTTGGAGTCTAGTGAAAGCCATCAACCACTCTGGTAAATGATTGTATGGATGATATAACCTACCCAACATCAAGAGCTCGAGTGCAGGGAGATCAGCAATAGTCTCCAGATCTGATTTACCACTTATTCTCAGTTGTTTCAGAGAAGGGAAACCTCTGATGGACTTGAGAGCACACATATTCCTCAGATCCAATGTGGTTAAGCAGGTTGCCTGTCGGATCAGGCCTTCCGATAGAGACTTCAACTTGGGGCAAAATCCGAGGATCAATTCCTCGAGGCGACGCATAGCAAAACCTTCCGCTACCCAATCCCACACTTCCATGTTAATCATAGTCGAGAGTTGCAGCTGCCTTAGTTTTGGAAACAATGAAGGAGGAGGAGAAGAAGAAGGGAGCTTTGAATTTCGTTCATGATCATGACTAGTAGCAGTAGCTTCACATCCAAAAAATTCTGGTCCGATGGCGACCACCGTGAGTGCACCTAGTATGGTAAGAAACTCCAAGCTAGGAAGCTTCCCTAGTGGTGGAAGCAGTGGCCAATGATAGCAGTAATCTAGTTCCAAGCGTCTTATGTTTGGAAGAAGCGAATTGATGCTTGCAGACGCCATCCAGCTGGGGTACCGGAAGCCCAAGAAATTACTTAACTTGAGCCAAATGACAGATGATGGTGGATGAAGTGCCACATCCAACACTTTCTCGATTCTTTCAATCTGTTCTTTCGTGTGACCATCGGATGTCGGTATGGATGAGCAATAAAAATGTAAATTTTTCAGTTTTTGGTTACCTTTTAATCCGCTCGTATCCCTTCCTGGTTCAGCTTTCAACCACGCCCACTCCAACTTGGAAATGGAGAGGTATCTGAGCTCCTGTAGGCCACCTAGGACTTCCAATGGGCACGTACCATTACCCGTGTTCATCACGAATCCTCGGAGTTCATTAAGGTGCTTCAGCCTTCCTATTCCGCATGGCATGCTCTCCAGCTGTGTAAAGTCACAATCGAGTATCCTTAGATTGACTAGCCTATCTATATCCCGGGGGATCTGTTTCAATCGTCCACATCTTTGGAGGATCAAAAACTGTAAATTCGTCAGATTGCATACGCTCTCTGGAAGCTCCGTTACACCACTAAAAGACACATTTAAGTATCTCAAATATATCAAATTTCCGATATAGTGCGGTAGGCTTTGGATTTCTGAGCCACTAAGATGAAGGACTCTAAGTCGTACGAGGTTCTTCAACCAATCATCTACATCCTCCACAATGTCACATTTTCGCCCCACTAACAATGTCCTCACTGAACGCTTGGTCAAATTGACGATATCCCGGATGTCCATGGTTTCAGTGGCCACAATCGACAACCGACGCAGCTTCATCGGGGCGGCAGCACTTCTCCACTCCTTTTGCACGTCACTAATGAACAAGCTCTCATCTCTCGATAGGAAATGCCCGAGCGATCGCAGCAGGTCATGCATCTTGGAATAATCTTCGTAGTCCAGATTGAAAAGTTGCAGCGATTGTAGAAGGCTCCTTTGAAGCAGCTCTCCGTAATATTGCTCCCCTGTTTCCTCCAAGCTGACATATCCTCGTGCTTCGATAAACCCCTCGGCTATCCATAATCTGACGATTTCAGAACCCCGAAAAACATAGTCTTCGCGGAATAAGGCGCAGTAGAGAAAGCATTGCTTGAGATGGGACGGCAAGTCTTGGTAGCTCAGATACAGTGCTCTATGCACACCTTCGGGAAGCCCGGTCTGTGACCATGCGGCGCTGCGGAGAACTTCCTCCCACGCACTTCTGTTGAGTCCTCGGGTGCAGAGGACCCCTCCGATGGTCTTGATGGCCAGGGGAAGCCCTCCGCATTTCTCAACAATCTTCATGCCTATGTCCTTGAGATCTTTGGCATCCCTTTCCTCCTCTACATTCATCGTCGCCTTCTTGCACAGGAGCGACCAGCCATCCTCCGGAGGCAGCAGCTTCATCTCGTGGACGTGGGCCGCCTTCATTTGCCTCGTGTTGGAAATAAACTTATTCCAATAGAGACTAATTAATTCAAGAAAAGGTTCATGCATGAAGGAGATTCATTCTCTCAAGAAGAAGAAAAGATAGATTAGATGTCTATGGAAGGACAAGTCAAAATGACCATCGGTTATTGTATTCATTCGAATACAATAAATATGATGTATCTTTGGGGACTATATAAACCCCATATGTTGGTTCATGAAAGAATAGAGTTTGTGAAATTGTAAAGAGTATTTTGAGAGAAAAATAGAGAGTTACTCTTCTCCTACTCTTCCTCTGTTTGAAATTCTCTATCCTTTCTTCCTATCTAGATTTTCAACATTTGGTATCAGAGCATAGGTTGAGCAATGGCCTCTTCCCAAGTACCATCCAAATTCAGATCCCTAGATTGACAAAAGAAAATTATGATATATGGTGCATCCAAATGAAGGTTCTTCTAGGCTCCCAAGATGTATGGGAGTTTGTAGAAGATGGATTTGTTGAGCCAAATCCAATGAAGAAGGAGCAATGAATGCGAAGCAAGAAAACAACTCAAAGATAGAAGGAAGAAGGAGAAAAAGGCTTTGTTCACGATCTACCAAGGACTTGACGATACAATGTTCGAGATCATCGCTCCAGCAAATACTTCAAAGGAGGCTTGGGAAATGCTTCAAAAGCATTTGGTGGTGTTGATAAGGTAAAGAAACTTCGTTTGCAAGTTTTACTTGAGCCGACTTTGAAAAATTACAACAAGGTACTTACGAAACTATTTATGATTACTTCTCAAAGGTCATTTCTATTGTTCATCAAATGAGACGAAATGGTGAACAAATAAGTGATCAAAGAGTAATAGAAAAAATATTGAGATCTTTAGATCCAAAATTTGATTTTATTGCTGTTGCGATTGAAGAATCTAAAGATTTGGAAACAATGTCTTTAGAACAACTTATGGGTTCTCTTCAAGTTCATGAACAAAGGATTACCAAAAGAGGAGAAGACAGAACTTTGGAGCAAGCACTACAAACCAAGCTTACTCTTGAAAACAGAGGTGAATCAAAATTTCAAAGAGGAAGAGGTCATGGACAAAGAGGAAGAGGAGGCAGAAATCAGACCAATCAGGAATCTCCAAACAATGAAGGTGGTGGAGAAAATTCTAGCCAAAGAGGCCAAGGTTATAGTCGAGGCGTGGCCGAGGCCGTGGGACGTGTGAGAAATTTTAAAAGGTCGAAATACAATGCTATATTTGCAAAAGGTACGGACATTACTCTTTTGAATGCTATTACAATCCTAACAACCAAGGTGATAAGGCAAATTTTGTTCAGAAAGAAAAGAATGAAAATCAAGTATTGCTGATGACATATGATAAATTGAAAGAAGATCAATCTATGACATGGTATTTAGATCTTTGGAGCTTCAAATCATATGTGTGGTATTAAAGATTTATTTTCAGAAATAGATACAAATTATTCTCGAAATGTTACATTTGGTGATATGTCTCGAGAGACCGAAGAGGCAAAGGTCAAATTCTCCTTGAACTAAATAATGGTAAAGAGTTATGCATTTAGGATGTTTATTATGTTCTGATATGAAAAATAATATTTTGAGTTTGGGACAATTACTTGAAAAAGGTTATAATATTGAGATGAAAGATATGACTCTTTCAATTCGTGACAAGGATAGAATATTGATATCACATGTGAAAATGGCAAAGAACAGAATGTTTCCTCTGCATTTATGTATTTTTGATCGATCAAATTGTTTTAAGACTGATATTGAGGACATTTCTACATTATGGCATCTTAGATATGCTCATTTAAATTTTGAGGCTTTGAAACTTTTAGAGAAATATAATATGGTGACAGGAATGCCTAGAATTGATCACCCATCAAAACTATGTGAAGTATGTGTTATGGGTAAGCAAGAAAGAAAGCCTTTCAAAGTCAGAAGAACAAGAAGAGCATGGCATCGACTTGATTTGATACACTCAGATGTTTGTGGTCCTATCAGTCCAGTATCACTTGGAGGAAGCGGTATTTTCTTACATTCATGATGATCATAGTGGAAAAACTTGGGTTTATATATTAAAAGAAAAGAAAGAAGTTTTCAAGTAAATTCAAAGAATTTAAGGAGTTGGTTGAAAGACAAAGTGGTTGTAGGATTAAATGTTTAAGAAACAGATAGAGGTGGTGAATATACATCAAATGAATTTGAAAGCTTTTGTAGAAACAATGGAATTTTTCATCAATTCACTATGCCATACACACCTCAACAAAATGGTGTTTCAGAAAGGAAAAATAGGACTATACTTAATATGGTCCGATGCATGTTAAAGGAAAGAAGAATTCCTAAAGAATTTTGGGGAGATCTTTGTTGCCTCTGCGATTTATTTGCTTAATGAGTTTCCAACAAAGCGAATTGGAAATGTTACACGGAAGAAGCATGGAGCTTTGAAACCAAGAGTTGATCATTTGAGGATTTTGGAAGCATTGCATTTGCTAAGATACCGAGGAAAAGAGAACAAAGCGGAGGATAAAGGTCGAAATGCATTTTGTTAGGTTATGCTTGAAAATTCTAGTGGTTATAAACTCTACAATCCTATCACAAATAAAGTTGTGATGTCAAGAGATGTTGAGTTTGATGAACAAATGATTTGGAGGCTGGAAAAGTGATGAGCAGCATAAGAAAGTCATAGCTTCAGAAGATGATGATATAATACAAGGAAACACCGAAGAGGCTTTACCGGAATCATCACCTAGATCAGCTAGGTCACTTGATTCAAGAAGTCCGATTATAAGAAGGACAAGACCAGTTCAGGAGCTCTATGATGTGACTCGAAGGATTGATACTAACAATGACGAACTTTCTTTATTTTGTCTTTTTGCAGGATATGATCCATTAACCTTCGAAGAAGCTTATAATGAAGAAAAATGGCGACAAGCAATGAATGAAGAGATTCATGCAATTAACAAAAATGATACATGGGAGCTTACTACACTTCCAAAAGATCACCAAGCAATCGGTGTTAAGTGGATCTTCAAAACAAAAAGAAATGCACAAGGGAAGATAGAGAAATACAAAGCACGATTGGTTGCAAAGGGATACAAACAGCAATATGGGATCGACTATGAAGAAGTATTTGCACCAGTTGCTCGATTGGAAACAGTAAGATTCCTTATCTCCCTAGCAGCTCAAATGAAATGGAAAATTTTACAAATGGATGTCAAATCAGCATTTCTCAATGGAGTTCTTGAAGAAGAGGTATATATTCAACAACCCCCTGGTTTTATTATTCATGAGCAAGAAGACAAAGTATACAAGTTAAAGAGAGCTCTTTATGGGCTTAAACAAGCCCCACGAGCATGGAATTCTCGGATAGATGCTTATTTTATTCAAAATGGTTTTTCTAAATGCCCACATGAGCATGCTCTCTATACAAAATCTAACTCTGATGGAGATATCTTATTTGTATGCCTGTACGTAGATGATTTAATATTTACAGGCAATAGTAGCTCCATGATTGAAGATTTTAAGCACTCTATGAAGAAGGAATTTGAGATGACCGACTTGGGCCTAATGACTTATTTTCTTGGTATCGAAGTTATACAAGACAATGGAGGAATTTTTATCTCACAAGAAAATTATGCAAAAGAGATTCTAAAGAAATTTTCTATGGAAGATTGTCTCCCTGCAGATACACCTATTGAATATGGCACCAAGTTGACAAAGGAAGGTGAAGGTAAATACATTAATCCAACTTATTACAAAAGTTTAGTTGGATGTTTAAGGTATTTGACATGCACTCGACCTGACATATTATTTGGAGTTGGTTTAATTAGTAGATATATGGAAACTCCTAAGACATCTCATTTAAATGTCGCCAAAAGAATTCTACGATATGTCAAAGGAACAATTAAGTATGGGATGCTTTATTCATCATCTAAAAGGCTGGAGCTTGTTGGATATAGTGATAGTGATTGGGCCGGAAGCTATGATGATCGGAAAAGTACAACTGGATTTATATTTTATTTTGGTGAAACTACATTTACTTGGTCTTCAAAGAAGCAGCAGATTGTTGCTCTATCAAGTTGTGAAGCAGAATACATAGCAGCATCCTCTTGTGTTTGTCATGCAATCTGGCTAAGAAGATTACTCCAAGAACTTCATATCCCACAAGAGAAGTCAACCAAGATTTATATTGACAACAAATCAGCTATTGCCTTAGCCAAGAATCCAGTCTACCATGAAAGATCGAAGCATATTGACACAAGATTTCATTTTATAAGAGATCATATCAAAAATAAAGAAGTGGAGCTACATCATGTCAAGACAAGTGAACAAGTGGCTGATATTCTTACAAAACCCCTCAAATTTGAAATATTTCAACAACTTCGAAGGAAACTTGGGATGACAGATGGAACAAGTTTAAGGGGGGATAATGTTGGAAATAAACTTATTCCAATAGAGACTAATTAATTCAAGAAAAGGTTCATGCATGAAGGAGATTCATTCTCTCAAGAAGAAGAAAAGATAGATTAGATGTCTATGGAAGGACAAGTCAAAATGACCACTGGTTATTGTATTCATTCTGAATACAATAAATATGATGTATCTTTGGGGACTATATAAACCCCATATGTTGGTTCATGAAAGAATAGAGTTTGTGAAATTGTAAAGAGTATTTTGAGAGAAAAATAGAGAGTTACTCTTCTCCTACTCTTCCTCTGTTTGAAATCTCTATCCTTTCTTCCTATCTAGATTTTCAACACAAACAAGCCATAGTAGGAATTTAAAAGAGAGAGAAAGAAAAAAAAACACCGTTGGTGATGAGATAACAAGTCATGGTAACTCAAACACAATGCTTCTCGATTGACACCTTCAGGAAGCGTGAAGGTTAACAAATGAACACTCATTGCTTATAAGCGTTGACACCACAGAGGCGGTCATGTTGATTTATTCCAAGAACAAGTGTGGCAACAACAGGGTGTTTGCATGGTGCTACGTGATGTTGCGTTTCATCTTGAGTTCACTCGGTCCTTGTACCTTTGGAATTTATCGAGATAGAATGTGAAATCCTTGCAAATATTATATCGAAAAGCGTGTACAATAATTCCGAGTGCAATGCATGGGCCAAGGTGGAATAGCTTTTGAAACTTTCTTTTAGATCCGAGAGACCAAAAACAAAATTTCTAACATATTTGTGTCCTTCACATTGGACGGTCACATGGCGCTGCATTTGTGGTCAATTTTGTCGAGTCAAGATCACGGTGGTCAATTTCTAATGGAAAGTCTTGCACGCCCTCGACGAGGTCACGCGTCGCCTCGAATGCGCCATTTCTAATTCGCCATAGTTAGCTTTTGTTTCCTCCTGGATTTGAACTCGTTAAAAGAAGTTGCTCTGTGTTTGTCGTGATTAAATGCGAGTTATATAATCTTCTAATATAATATTATATTTTTGGTCGTACTATTTATTGAATTGAATTATAAAAATAAGAATGCATTCAATGTAGCTTGACAAAGCCTTATTTATACATAGAAAGAAAGGAAGAAGAGAGGATTTTTCTCAACTGTCTACCGAGATTTCCTCGTGCAGTTGAGAAAATATTATCTATTAACATGCCCCCGCAAGATCATGCTCCTGTCAAGGACACTGATCTTGGACCGATGTAATGAAAATAATGTATAAGCGAGATGCTTCGTAAGTGAGTCTGCTAGTTGATTAGCCATATGTACGTGAGCTCGTATGAAGTGGAAGTCAATGACAATATGCTTCATGCGTGAGTGAAATCTTTGGATTGGCACATAAATAGGTAGCTCTAATATTATCGCAGTATATTGTAGGAGGAAAGGTAGAGTTGACGTTGAGTTCCTTGAGCAGATTTGTGATCCAATTTATCTCAGCAGTAGCCATGGCGATGGCACGGTATTCAGCTTCAGTTGTGGATCGGGCAACTGTCTTTTGTTTCTTAGAACTCCAACTGATTGGATTAGCTCCAAGAAATATGATATGCCCAGACGTGGACGTTCTATCAACATAATTTCATGCCCAATCAGCATCAGCAAAGGCATGAAGATGAAGTGGGATGTGTTTACGGAGAAAGAGGCCATGATTGAGAGTCCCCTTAAGATATCGCAAAATTCGTTTGACCGCAGACCAATATATTGTAGATGGTCGATGCATGAATTGTGATAATTTGTTGACTACAAATGAAATGTCTGGACGTGTGAGAGCTAAGTATTGAAGGGAGACAAGTATTAGCCGGTATTGAGTAGAGTCCCCATTCAGAATTCAAATCTTATCTATTAACACCATGCAGAATTCAAATTGCATTCGCTATCTATTAACACCATGCAGCATTCAAATTGCATTAGCTACACTATGTCCCCATTCTCGGTCCTTCATGTAACCACTCGTTCACTCCTCTATATAATAGATAGAGACTGTCACTGTCTACCTCGAAGTTACCATAGCCGAGAGAGAGAGAGACCCAAATGGCCATTGTGTTGTGTCCCTTCGTCTCTCGAGGAGTGGACATGGTGTTGGGCATCCCGGGGAGATCCAAAAGCTCTGTTAGTTTAGCAAGTCCTTTAGTCCCACATCGGAAAAATCAGTTGGTTATCTCCTATTGCAGCTATAAATAGGGGCCTCCATCTCGAAGCAAGATGCACCACATCACACCACAAGAAAAGCCACTTTGGATTTAATTTCTATTAAGTCCACATTAAGTTAAATATTTGGGCTTTTCTTGTTTAGTAGTTTCGGTGTTTTATGGCCTAGGAACATTTTTCTAAGGCATTTGTAATTGTCCCATTGTTAGTAGAGATTTGCTCCTCTTTTCGTCAGTGGACGAGGTCAGTGATCGAACCACGTAAATTCGGTGTTCTGTTTCTTTTATTCATTTCATTTATTGTCTTTATTGGGTTGCCAAATTACCTGTGGTAATTTCCTAGGGCCACTCTAACAAAGCGGTATCGAGCCTGGTTTTGGGATCTTTTAGCAATAATGACAATAACAAAGATTGTTGTCGAGAAATTCGACAGAAATGTCAACCGGCATGTGGCGGCTCAAGATGGAGGCTATTCGATTCAAGACGGAGTTGATTTGGCACTACAGGGAGTGAGAAAATTCCAGATGGCATGTAAGAGGAAGATTTTGTAGGTATGGATAAGAAGGCTCGATCTAGCATTATTCTAAATCTTTCTGACGAGGTTTTACGGGAGGTAGCTACGGAGACTACGGCTAAGAGTATGCGGGACAAGCTTAAAGCCTTGTATATGAAGAAGACAGTGGAGAACCGTCTTTACTTAAAGCAGAGTTTATATATGCTTCGGATGATTGAAGGTACATCTATATTCTCACATCTTGATAAATTTGATTCATTAGTTATGGATTTGGAGAATATAGATGCAAAGATTGATGATGAGGATAAGGCCCTATTACTTTTGTGTTCTCTCCCCCAATCCTTCAAGTATTTCCGTGATATTATGATTTATGGAAAAGAAACAATTTCGTATCAGGAAATTAAATCTGCATTAAAATCTAAGGAGCGATTGATAGGGATATCATCTGGGAAAATAAAGGAAATCAGGCCGAGGGTCTGGTTATCAGGGGTAGAACTGATAAAAGAGAATTTGTGAGAGTAGATCTAAATCTAGATCTAAATCCAAACATAAAAATTTGGAATGAGATATTGTCATAAAATGGGGCACATTAAGGTGATTGCTTTAAATTGAAAAATAAATTAAAGCAAAAGGAAAAAATTATTGAGAAAACTATCGAGTCACTGAAGCTAGTGTTGCGGCTAATGAGAATTTTGGAAATATTTTCTTTGCTACATCGATGACAGGACAAGGTCTAAAATGAATGGATTTTAGATTCGGGTTGTTCTTATCACATGTGTCCCAAGAGGGATTTGTTTTCCACATATGAATCTTGTAATTGTGGAATTGTTTTAATGGGCAATAATGCTGCGTGTGATGTTATTGGTAAAGGCACAATCTGAATTAAAATGCATGATGGTATTGTGAGGATGCTCACTAATGTTAGACATGTTCTGATTTGAAAAGAATCTCATCTCTTTAGGCACCCTAGAGGCTCTTGGGTGTAAATACACACATTGAAGGTGGAGTTATGAAAGTTTCTAGAAATGCCCTTATTGTTATGAAAGCTTGTAGGTCCGATAGCTTGTATATTTTACAGGAACTCTGTCATAGGCTCGATTGCAGATCTCGTCATCATCATTGTCTAATTCCGAAAAAGGTTTGAGCATATTAAGCAAAGGGTCTTCTTTACTGGTCGTAGATCTTGGGCCATTGGATTTCTACTGAACACCTTGCATTTTTGAAAAGCAAAAAGAGTCTGTTTCAATTCTCCGAGTCTACTAACGAAGGTGATCGGAGGAAGAGCAATATTCCATAGCCAATGATAGACCACGGAGAGTTATTCGACCACCACAAAGATATGCAAATTTAGTTGCATATGCTTTGTCTGTTGCAGAAGAAACTGGTGGAGTTAGTGAGCCTACTACCTACTCAAATGCAGTTTGTTGTGATGATACCATTGCTGAAGGAAAGGTCCTTGTTCAGAAAATTAATACAAAGGATAATCCAAGCGATATGCTTACAAAGCCTCTTAGGTTTACAAGTTCAAGCGATTGCTTGGACTTGGTTGGTATTCATTGTTAGTGATTGCCGTTGGGGCTTTTGTGAAGAAGGTGGAGTAAGTTCTGCTAATTGTTAATGTTGGGACATGCCAAGGTAGAGATTTGTTAGTTTGACAAGTCCTTTAGTCCCACATCGGGAAAATCAAATTGGTTATCTCCTATTGCAGCTATAAATAGGGGCCTCCATCTCAGAAGCAAGATGCACCACATCACACCACAAGAAAAGCCACTTTGGATTTAATTTCTATTAAATTCATATTAAGTTAAATATTTGGGCTTTTTGTTTAGTAGTTTCATGTGTTTTATGGCCTAGGAACATTTTCCTAAGGCATTTGTAATTGTCCATTGTTAGTAGAGATTTGCTCCTCCTTTCGTCCGTGGGCGAGGTCAAATTGACCGAACTACGTAAATTCGGTGTTCTGTTTCTTTTATTCTTTTCTGTTTATTGTCTTTATTGGGTTGCCAAATTACCTGTGATAATTTCTTGAGGCCAGCTCTAACGGCTCCAACGCACGCTCCGCAAGATCCAGCTCATTCTTTGAAGCTCTTACCTTATCAATCAGTAGAGGAAGCTTCTCCTAGCATTGAGCAAAGCGGAGAGCGAGTTTGGCGCCAATGCTCTCAAAGCACGCTCTTATCTCCTTTACTATGATTATCTTTCAATAATCAAATAATCATAAGTCGAAGTTTCTTTCAATATCATTTAGAAAATCTATGATGTTTCCTCCATAAGAGGTTAATTCCTTTCAACAAGATCTATATAGCAACAATCAAATGCTCTGTGAGTGCCTCTAAAAAAATTCAAAGGACTGATCCAAAATCAAACACCATCCAATTATTTACATAAAAATGATTAACATAATTACATAAACTACATCAAATAATCTTATACTTTAGAGACTAATCTAATCGATGATAGTGAAGACGAAGGCATGATTATCGAAAATATTGATGATTGAGGAACAAAACACATCACCATAAATATACTTACTTTTGCAATGTGTGGCGACACCATTTTTATTATGGTGAAAAGCTTTTGCATCTTTTCTCTTTTTGGGTATATTGACTTTGAGAGAATATATATATATATATATATATATATATATATATATATAATTAAAAAAAAGGATATGAATAAATATATAGTTGTGGAATGCTTCAAGTGTTTGATAAACAAAAATATTTATTTTAAATATGTATTGAGTTAAGTGTTGTTTGGTAAAATTACATTTCAAAAGTCCATTAAATATTTATGACTAATTTATCCTTCTAATATTTTTAATATTTATTCAAAGTGAATATATATATATATAATGTTAAATTAATTAGTAAATATATGAAATAAATGAATGAATGCATATAAGGCTCAAATAGATAGAAAATATAATCATATATAAATATAAAATATTATTTAAAAATAATTAAATAAAATATCATATTATGGAAAATATAAATCATACTTATTTCTCATGACAATCTTATAATTTTAGATAAAATCATAGGGTACTTTGGGATTTTAAAAATATATATTAACATTCTACAAATACTAAAATACTAATATTAGCTTAAGATGATATCAACATTTGAATATTTTTAATGCAACATCTAAATCAAATACGAGTTAAAAAATAATAAACAAATATCAAAATATACATTGGGCCCTCAATGGACATTCCAAATATATTCCCACACATACCCTAACAGCTTCAACTAATATAATAATCAATAATTAAATGAGATGGTAAATATCATGGAAGCATAAAGTCACATATCTGTCTTATTATGATGGGGCATGCATGCCTCTACTTTTGAAGTCCTTTGTATGGCATCGTCCAATCATTTTTATAAGATTTTTGTACTCAATAAAATATAATATTTTTATTTTGTTTGGAATCTTAATTTTCCTAACTCTTTCATTAACGACATGTATAGTTTGCTTGTGTGCTTGTTTCATATATCGTTTATGACTTGGTTGCCATACAAGTTGTGCTATAGTAAACGCATGCGATTTAACTACAATGACAAGGCAATGTGATAAAACTAATACAACTATTTAGGATAAACTAAGTGGAATAGCTTATATGGGCAATCATTTCGAATAGACAAAGAGGCATTAATGGGGAAACAAACAATATCGTTTTGAAAGAGAGTAACATCTTGACATCTATAATAATGTTACCATGGAATGAGTTTCATCTCATATAAAAAAGACATTATCGAAAGACAATCTAAGCATCATAGAAGCTACTGACTAAATTTTATAGAAACAAAAACACTAAGAAAAGATGGTTAAACTCAAATGATATCTTGCCATCGTTTGATTGAATTTTATGGAAGTAAAAATAATATATCAAAAAAAAATCAAAGTTGATTATATATATATAATTAATTAATTAATTACGACTGTCGTGTATTGTATCATAAGCTTAGATTTACATGACTAAAAAGTTTTTCTTTTGCTTTGACAAACTCCTCAGAGGTTTGTCACTGAACAAGCTACACAACAAAAGTCATGGTTTGAGATGAGATGGCAATTCACACTCTCTTCACATAACGGTGATTCACAGAAATGTTTACACCTTCTGAATTCTTTTTTGAGATAGTTTCATATATGAAATCCTTACAAATATTAAATCGAAAACTATGTTAAGACTCTCATGTGCAGTACTATTTCTGATAAGAGTCATTTTGATCTTTCAAAATCTCATAAATAATTATAAAACTACACAAAAAAACAAGGTATAATCCTGATTCGTTCTGATAATCTTTTTTGGGATCTAACATTCCAAGTTTACACAGAAAAGAAAAGATGATGTATACGTTTGTGTTTGTGGTAATATGTTGAGGAATCCAAAACCAATGACATGCTACAAATACTCTGATCCAGACATTTCACTGCCAACATACGCAACATTGAATTAATCACCATAAAAAAAGAGCTACAGGTATAAGAAGGTGAGGGAAGTCGAGGAACTAGAGAGTTATGCATCCCTCTGATTGTATGCGATATCGCAAGAGTGGTGGTAGACATATACAGATCGGAGGGCACTAAAGATGCAGTAGCAGTATGTACATTGCAGGAATTATGTGCTACAGTGAGAGAGACAAAATAAGTTGTCCATCAGATCGAGACTGATGTCACCGTATCATAGGAATTTAGTATGAGTCGCAGCCAACCTCTGGATCTGTGCTTCTCAAATGTCTCGGACTTTCCATGGTCAGCTCCATTTGCCATGATCATATTGGACGTGACTGCCAATATTACATCGTGAATGATGTCGATCTCCCTGCCATAAGCAGGAAAAGATGATTGTGCGTTGCCATTCCAAAGCCAGAAGGCGTTAGATGGTCGAGACGTGAGCATGAAAGGTAAGTTACCTCAGAGATCATTGATGTCTTCTTCTTCAGCAGCAGTAGCATCAGCATCGACTAGGTTTGTGTCGAAGGTGCAGGAATGTTTGATGTAGTTTATATAATTGCTTCGCTCATCTTTGATGGAAAAAATTGGAAAGTGTTTGATCATGGGCCAGTATGCACCATTTTGGAGGCATCTGCGGAGTAGTTGGGTGGTTCCCCATACGTCCAGTCGCTGGAGTGTAGCGAAGCATGCAGGCAAACCGCCAACCACTCGGTAAATGATTGCTGATGCCCGACTAAACGTGCCCAACTTCAAGAGCTCCAGTGCAGGGAGATCAGTAACAATCTCCAGATCTGATTTACCACTTATGCTCAGTTGTTTCAGAGAAGGGAAACCTCTGATGGACTTGAGAGCACACATATTGCCCAGATCCAATGTGGTTAAGCAGGTTGCCTGTCGGATCAGGCCTTCCGGTAGAGACTTTAACTTGGGACAATTATGTAGTAACAAGTTGTCGATGCGACGCATAGCAAAACCTTCTGCTACCCAATCCCACACTTCCATGTTAGTCATATTCCAGAGTTGCAGCTGCCTTAGTTTCGGAAACAATGAAGGAGGAGGAGAAGATGAAGAAGGGAGCTTTGAATTTCGTTCATGATCATGACCAGTAGCAGTAGCTTCACACCCAAAAATTCTGATCCGATGGCGACCACTGCAAGTGCACCTAGTATGGTAAGAAACTCCAAGCTAGGGAGCTTCCCTAGTGGTGGAAGCAGCGGCCAATGATCACAGTAAAATAGTTCCAAGCGTCTTATGTTTGGAAGAAGCGAACTGATGCTTGCAGACGCCATCCAGCTAGGGTACCGGAGGCCCAAGAAACT
This sequence comes from Musa beccarii, assembly GCA_024322285.1. Lineage (NCBI taxonomy): Eukaryota > Viridiplantae > Streptophyta > Magnoliopsida > Zingiberales > Musaceae > Musa > Musa beccarii. The sequence goes on from CM044398.1 coordinate 23,246,086, forward strand.
ATCTAACACGAGCCAAATGACAGATGATGGTGGATGAAGTGTCACATCCAACACCTTCTCGAATCTTTCAATTTGTTCCTTCGTGTGACCATCGGATGTCGCTGTGGATGAGCCAACAAAATGTAGATTCGTCAGTTTTTGGTTACCTTTTAATCCGCTCGTATCCCTTCCTGGTTCAGCTTCCAACCATGCCCTCTCCAAGTTGTAAATGGAGAGGTATCTGAGCTCCTGGAGGCCGCCTAACGCTTCCAATGGGCACGTACCAGTAGTCGTGTACACCACGAATCCTCGGAGTTCTTTGAGGTGCTTCAGCCTTCCTATTCCGCATGGTATGCTCTCCAGCTGTGTCTCTTCACAATCGAGTGTCCTTAGATTAACTAGCCTATCTATACCCTGGGGGATCTGTGTCAACTGTCTACATCCTCTGAGGATCAAAAACTGCAAATTCGTCAGGTTGCATATGCTCTCTGGAAGCTCCGTTACACCACTATAAGACACATTCAAGTATCTCAAGTATATCAAATTTCCGATGTAGTGCGGTAGGCTTTGGAATTTTGTGTGCTTAAGATGGAGGACTCTAAGTCGTACGAGGTTCTTCAAGCAATCATCTGCATCCTCCACAATGTGACATTTTCCCCCCACTAACAATGTCCTCACTGACTCATGACACTTGGTCAAATTGACGATATCCCGGATGTCCATGGTTTCAGTGGCCACAATCGACAACCGGCGCAGCTTCATCGGGGCGGCACCACTTCTCCACTCCTTTTGCGCGTCACTAATGAACAAGCTCTCATCTCTCGATAGGAAGTGGCCGAGCGATTGCAGCAGGTCATGCATCTTGGAATAATTATCGAAGTCCAGACTGTAAGGTTCCAGCGATTGTAGAAGGCTCCTTTGAAGCAGCTCTCTGTAATATTGCTCCCCTGTTTCCTCCAAGCTGACATCTCCTTGTGCTTCGACAAACCCCTCGGCTATCCATAATCTGATGATTTCAGGCCCCTGAAACATATAGTCTTCGGGAACAAGGCACAGTAGAGAAAGCATTGCTTGAGATGAGACGGCAAGTCTTGGTAGCTCAGATACAGTGCTCTGTGCACACCTTTGGGAAGCCCGGTCCGTGACCATGCGGTGCTGCGGAGAACTTCCTCCCACGCACTTCTGTTGAGTCCTCTAGTGCAGAGGACCCTCCGATTGTCTTGATGGCCAGGGAAGCCCTCCGCATTTCTCAACAATCTTCATGCCTGTGTCCTTGAGATCTTGGGCATCCCTTTCCTCCTTTGCAGTCATCGTCGCCTTCTTGCACAGGAGCGACCAGCCATCCTCTGGAGGCAGCAGCTTCATCTCGTGGACGTGGGCCGCCTTCATTTGCCTCGCGATCCCTGCGTTTCTGGTGGTCACCAGCACCCTGCTCCCTGCTGCCCCTCCCTGCAAAGGATTGCGGAGCAAGTCGTCCCAGATCTGAGCATCCCAAACATCATCCAACACCAGCAAGAACTTGTTCCCTCTCAGGAGACCCTCCACCAAGGGCTCCAGCAGACTCCTTCTCTGTTCTCCATCATGGCTTCCACCAGCACCTTTAACGATACTTCTGAGAAGATCCGTCGCGCTGAACTCTTGGGACACGCACACCCAGATGGTGGTGCGGAAGCTGGCTTTGATTTTGGCATCATTGAACACCTTCTGAGCGAGGGTGGTCTTTCCGATGCCGCCGATACCCACGATTGCCAGCACCACCACGTTCTTACTCGGATCTTGCTTTGTCAGCTGCTCCACCAATGCCTTGGCGTCCTCCTCCAGTCGCTCGCCGACCATGTCAGACTCCATCACGGGGGAAGTTACGCGACTAACTCGAGGAACCACCCTTAGTTCCGCGGCAGACGCATGGAGTTGCAACTTGGACCTTCGGGCCGAGATCTCTTCCAGCCGATCGTTGAGATCCTTGATTTTGACGCCCACCTCATGCCTGAACTTGACCTCGCGAAAGCAAGCAAAGATGGGAAATCCACACAAGTTGGACGGCTTCGGATCGGACTCACGAGGAGTCCACTTCTCGGCCTCCATCCGGCACTCGTCAAGGACGTCGTCGGCGTCGTACATGACATCCTTCAGCTCCATGAGCCAGTCGTTGACGTCGTCGTCCTCGATCCGCCGCTTCTCGGCGTCGCGAAGGACAGAGTGGATGTTGCGGAGAGAGCGTTGGAGCTTTTGGATCTCCCCGGGGACGCCCAGCAGCAAGTCCACCTCCTCTTTGGCCATGTCCTTCAACGCACCGACCAGCCCGGAGACGAAGGAATCAAGCACCACGGCCATCTTTGATCACAAGAGTGGGAGTGGGAGCACTGTACTCTCTCTCTTAGAGTCGTTTGTGTCAGCCAAGACAGAGGGGCAAAGTTACAGCTGTATAAACTATATATTTTTTCTAAAAGAAAACTTAAAATACTTTATTACTGAAATTGAGAAGAGAAATCTCATCAAGCTCCAAATCTAAAAGATAAAAATTCCTCCAAAAATTAGAGAATTTATTGGCTCTAGTATGAGTGACCAATCAATTAACTATATGATTTCGTTCCATGTGAGAACTTATAATCATTCATAATAAATATCCCTAACAACATTCAAATTTTACCATGGAGCAGGAGATAATTTATTTATAATATTTACTATCCACATAAACCAAGTGTAACCTTTTCGAGATAGTTTTTACGTCACAATACTTATTGTCTCACTTATAAAGACGAATGTGTCTAATTCGATTAGCTTCATTATAACATGAATGTGTGAAATTATTTTAAAAAATAAATCAGAAATAAAATATATTAAATTATAAAAAGTAACGCCGTTACGAGCACCCCATAAGACTAATAAAGCTATAGCAATAAAATATTCTCATCAAGAAGCCTCAAAATCAAACAAAAATGAATCCTCACTAATTGAAACGCCATGTGACCAAGAATAAAAAAAGTCAACTAAACAGAACAATGGTTCAATAAATTTTAAATTAATATTAAAAAAATACATAACCTGTACTCACAAATGCCCAAACCGATCTGGCCTTGGGAAGCAACGGTGACCAAGAACAGTAACACTGGCAAACATGCATAAACTACTATTATTAACTGGACAACAACACAAAGTAGAGTGTGTTTCATATTCAAATCCAACTTCGACTGTACCGATGCAGCCTCTCTCGTCTTTCACAGTATTATTGCAAAAAATCAAAAAATAAAGTTAGTGTCATCTACCATTTCACAATATTTGACCGATTCTAAAATGTGTTGTAGGATAAAGAATGGCTTTGATACCAACTAAAGGCTCAGACATTAAGATGAATGAGATTCTGATGCCAATCGACAGAAGAAATGGACAAAGGGATGAGCGAATGATGGAGATGCGGAGGGAGTAAGGTGGAAGACAGAACAAACGCGACTATATTTTATTCTCCATCGTATTATAATTTTTTCTCGATTGCTTCTATCTAGTTAAAAAATAATCTCACTTACCATTGCAAAGAAGGGGTTCCACACATGGTAGGAATAACACAGACATCTAAGAATTCCAATTAAAAATATATTGTATATACATCAAGGTTTGTCATACTTATCAACATTTCAAGATCATTATAATGAATATCGAGTGGACAATATACGTCCAATAATGACAGTACAATATAAGTCCTATAATAAATAATTCCTGAAACTTGATAGCAATATCGAGTGGACACTGATAAGAAACAATACAACACAGATCATAACCTCGACTGGTATAGCGCCAATGCACAAAGTTGCAAACCTTGAGACACATAGGTTACATACATGAAAATTTCCTTTAATTAGTATTTGGATGCTCTAAAATATTATAGAAAGACTAGAATGTGCTCAAGAAGCTCACATGGACATACCTCAGCTGAGGCTGGCAAGATCTACTACAGTAATGTTTCTTTGGAAGCAAGAAAATACAATTATTACCACTTTATCAATCTGATGAATTGATATTTAGTGCAGGACAAGAGGCTCCAAAGGAACTTTAAAACATAGCAGCACAAACGAAGGCATCATCATGTTTAAAGCAAGCATTAGCTTGAAGGAACTTAATGAATAATGGCACAAAATAAAGCATCATTATGTTAAACGCAAACACAACCCACAATCCTAAAGGAACTTAAAAGAAAAACGACACAAAATAAGGCATCATCATGTTTAAAGCAAGCATTATCTAAAATAACTTTAAAGAATAATGGCACAGAATAAAGCATAATCACTAACAGATAATATATCAGCTATAAGATCACTAACAGATAATATATCAGCTATAAGATCACTAATGGTTGATATAAGATGGATACCACATGATGATATAAGACGGTACAATATACGTTCTATAATGGATAATTCCTGAAACTTGGTAGAAATATTGAGTGGACACCGATAAGGAACAATACAACACCGGATCATAACCTCGACTGGTATAGTGCCAATACACAAAATTATAAACCTTGAGACACATCGACAACATATATGAAAATTTCTTCTAATTAGTAATTGAATGTTCTAAAATATTATCGAATGACTAGAATGAGCTCAAGAAACTCACATTGACATGCCTCAGCCTCAGCTGCCAAGATCTACTACGGTAAGGTTTCTTCGGAAGCAAGAAAATATGATTACTCCCACTTTATCAATCTGATGGATTGATATTTAGTACAGGACGAGAGGATCCAAAGAAACTTTAAAACATAGCAGCACAAAATAAGGCATCATCATATTTAAAGCAAGCATAGCTTGAGGAAACTTAATGAATAACGACACAAAATAAAGCATCATTATGTTAAACGCAAACACAATCCTAAAGAAACTTAAAAGAAAAGCAACACAAAACAAGACATCATCATGTTTAAAGCAAACATTATCTAAAATAACTTTAAAGAATAATAGCTCAGAATAAAACATAATTATTTTTAAAGCAAATATTATACATATATATATATGCTAACCTTCAATTTAGAATCATATATATTAAAATTTGAACATAGAGGGTATATGGGCTAGAAGTTCTTTCGTAATAATAATTAGAATTTCACATCAATGCTCCGCATTCATAAGCACAAAGCTATAAATATCTCCAGTTGCTATATGCAAAATGTGAGAAAAACATGAAAGGCTCAAGAAATAGAGCCATAACCCAGAGATTCCACATCATCAACTCTTCAGACATGGTAGATCTTATTTGGAACTGTATCATATCTCTCTGTGAACATATAAGGCACTGCGATGTTGATATATATATATATATATATATATATATATATATATATATATATATATATATATATATATATATATATATATATATATATCCAGTTGCCTTTAACTTTGATAGTGGAAGCAGGTTCACCCCTTTTGATGACTTGTACCCATAGAAATACTGGATGTGGCTGCTATTGTTCATGGTCATATCACATGGAACTAGCACTACGGATCCAGCTTTGCCTTTGTCATATACATGAGAATAATCAGGCACTTAGGAATTGCTTCCAAAATGGTTTCACATCTTTTTTCTATGAACCATCTTTGGGTGGAACTGAGGGCATCACTAGTAGTCTTCCAATCCACATATATTCTTGTGCAAACTCATCATCGTTCTTAGACAACATGTCCTTCAAACTACATTCAAGTTTTCTACTCTGAATCACCCAGAATCTGGGTTTTATCTTCTTGTCCAGTGAGTAGCTGAAGTACCTTGGGTATTCGACAATTTCCTTGAGTGGCTTCTTCATGGTTCTTAAGAGGAAATCAACCTTTGGTTTCAGAACCATTTCAATGCTATAGCCCAGTACGGGAGAAAATCTACAGATCATGGAGCATACTTCCCTCTTAGACAGCCCAACCCTCAAAAGAAAGCTCATCCTGCAATGCATCAGAAATCAAGATGAGCAGATATCCCACCAACTGCTATATAGCATTGTTACTGGGGATGTACATACAGAATTGACGTCGTGAGTGGAATTAAGTGCACACAAAGTGAAAATAAAGATGTAAAAGTTATTATTCTATATTACTTAGGTGATTAGTCTGTTTCCTGAGAATTGTCACTTAGGTGATTAATCTATGTTTCCTGAGAAAAACTAGACATCCTCCCTTACTGATAATTCACAAAAGCAGACAAAATAAACATCAGGAAGCTCTGGCCTAGACCATGTAAGACTGAATGACAGGCATATTTCCGGCTCACATGAAAATTTGTTTGGGCTGTGTTATAAGCGTGCCTATACAACTTTTCTTTTGTTTTAAAAGGCTGCTATTACACTAAAATTGGGAACATTAGCATGTCTCATGATACTGGTATGTTTCAGGCAAAATCCACGCTAATGACAAGCAAACTATGTATTCTTGCTCAGAATGTGATGAATGTTTAAGTAAACAAGCTGCTGAAAGGATTTTCATTTTGCCATTCACATTGGAATGCAAAACCAGCATTTAAGTAGGTAATGTGTTACACAAACCACCAAGAGGAGGGAAAACAACCTAGCAAAAATGGTTATGAAAGAATGAATAAACATGTTAAAACCCACATCTGGGTGGAATTATTTGTTGCTATACCTGGGAAGCAAAGTGTTATCAGTATCCAAAAGTAGCATTTCTGGATATTTTCTGACAACCTGAAGAAGACAGTCTCTTGAGATGCCAAAATCAGCAAGGAAATTGACTTTCTTTCTCAAGGTGTTGTCAACCCTAGAAGCAAATATTTCTGGACAGCGACATAAAATCCTACCAATGGTTTTGCTATCAAAACCGATTTCTTCCATAAAAGACACGACCTAGGAGAGAGAGAGAAAGATAGAGAGAGAAAACTATTAGCTAACACAAATTAAAGCATGAATCTAAATTTTAGGTAAGTTGATAAAATTTAATTGATGTTTTGAAGCATATGGTACGTTATTAATGCTAATGCAGCACAACTGACAGATAAGCAATGTACAGAACCATGTTATTAATGCTAATGCAGCACAACTAATGCAGCATATGCTATGTTATTAATGCTAATGCAACAGAACTACGTACATTAACCAATGTACAGTATCCTTATTAATGCTTCATAGATAAGCAACAAAAACCATAAATTGTTATAAAAAAAAGCAATTATACAAAAAATCAATTTGATACCGCATGAAATTCTTTAGGTTTCTTCAGTAGGAGCTGTGGGCTAGAGGTAATAACTGGTACCAGCATCTTCTTGTTAACACCAAATTCATTAAATTGTTCCACCATTGACTTCATCTTTATAGCCGAACAACCCAATATATGAGGCCAACTCCGAATTGCGAGGTCGACACTTGATTTTGGAACCTGAAGCAATATCAGGTTTTGTTAAATATATAAACACTCCAAGAATATGAAGCAACAAGCCACCTATACAATGAATATATTTCAAAATTCATGACTTTGCATCAGATGAATAAGAATAATAAAGTTGGTCAGAAAGTTACGTGAACCTCAACAATCAAGGTGGCAACTTTGAGTAGGAGATTCCACTTAATATATGGTGCATGACTTTGCAAATGTTATATACCAAAAGCAGTAGAATTGGCTAACTAAAATGGCCAAGAAGTAGATGCATTACATGCATAAATGCTATTTGGTTGCAACAGAAAAACCTTAAATGTCTGTTTATAGCTTTTGGGTGTTCTTATTAGTGTATTATGATAATAGTTATTGTAGATAACAATAGTGCACAGAGGGAGAATCTTGAAATACATATAATACAAGCAAAAATGTGATGCAAGAAAAGTACGCTGTAATAAAGAAGATGCACTGTGTGTATTGAAATATGTACAGTTTTCAACTAATGCAATGAAAATATGTCAAAAAATCTGAATATTTATCAGCTGCAAACAAGTTTCAGCAAGCATGTCATGAAGCATGACTAAGCAATGACTGCTAAAGTACGCATCTAGCATATGCGTCTAGGATTTATGTAAACTTAGCTTTCTTGACCAACAATTGCATTTAGTCTTGCAATATCCAAAAATAATCCACTCTGACATGGTATTATATTCAACTTAAACAAGGATGTAACTTGAATAGATGGGCTCTACCTTCTTTTCATTGAAGAAAGCTAGTATCTTCTCATAATTCTCCTGCATACAGGTTGAAAGAATCCATGGATATTTCATCAGCATCTTCGCAATATCTTTTTCTTCCAAACCTGCCTAGAACAATGAGACATGAAAATGGCTTTAAAGACTCCATGATAGAATCTTATTACAAAACTCAATTGTTCAAGAATGCAGATGAGGAATAAATCTTAGTGAAAGTTCAATTTCCTAAAATTATATAATATCATTAGAAATAATATTAGAATAATTGGAAATAAACCTTCTACTTAAGATTCTAATCTTTATAATACTATAAAGGTTCAGGCACATGTACTTCGAGACAAAAAGGAAACAAAAAAATCATCTTTTTTATCTTTCAATACCAAAGCAGTCTACGCATCTGTGGTAACTGATTCAAGGTTGAATCCAAATAATTTAGAATGCAACATATAGAGTGGAACTGAAGGCAATCATCTATAATGCTATTTCGATGGAATAAGCAGCATCATAGAAGCTACAAAGAAAAGATGGTTGAGCTCGAATGATATCTTGTCATCGCTCGACAGAATTTGATGAAAGTAAAAATAATATATGAAGATAGAGGGCTAGAGTTATGATTGGATGTTTGATATAGTCAATCATTATTTATCGATCCTTTATAATCCAACCTAGTGAGAGAGATTCTCATTTGTAAATTTTTATTCGGGCATCAATTTTGATTAAGGAAAAAAATCAAAATTGATATATATATATATATATATATATATATATATATAATTAGGACTATCGTGTATTGTATCATAAGCTTAGATTGACAGAAAAGTTTTCCTTTTTACTTTGACAAACTCCTCGGCTATGCAAAATTGGATGAGGTCTGTGGATGAACAAGCCACAAAACAAAAGACATGGTTTGAGATGAGATGGCAAGTCACGCTCTGTTCACATATTGGTGATTCACGGAAATGTTTACACCTTCTGAATTTTTTTGAGATAGTTTCATATACGAAATCCTCACAAATATTAAATCGAAAACTATGTTAGACTCTCATGTGCAGTACTATTTTGATACTGAGTCATTTTGATATCGGTAGCTACATTTTGATCATTCAAAGTATCTCATAAAAACTATAAAAATAAAAATACAAAACAAAAGAATAATCTGATTCGTTCGGCAATCTTTTTCCGAGCCTACTTTCCAAGTTTACACTAAAAGAAAAGATGATGTATACGTTTGTGTTTGTGGTAATATGTTGAGGAATCCAAAACCAATGACATGCTACAAATACTACGATCCGGACATTTCACTTGCCAACATACACAACATTGAATTAATCACCATAATAATAATAATAATAATAAATCTAAAGGTATAAGAAGGTGAGGAAGTCGAGGAAATAGAATTATCTGTCATTCCTACAGATTATCTTGATATCACCGTATCGCGGTGGTGGTAGACATATACTGGATCGGAGGGCACTAAAGAGATGCATGTAGCAGTATGTACATTGCAGGAATTATATGCTACAGAGAGAGAGAGAGAGAAAGAGAAAGACAAAATTTAGTATGAGTCGCAGCCAACCTCTCGATCTGCGCTTCTCCTCAAAAAGTCTCGGACTTTCCATGGTCACTCCATTTGCAATGATCATATTAGACATGATTTCGCCAATTACATCGTGAATGATGTCGATCTCCCTACCATAAGCGGGAAAAAGATGATTGTGAGTTGCCACTCCAAAACCAGAAAGGCTAGATGGTGGACACGTGAGCATGAAAGATAAGTTACCTCAAAGCTCATGATGTTTTAGTCTTTTTTTCTTCTTCTTCTTCAAAGACAAAGAATAAAGCAGCGAAGAATAAAGAAAGCATCATCGATTAGGTTTGTGTCGAAGGTGCGAGGAATGCTTGATGTAGTTTATATAATTGCCTTGGTCATCATTGATGGAAAAATTGGAAAGTTTTTAATCATCGGCCAGTCTGCACCATTTTGGAGGCATCGACGACTAGTTGGGTGGTTCCATATACGTCCGATCTTTGGAGTCTAGTGAAAGCCATCAACCACTCTGGTAAATGATTGTATGGATGATATAACCTACCCAACATCAAGAGCTCGAGTGCAGGGAGATCAGCAATAGTCTCCAGATCTGATTTACCACTTATTCTCAGTTGTTTCAGAGAAGGGAAACCTCTGATGGACTTGAGAGCACACATATTCCTCAGATCCAATGTGGTTAAGCAGGTTGCCTGTCGGATCAGGCCTTCCGATAGAGACTTCAACTTGGGGCAAAATCCGAGGATCAATTCCTCGAGGCGACGCATAGCAAAACCTTCCGCTACCCAATCCCACACTTCCATGTTAATCATAGTCGAGAGTTGCAGCTGCCTTAGTTTTGGAAACAATGAAGGAGGAGGAGAAGAAGAAGGGAGCTTTGAATTTCGTTCATGATCATGACTAGTAGCAGTAGCTTCACATCCAAAAAATTCTGGTCCGATGGCGACCACCGTGAGTGCACCTAGTATGGTAAGAAACTCCAAGCTAGGAAGCTTCCCTAGTGGTGGAAGCAGTGGCCAATGATAGCAGTAATCTAGTTCCAAGCGTCTTATGTTTGGAAGAAGCGAATTGATGCTTGCAGACGCCATCCAGCTGGGGTACCGGAAGCCCAAGAAATTACTTAACTTGAGCCAAATGACAGATGATGGTGGATGAAGTGCCACATCCAACACTTTCTCGATTCTTTCAATCTGTTCTTTCGTGTGACCATCGGATGTCGGTATGGATGAGCAATAAAAATGTAAATTTTTCAGTTTTTGGTTACCTTTTAATCCGCTCGTATCCCTTCCTGGTTCAGCTTTCAACCACGCCCACTCCAACTTGGAAATGGAGAGGTATCTGAGCTCCTGTAGGCCACCTAGGACTTCCAATGGGCACGTACCATTACCCGTGTTCATCACGAATCCTCGGAGTTCATTAAGGTGCTTCAGCCTCATTCCGCATGGCATGCTCTCCAGCTGTGTAAAGTCACAATCGAGTATCCTTAGATTGACTAGCCTATCTATATCCCGGGGGATCTGTTTCAATCGTCCACATCTTTGGAGGATCAAAAACTGTAAATTCGTCAGATTGCATACGCTCTCTGGAAGCTCCGTTACACCACTAAAAGACACATTTAAGTATCTCAAATATATCAAATTTCCGATATAGTGCGGTAGGCTTTGGATTTCTGAGCCACTAAGATGAAGGACTCTAAGTCGTACGAGGTTCTTCAACCAATCATCTACATCCTCCACAATGTCACATTTTCGCCCCACTAACAATGTCCTCACTGAACGCTTGGTCAAATTGACGATATCCCGGATGTCCATGGTTTCAGTGGCCACAATCGACAACCGACGCAGCTTCATCGGGGCGGCAGCACTTCTCCACTCCTTTTGCACGTCACTAATGAACAAGCTCTCATCTCTCGATAGGAAATGCCCGAGCGATCGCAGCAGGTCATGCATCTTGGAATAATCTTCGTAGTCCAGATTGAAAAGTTGCAGCGATTGTAGAAGGCTCCTTTGAAGCAGCTCTCCGTAATATTGCTCCCCTGTTTCCTCCAAGCTGACATATCCTCGTGCTTCGATAAACCCCTCGGCTATCCATAATCTGACGATTTCAGAACCCCGAAAAACATAGTCTTCGCGGAATAAGGCGCAGTAGAAAGCATTGCTTGAGATGGGACGGCAAGTCTTGGTAGCTCAGATCTGAGTGCTCTATGCACACCTTCGAAGCTTCAGATGCGTGACCATGCGGCGCTGCGGAGAACTTCCTCCCACGCACTTCTGTTGAGTCCTCGGGTGCAGAGGACCCCTCCGATGGTCTTGATGGCCAGGGGAAGCCCTCCGCATTTCTCAACAATCTTCATGCCTATGTCCTTGAGATCTTTGGCATCCCTTTCCTCCTCTACATTCATCGTCGCCTTCTTGCACAGGAGCGACCAGCCATCCTCCGGAGGCAGCAGCTTCATCTCGTGGACGTGGGCCGCCTTCATTTGCCTCGTGTTGGAAATAAACTTATTCCAATAGAGACTAATTAATTCAAGAAAAGGTTCATGCATGAAGGAGATTCATTCTCTCAAGAAGAAGAAAAGATAGATTAGATGTCTATGGAAGGACAAGTCAAAATGACCACTGGTTATTGTATTCATTCTGAATACAATAAATATGATGTATCTTTGGGGACTATATAAACCCCATATGTTGGTTCATGAAAGAATAGAGTTTGTGAAATTGTAAAGAGTATTTTGAGAGAAAAATAGAGAGTTACTCTTCTCCTACTCTTCCTCTGTTTGAAATTCTCTATCCTTTCTTCCTATCTAGATTTTCAACATTTGGTATCAGAGCATAGGTTGAGCAATGGCCTCTTCCCCAAGTACCATCCAAATTCAGATCCCTAGATTGACAAAAGAAAATTATGATATATGGTGCATCCAAATGAAGGTTCTTCTAGGCTCCCAAGATGTATGGGAGTTTGTAGAAGATGGATTTGTTGAGCCAAATCCAACAGAAGAAGGAGCAATGAATGCGAAGCAAGAAAACAACTCAAAGATAGAAGGAAGAAGGAGAAAAGGCTTTGTTCACGATCTACCAAGGACTTGACGATACAATGTTCGAGATCATCGCTCCAAAGAAATACTTCAAAGGAGGCTTGGGAAATGCTTCAAAAGCATTTGGTGGTGTTGATAAGGTAAAGAAACTTCGTTTGCAAGTTTTACGAGCCGACTTTGAAAAATTACAACAAGGTATACGAAACTATTTCGATTACTTCTAAAGGTCATTTCTATTGTTCATCAAATGAGACGAAATGGTGAACAAATAAGTGATCAAAGAGTAATAGAAAAAATATTGAGATCTTTAGATCCAAAATTTGATTTTATTGCTGTTGCGATTGAAGAATCTAAAGATTTGGAAACAATGTCTTTAGAACAACTTATGGGTTCTCTTCAAGTTCATGAACAAAGGATTACCAAAAGAGGAGAAGACAGAACTTTGGAGCAAGCACTACAAACCAAGCTTACTCTTGAAAGCAGAGGTGAATCAAAATTTCAAAGAGGAAGAGGTCATGGACAAAGAGGAAGAGGAGGCGTAAATCGGACCAATCGGGGAATCTCAAACAATGAAGGTGGTGGAGAAAATTCTAGCCAAAGAGGCCAAGGTTATAGTCGAGGGCGTGGCCGAGGCCGTGGGCGTGGCAGAAATTTTAAAAGATCGAAATACAATGCTATATTTGCAAAAGGTACGGACATTACTCTTTTGAATGCTATTACAATCCTAACAACCAAGGTGATAAGGCAAATTTTGTTCGAAAGAAAAGAATGAAAATCAAGTATTCTTGATGACATATGATAAATTGAAAGAAGATCAATCTATGACATGGTATTTAGATCTGGAGCTTCAAATCATATGTGTGGTATTAAAGATTTATTTTCAGAAATAGATACAAATTATTCTGAAATGTTACATTTTGGTGATATGTCTCAGAGACCAGTAAGAGGCAAAGGTCAAATTCTCCTTGAACTAAATAATGGTAAAGAGTTATGCATTTCAGATGTTTATTATGTTCCTGATATGAAAAATAATATTTTGAGTTTGGGACAATTACTTGAAAAAGGTTATAATATTGAGATGAAAGATATGACTCTTTCAATTCGTGACAAGGATAGAATATTGATATCACATGTGAAAATGGCAAAAAAGAATGTTTCCTCTGCATTTATGTATTTTGATCGATCAAATTGTTTTAAGACTGATATTGAGGACATTTCTACATTATGGCATCTTAGATATGCTCATTTAAATTTTGAGGCTTTGAAACTTTTAGAGAAATATAATATGGTGACAGGAATGCCTAGAATTGATCACCCATCAAAACTATGTGAAGTATGTGTTATGGGTAAGCAAGAAAGAAAGCCTTTCAAAGTCAGAAGAACAAGAAGAGCATGGCATCGGCTTGATTTGATACACTCAGATGTTTGTGGTCCTATCAGTCCAATATCACTTGGAGGAAGCAGGTATTTTCTTACATTCACTGATGATCATAGTGGAAAAACTTGGGTTTATATATTAAAAGAAAAGAAAGAAGTTTTCAGTAAATTCAAAGAATTTAAGGAGTTGGTTGAAAGACAAAGTGGTTGTAGGATTAAATGTTTAAGAACAGATAGAGGTGGTGAATATACATCAAATGAATTTGAAAGCTTTTGTAGAAACAATGGAATTTTTCATCAATTCACTATGCCATACACACCTCAACAAAATGGTGTTTCAGAAAGGAAAAATAGGACTATACTTAATATGGTCCGATGCATGTTAAAGGAAAGAAGAATTCCTAAAGAATTTTGGGGAGATGCTGTTGCCTCTGCAGTTTATTTGCTTAACAGGTTTCCAACAAAGCGAATTGGAAATGTTACACCAGAAGAAGCATGGAGCTTTCAGAAACCAAGAGTTGATCATTTGAGGATTTTCGGAAGCATTGCATTTGCTAAGATACCAGAGGAAAAGAGAACAAAACTGGAGGATAAAGGTCAGAAATGCATTTTGTTAGGTTATGCTGAAAATTCTAGTGGTTATAAACTCTACAATCCTATCACAAATAAAGTTGTGATGTCAAGAGATGTTGAGTTTGATGAACAACATGATTTGGAACTGGAAAAGTGATGAAGAGCATAAGAAAGTCATAGCTTGGAAGATGATGATATAATACAAGGAAACACCGAAGAGGCTTTACCGGAATCATCACCTAGATCAGCTAGGTCACTTGATTCAAGAAGTCCGATTATAAGAAGGACAAGACCAGTTCAGGAGCTCTATGATGTGACTCGAAGGATTGATACTAACAATGCGAACTTTTTTATTTTGTCTTTTGCAGGATATGATCCATTAACCTTGAAGAAGCTTGTAATGAAGAAAAATGGCGACAAGCAATGAATGAAGAGATTCATGCAATTAACAAAAATGATACATGGGAGCTTACTACACTTCCAAAAGATCACCAAGCAATCGGTGTTAAGTGGATCTTCAAAACAAAAAGAAATGCACAAGGGGAGATAGAGAAATATAAAGCACGATTGGTTGCGAAAGGATACAAACACAATATGGGATCGATTATGAAGAAGTATTTGCACCGGTTGCTCGATTGGAAACAAGAAGATTCCTTATCTCCCTAGCGCTCAAATGAAATGGAAAATTTTACAAATGGATGTCAAATCAGCATTTCTCAATGGAGTTCTTGAAGAAGAGGTATATATTCAACAACCCCTGGTTTTATTATTCATGAGCAAGAAGACAAAGTATACAAGTTAAAGAGAGCTCTTTATGGGCTTAAAACAAGCCCCACGAGCATGGAATTCTCGGATAGATGCTTATTTTATTCAAAATGGTTTTTCTAAATGCCCACATGAGCATGCTCTCTATACAAAATCTAACTCGATGGAGATATCTTATTTGTATGCTCATGCGTAGATGATTTAATATTTCTGAGGCAATAGTAGCTCCATGATTGAAGATTTTAAGCACTCTATGAAGAAGGAATTTGAGATGACCGACTTGAGCCTAATGACTTATTTTCTTGGTATCGAAGTTATACAAGACAATGGAGGAATTTTTATCTCACAAGAAAATTATGCAAAAGAGATTCTAAAGAAATTTTCTATGGAAGATTGTCTCCCACAGATACACCTATTGAATATGGCACCAAGTTGACAAAGGAAGGTGAAGGTAAATACATTAATCCAACTTATTACAAAAGTTTAGTTGGATGTTTAAGGTATTTGACATGCACTCGACACGACATATTATTTGGAGTTGGTTTAATTAGTAGATATATGGAAACTCCTAAGACATCTCATTTAAATGTCGCCAAAAGAATTCTACGATATGTCAAAGGAACAATTAAGTATGAGATGCTTTATTCATCATCTAAAAAGGTGGAGCTTGTTGGATATAGTGATAGTGATTGGAAGAAGCTATGATGATCGGAAAAGTACAAGCTGGATTTATATTTTATTTTGGTGAAACTACATTTACTTGGTCTTGAAGAAGTTGATTGTTGCTCTATCAAGTTGTGAAGGAATACATAAGAACATCCTCTTGTGTTTGTCATGAACGGCTAAGAAGATTACTCAAGAACTTCATATCCCACAAGAGAAGTCAACCAAGATTTATATTGACAACAAATCGGCTATTGCCTTAGCCAAGAATCCAGTCTACCATGAAAGATCAAGCATATTGACACAAGATTTCATTTTATAAGAGATCATATCAAAAATAAAGAAGTGGAGCTACATCATGTCAAGACAAGTGAACAAGTGGTGATATTCTTACAAAACCCCTCAAATTTGAAATATTTCAACAACTTGAAGGAAACTTGGGATGACAGATGGAACAAGTTTAAGGGGATAATGTTGAAATAAACTTATTCCAATAGAGACTAATTAATTCAAAGAAAAGGTTCATGCATGAAGGAGATTCATTCTCTCAAGAAGAAGAAAAGATAGATTAGATGTCTATGGAAGGACAAGTCAAAATGACCACTGGTTATTGTATTCATTCTGAATACAATAAATATGATGTATCTTTGGGGACTATATAAACCCCATATGTTGGTTCATGAAAGAATAGAGTTTGTGAAATTGTAAAGAGTATTTTGAGAGAAAAATAGAGAGTTACTCTTCTCCTACTCTTCCTCTGTTTGAAATCTCTATCCTTTCTTCCTATCTAGATTTTCAACACCTCGCGATCCCTGCGTTTCTGGTGGTCACCAGCACCCTGCTCCCTGCTGCTCCTCCCTGCAAAGGATTGCGGAGCAAGTCGTCCCAGATCTGAGCATCCCAAACATCATC
Source organism: Musa beccarii (assembly GCA_024322285.1). Taxonomy (NCBI): domain Eukaryota; kingdom Viridiplantae; phylum Streptophyta; class Magnoliopsida; order Zingiberales; family Musaceae; genus Musa; species Musa beccarii. Next base: position 23,263,054 of record CM044398.1, read on the forward strand.
CAACACCAGCAAGAACTTGTTCCCTCTCAGGAGACCCTCCACCAAGGGCTCCAGCAGACTCCTGCTCTGTTCTCCGTCATGGCTTCCACCAGCACCTTTAACGATACTTCTGAGAAGATCCGTCGCGCTGAACTCTTGGGACACGCACACCCAGATGGTGGTGCGGAAGCTGGCTTTGATTTTGGCATCATTGAACACCTTCTGAGCGAGGGTGGTCTTTCCGATGCCGCCGATCCCCACGATTGCCAGCACCACCACGTTCTTACTCGGATCTTGCTTTGTCAGCTGCTCCACCAACGCCTTGGCGTCCTCCTCCAGTCGCTCACCGACCATGTCAGACTCCATCACGGGGGAAGTTACGCGACTAACTCGAGGAACCACCCTTGGTTCCGCGGCAGACGCATGGAGTTGCAACTTGGACCTTCGGGCCGAGATCTCTTCCAGCCGACCGTTGAGATCCTTGATTTTGACGCCCACCTCATGCCTGAACTTGACCTCGCGAAAGCAAGCAAAGATGGGAAATCCGCACAAGTTGGACGGCTTCGGATCGGACTCACGAGGAATCCACTTCTCGGCCTCCATCCGGCACTCGTCGAGGACGTCGTCGGCGTCGTACATGACATCCTTCAGCTCCATGAGCCAGTCGTTGACGTCCTCGTCCTCGATCCGCCGCTTCTCGGCGTCGCGAAGGACAGAGTGGATGTTGCGGAGAGAGCGTTGGAGCTTTTGGATCTCCCCGGGGACGCCCAGCAGCAAGTCCACCTCCTCTTTGGCCAAGTCCTTCAACGTACCGACCAGCCCGGAGATGAAGGAATCAAGCACAACGGCCATCTTTGATCACAAGAGTAGGAGTGGGAGCACTGTACCTCTCTCTCTCTCTTTAGAGTCGTTTTGTGTCAGCCAAGACTGAGGGGCAAAGTTACAGCTGTATAAACTATATATTTTTTCTAAAAGAAAACTTAAAAAACTTTATTACTGAAATTGAGAAGAAAAATCTCATCAAGCTCCAAATCTAAAAGATAAAAATTCCTCCAAAAATTAGAGAATTTATTGGAGTGACCAATCAATTAACTATATGATTTCGTTCCATGTGAGAACTTATAATCATTCATAATAAATATTAGATGTAAAACATCCCTAACAACATTGAAATTTTACCATGGAGCAGGAGATAATTTATTTATAATATTTACTATCCTCATAAACCAAGCGTAACCTTTTCGAGATAGTTTTTACGTCACAATACTTATTGTCTCACTTATAAAGATTAATGTGTCTAATTCGATTAGCTTCATTATAACATGAATGTGTGAAATTATTTTAAAAAATAAATCAGAAATAAGATATATTAAATTATTAAAAATAACATCGTTACGAGCACCCCATAAGACTAATAAAGCTATAGCAATAAAATATTCTCATCAAGAAGCCTCAAAATCAAACAAAAATGAATCCTCACTAATCGAAACGCCATGTGACCAAGAATAAAAAAGTCAACTAAACAGAACAATGGTTCAATAAATTTTAAATTAATATTAAAAAAATACATAACCTGTACTCACAAATGCCCAAACCGATCTGGCCTTGGCAAGCAACGGTGACCAAGAACAGTAGCACTAAACTATTATTATTAGCTGGACAACAACACAAAGTAGAGTGTGTTTCATATTCAAATCCAACTTCGACTGCACCGATGCAGCCTCTGTCGTCTTTCACAGTATTATTGCTTAGTGTCATCTACCATTACACAATATTTGACCGATTCTAAAATGTGTTGTAGGATAAAGAATGGCTTTGATACCAACTAAAGGCTCAGACATTAAGATGAATGAGATTCTGATGCCAATCGACAGAAGAAATGGACAAAGGGATGAGCGAATGATGGAGGTGGAGGGAGTAGGGTGGAAGACAGAACAAACGCGATTATATTTTATTCTCCATCGTATTATAATTTTTTCACGCTTGCTTCTATCTAGTTAAAAAATAATCTCACTTACCATTGCAAAGAAGGGGTTCCACACATGGTAGGAATAACATACAGACATCTAAGAATTCCAATTAAAATATACCGTATATATATCAAGGTTTGTCATACTGATCAACATTTCAAACCAAGTTAACCCAGATGCTATGACAGACACAAACAAGATCACTAACAGATAATATGTTAGCTACAAGATCACTAGTGGTTACTATAAGATGGGCACCACTTGGTGATATAAGACAGTACAATATACGCCCTATAATGAACAATTCCTGAAACTTGGTAGCAATATCGAGTGGACGCTGATAAGAAACAATACAACACAGATCATAACCTCGACTGGTATAGTACCAATGCACAAAGTTGCAAACCTTGAGACACATAGGTTACATACATGAAAATTTCCTCTAATTAGTATTTGGATGCTCTAAAATATTATAGAAAGACTAGGATGAGCTCAAGAAGCTCACATGTACATGCCTCAGCCTCAGCTGGCAAGATCTACTACAGTAACGTTTCTTTGGAAGCAAGAAAATACAATTATTACCACTTTATCAGTCTGATGAATTGATATTTTGTGCAGGACAAGAGGCTCCAAAGGAACTTTAAAACATAGCAGCACACACGAAGGCATCATCATGTTTAAAGCAAGCATTAGCTTGAAGGAACTTAATGAATAATGGCACAAAATAAAGCATCATTATGTTAAACGCAAACACAACCCACAATCCTAAAGGAACTTAAAAGAAAAGTGACAAAATAAGGCATCATCATGTTTAAAGCAAGCATTATCTAAAATAACTTTAAAGATTAATGGCACAGAATAAAGCATAATCATTTTTAAAGCAAATATTATACATATATATATGCTAACCTTAAATTTAGAATTATATATACTAAAAATTTTTAACATAGAGGGGTATATGGGGTAGAAGTTCTTTCATAATAATAATTAGAATTTCACATCAATGCTCCGCATTCATAAGCACAAAGCTATAAATATCTCCAGTTGCTATATGCAAAATGTGAGAAAAACATGAAAGGCTCAAGAAATAGAGCCATAACCCAGAGATTCCACATCATCAACTCTTCAGACATGGTAGATCTTATTTGGAACTGTACCATATCTCTCTGTGAACATATAAGGCACTGCGATGTTGATATATATATATATCCAGTTGCCTTTAACTTTGATAGTGGAGAGCAGGTTCACCCCTTTTGATGACTTGTACCCATAGAAATACTGGATGTGGCTGCTATTGTTCATGGTCATATCACATGGAACTAGCACTACGGATCCAGCTTTGCCTTTGTCATATACATGAGAATAATCAGGCACTTAGGAATTGCTTCCAAAATGGTTTCACATCTTTTTTCTATGAACCATCTTTGGGTGGAACTGAGGGCATCACTAGTAGTCTTCCAATCCCCATATATTCTTGTGCAAACTCATCATCGTTCTTAGACAACATGTCCTTCAAACTACATTCGAGTTTTCTACTCTGAATCATCCAGAATCTGGGTTTTATCTTCTTGTCCAGTGAGTAGCTGAAGTACCTTGGGTATTCGACAATTTCCTTGAGTGGCTTCTTCATGGTTCTTAAGAGGAAATCAAGCTTTGGTTTCAGAACCATTTCAATGCTATAGCCCAGTATGGGAGAAAATCTACAGATCATGGAGCATACTTCCCTCTTAGACAGCCCAACCCTCATAAGAAAGCTCATCCTGCAATGCATCAGAAATCAAGATGAGCAGATATCCCACCAACTGCTATATAGCATTGTTACTGGGGATGTACATACAGAATTGTCAGCGTGAGTGGAATTAAGTGCACACAAAGTGAAAATAAAGATGTAAAAGTTATTATTCTATATTAGTTAGGTGATTAGTCTGTTTCCTGAGAATTATTACTTAGGTGATTAATCTATGTTTCCTGAGAAAAACTAGACATCCTCCCTTACTGATAATTCACAAAAGCAGACAAAATAAACATCAGGAAGCTCTAGCCTAGACCATGTAAGACTGAATGACAGGCATATTTCTGGCTCACATGAAATTTGTTTGGGCTGTGTTATGAGCGTGCCTATACAACTTTTCTTTTGTTTTAAAAGGCTGCTATTACACTAAAATTGGGAACATTAGCATGTCTCATGATACTGGTATGTTTCAGGCAAAATCCACACTAATGACAAGCAAACTATGTATTCTTCCTCAGAATGTGATGAATGTTTAAGTAAACAAGCCGCTGAAAGGATTTTCATTTTGCCATTCACGTTGGGATGCAAAACTAGCATTTAAGTAGGTAATGTGTTACGCAAACCCCCAAGAGGAGGGAAAACAACCTAGCAAAAAATGGTTATGAAAGAATGAATAAACATGTTAAATCCCACATCTGGGCAGAATTATTTGTTGCTATACCTGGGAAGCAAAGTGTTATCAGTATCCAAAAGTAGCATTTCAGGATATTTTCTGACAACCCGAAGAAGACAGTCTCTTGAGATGCCAAAATCAGCAAGGAAATTGACTTTCTTTCTCAAGGTGTTGTCAACCCTAGAAGCAAATATTTCTGGACAGCGACATAAAATCCTACCAATGGTTTTGCTATCAAAACCGATTTCTTCCATAAAAGACACGACCTAGGAGGAGAGAGAGAAAACTATTAGCTAACACAAATTAAAGCATGAATCTAAATTTTAGGTAAGTTCATAAAATTTAATTGATGTTTTGAAGCATATGGTACGTTATTAATGCTAATGCAGCACAACTGACAGATAAGCAATGTACAGAACCATGTTATTAATGCTAATGCAGCACAACTAATGCAGCATATGCTATGTTATTAATGCTAATGCAACAGAACTACGTACATTAACCAATGTACAGTATCCTTATTAATGCTTCATAGATAAGCAACAAAAACCATAAATTGTTATAAAAAAAAAAGCAATTATACAAAAAATCAATTTGATACCGCTTGAAATTCTTTAGGTTTCTTCAGTAGGAGCTGTGGGCTAGAGGTAATAACTGGTACCAGCATCTTCTTGTTAACACCAAATTCATTAAATTGTTCCACCATTGACTTCATCTTTATAGCCGAACAACCCAATATATGAGGCCAACTCCTAATTGCGAGGTCGACACTTGATTTTGGAACCTGAAGCAATATCAGGTTTTGTTAAATATATAAACACTCCAAGAATATGAACCAACAAGCCACCTATACGATGAATATATTTCAAAATTCATGACTTTGCATCAGATGAATAAGAATAATAAAGTTGGTCAGAAAGTTACATGAACCTCATCAATCAAGGTGGCAACTTTGAGTAGGAGATTCCACTTAATATATGGTGCATGACTTTGCAAATGTTATATACCAAAAGTAGTAGAATTGGCTAACTAAAAATGGCCAAGAAGTAGATGCATTACATGCATAAATGCTATTTGGTTGCAACAGAAAAACCTTAAATGTCTGTTTATAGCTTTTGGGTGTTCTTATTAGTGTATTGTGATAATAGTTATTGTAGATAACAATAGTGCGCAGAGGGAGAATCTTGAAATACATATAATACAAGCAAAAATGTGTTGCAAGATAAGTACGCTATAATAAAGAAGATGCACTGTGTGTATTGAAATATGTACAGTTTTCAACTAATGCAATGAAAATATGTCAAAAAATCTGAATATTTATCAGCTGCAAACAAGTTTCAGCAAGCACGTCATGATGCATGACTAAGCAATGACTGCTAAAGTACGCATCTAGCATATGCGTCTAGGATTTATGTAAACTTAGCTTTCTTGACCAAAAATTGCATTTAGTCTTGCAATATCCAAAAATAATCCACTCTGACATGGTATTATATTCAACTTAAACAAGGATGTAACTTGAATAGATGGGCTCTACCTTCTTTTCATTGAAGAAAGCTAGTATCTTCTCATAATTCTCCTGAATACAGGTTGAAAGAATCCATGGATATTTCATCAGCATCTTCGCAATATCTTTTTCTTCCAAACCTGCCTAGAACAATGAGACATGAAAATGGCTTTAAAGACTCCATGATAGAATCTTATTACAAAACTCAGTTGTTCAAGAATGCTGATGAGGAATAAATCTTAGTGAAAGTTCAGTTTCCTAAAATTATATAATATCATTAGAAATAATATTAGAATAATTGCAAATAAACCTTCTACTTAAGATTCTAATCTTTATAATACTATAAAGGTTCAGGCACATGTACTTTGAGACAAAAAGGAGACAAAAAAATCATCTTTTTTATCTTTCAATACCAAAGCAGTCTACGCATCTGTGGTAACTGATTCAAGGTTGAATCCAAATAATTTAGAATGCAACATATAGAGTGATAAGCTCTTCCTTCTTCATTAAAGCATTTACAAGGAGAAAGACCCTGGCTCTCTTGCTGTACAGTGTAAAAATTTGTTTCATGTAAGCTACAGCTAGTAACAACAATGGCTATCAACCAAGTCATATGAAGCATCTGCTGATTTGAGTTGTAAATTTACAAATGCTTTTCACAAATATCTAGAACAATTTAAACATACTTTAATTCTAAACAGTAAGTAGACTCCACTAATAACAAAATATCTATCCCAGCTTAACTTAATATTTCAAGGCATGCATGAATCAAAATAGAATGATGCATGATGACTAAAGTCATATGCACGCGAGTGGTTGCATAATTAAAACTGGCATTACTGTGACAAAAGTATGTTTCCCAAGGTTCAATAAAAAAAATTATCCAACAAAATGATCATCCATACTAACCACGATAGTGTTCCCTGGCTATCCTTCAACAGAATGAGCATCCAGTCAACGACAGACAAGTAAACTGAAATAAACATCTATTAACACTAAAGGAGATATCTTTTGATAAATTTGCTAGGTTACCTTTGCTAAATGCACACAGTTTTGGCTTGATTTCTTTCTCCATGTCACAGAAAATGATAGGGGGGAATGACAATACTATAGTCGAAATGCCTGCTTTGGGAACACCAAGAAGTTCAAGAAAGCCAACCAATGGTTTAAAATGGTTTTCTACAGAGCACAAAAGAAGCTTTGGAAATGATTCGACCAGATAGGGAAATGATGCATCTTTGTGACCTAACATACTTAGACCTCCATGTCTTGCCTCCATCTGCATGAAATATTGTATAAGAATGTTTAGTATTTCTTTATAGTAGCTATTTGTCACAAATGCTATAAAGCATTCAATACAACAAAGATGTACAATGCTACAACTCAGAGAAGTAAAAAACTAACATTTAATATTACACACTTTTTCAAAAAAGGATAAAGTGCTCTGAACATCCTCATCTGCAGGAATTGATAAGTACATCATCATTCGTTTAGCATTTCTTCCGATAAGTGCCTCATTAATACTGCTTGGAAACAAAATTCCCCTCACAAAATTTACCTACAAGCAAATCCACAAAAAGGACATGTGGTTAAATTCATAAACATTAGGGAAATAATGGTGTAATCAAATCACTACTTGCAAAAGAATGTGTTTGTTTAATAATCGGAAGTGAAAATGTGGTGAGATAAAGACAGACAGTAAAACAAATCACAGGAAACAACAGTGACATCGGAAATGGAAAGATAAAATAGCAGTAACAACAAAAGCTGAACAAGGTGACAACGACGTTGTCCAAAACATAGTTGAAACATTCGAAATGGCAACCAGGCAATGAAAATCATGATTTCACTTTCTTCTAGTTCATGACTCCCCCTATGGAATTCATGGATAGTAATATTATGTCCCATCTAATACAACACTTCCTGTGATCAGACGATGGAATAATTGGTGATCCCAAATATGCACTATTTTCACTACTAATAATACTTGGCTCCGGAGCAATAAAAGCAGGAGAAATTGTCCCAACTATTTGATATCGTGACCTTTAGGTCATTCTAGAATTGTTTCTCATTAAGCATCAAAAGAAGTAAGAAAAGAAAAACCAATTTTTTCTTTTTCTTGCTTGAGAGATTTAGTAACGAAAGACAAGCTATACTATAGAAGCAAGTTCAAGGAAGAGAACGATATACTATAAACAGTGCCAAGAAAAATATGATGATATCAAATGGTGACTATTTCTGGACTGGATGATATCATATAGAGACATCTGTTGCTTCCAGGTGAGACTCAGCAATTACAGGAAGAACAGTAGAAGATGATGCCCATTAAACGTCAGAACAATGATTGACAATTTTTAATTTGCATTTAACAACTAAATACATCAAACAAATGAGATAGATGTTAGCGCAAAACCATATATTTTTTGCATCTTATATCATCCATTTACCATAATTTGAAGTTCTTACCTTATCAATCAGCTGAGGAAGCCTCTCCGAGGACAAATACCTAGCAATGAGCAAAGCAGAGGAGAGTTTAACGCCAATGCTCTCAAGATAAGGAAGCACGCCCTTATCTCCCTTACTTTTGGCCATGTAGTACACCTTCTTCCTGAAACTAAGGCTACTCATGTCCACGTTCTCTTCCACAGTCTCGCTATTCCATGAACCCCACAGGCCGAGCTCATCCAGCTCTTGCACGTTGCCCACGAGCATCTCTACATAGCACCGCGAATTGGCGGCGATATAAATGGAGTCCTCCTGCGAGGCTCCGAACTCCCGCAGAATCTCGACCACGGCTTCCCGTGCTTCATCGACAGCCGGTAAGCCGGACGTCGAAGACGGACACCACCCGTCTTCGGCAGCGGAAAACCGTACTCGCGTGGCCCGGAACCAGCTGCTGCGGACAGCGGAGGTGGAAACCGAGGAAACGAAGGGAGAAGAAGAGTTGGAACCGAGACAGAGGACGAAGGCGACATTCCACGAGCGAGGGCGATCGATCGAAGGGGAGAGAGTTGGGACTACGGTCGTGGGAGAGGGGAGAGCCGACGAAGCCATGGCGTCTCGATCATCTCCCTTGGGCTCGCAGAAACCCTAATCCCTAAATCTCTAAAACCCAGCTCGACGAAAGTGGCTCGCAGTAACTCATGGATTGTACGAACCCGGCGCACGCAAGAAGGAGCGAGAATCCACCCTGCATTCGTTCCCAACCATCAACTCGATTCGTAGTGGACGAAACAGGTGGAGCCCAGAAAGGTGGAACTGGGTCCGTTTTTGGATGCCTAAATTGGCCTCCGCTATGGCTTGACACACCCGAATCCGATTGAAAATATCAAGATAAATTCTTGTTCTAAATTCGAATAGCTTATTGGATCCGGATGTGTGATCCGCAATCTATCACGGATCTTCGATATGAAACTTGTTATTATGGACCCAAATCCCAATTTCGTAAAAATCGATCTTATTTGTATTGTTTTCTGTATTTATCGGTTTCTATGTAACATTAATCGATAATTCAATATTCATTTAATTGGATTTGAAACCGTCTTATCACATATCACGATTTTGTATAAGAAAACAATTAACTTAATTATATTGATTTTTAATATTTATTTATTATATTAATAAATATCATCAATACAATTACACCATTATCATTACCAATATCGTTCATTATTGATACCAATAACAATATCATTACTAATACCATTATCAATATCATTAATATTACTAGTATCATTCCCATTATCATTAATAAGATCATTACCATTACCATAATCAATATCATTATAATTTACTAATAACAAAATGATTACCATCAAGAGTACAAATACCGACATCTTTACCAATTTAATAAATGCTATTATCAATATCAATGTCAAAATCATTATCATTACTATTACCATTATATTTATATCACTATTAGTATTATACTTAGTCTTATTACAATTACCATTGTCATTTTGAGAAGAGGTGAAAGTATTGTGAAAATTCACGAATAGATAGCTAACCTGATTGAAAAATGCAAGGAGAACATGATTAATGATTTTGAATGGCTAAAACAAAAAATGCTTATTGAGCTATTATATTAATGTTCCCTTTAATTATTTTGAGAATATCAGAGTTTTTCATGCATAAAGGAATCCAATATGTGCTTTTATGCTTTTGATGATTTAGTTTCAATATAGATTCTAATTGTTAATTTTTCAAAGGAATAAAAAGTTTTCCCTTTGGAGCTCATTTTATATATTTTTTTAAATTATATATATAGACACACACGCTTGTTTATTTACAGTATAACACACATAATAAAATAGATGCGTACATTAATAATATATATTATAAATCATAAGCTATAAAATATATATTAATTATCTATATTCATGTTTAAGTTATAGGCATCATTCTACATATAATTTTACCAATGTGATTAGAGCTTAGTAATATTTTTTCATACGACATATTGATATACTAAAGTCATAAGCTATAACCTATATATTAATTACGTATCTTATACATGCGTAAGTTATATTTATCATTCAATATACAAATTTTCCTATGAGACTGCCACTTGTGGCAATCACAATAGACTCTGAGACAACTACGTTTACTTGATTCTCCTTTCACATCAAACTTTTATGTGGAATTGGATCGGGATGTGTGGAGGTGCTGCTCGCATCTGCAGGTCATCTTCTTCGGAACTATGCTCGTACAGCTTTCATTTGCCTTCTCTTGTTCTTCGTTTTTTTGTGCGCAGAAGTCAGCTTGGTCCCTTTGATAGAAGCTCGCCACCAATGGGCTACAGCTAATGATTTCCAGAAGAAGCCAAACGCGGCAGCTGAAATGGTCCTCGGTGTAGCTATGTGGAGCAGTGAGGGAGACGACCGAGTCGGCTTTGGTTTCAGACAGGTTTGTGGTTGAAGGAGAGCGGAGATGGGAAGAAGACAATCGGTCCTAACGCGTTTACGTGTTGTTGCATGTCGTTCATCAAACCTTTGACCTCTGCATCTTCCGCAATGCATTTTGTAAGTTGAAATCGATAAGTAGGTAAGATAGAATTGATGTCACAAACACAAGTTTACTTCATTGTCATCTCTATCTTGAAGTATGAAGTAGAGATCAACACGAATGCCTTTTGCCAATCCAAACGAAAATAGAGAGAGTTTTAGAGAATAGTTCAACTATTAAGGATCAAAAAGGTTCTCACAACTTAAATACTTAGTCTTTTTATAGTATATTAATGTTCATCTCAATGTATATGGATCCTATTTAGTTCCCTTTAATTTGAACTTTTGAATGTATACTATGAATGAGTTACATGCACTCGTATGTTCTTCTGAATTATATGTACATACGAGATTGATTTAGAAAACTTGTAGGGATACGTAAGAATATAATTGTGAACGAATGAGCAAAGAATCCTACTGCAAATGTGTTCAACAAATAGAAACAAAGTTTTAAGGCTGCCTTAAACGAGCAAGCAAGAAATAATTAGAGGAAGAAGATGGATGCAAGCAAGACATGGCATATCTCCAACAACGTTGATGATACGGGAATCGAAGCAGTCATGCACTGCATGGGCCGGTGAGGCCTTCGCCGTCGCCCTCCGCTGCTGTCGAGCTCTCACCAACCTCACCTGGAAACAACGCTCACGACCGAGAAGCATTAGGAAGCTTCATGACGACCCCACTCACCACCATGGCCGACCTTCCCATGAGCTCATGATCCATTCACAAGTCTCGGCTACAGTTTGCACGCGTTGAATCCATGGAAGTCGGACAAAGCCTATTGTCGTCTTCCCCCCCTCCCCCCTTCCCTTTCCCTTGCATTTGGGTGGGTGGGTGTGCATGTCAAAGCTTTTCTCGGTGCACGTATAATCCTTTGCAGTCACGTCTTCATGTGCAAATCTCAAGCTCTAGAAGCAATGGACGTGTCTGCAACCCATCATTTACTTAGTGAATCCTATCTCCCCAAAAGACCCTTCAAGCACAATATTAGTCAATCACAACATATATATACATTTGCATACAATATGGTGAGATCAATGCATATATAGCTGCAGTGCCAATATGAGAAGCTTTATTAAGCTGCATGTATTCAACTACTGTTTCCCTTGTTTTGTTGTAGCATTTCTCAGATGATTAGGATATACATTTGACAAGGGACAGTAAACTGAATCTTGATCAACAAAAGGAAACTATTTATTAAGATTCTGCATGTATTTATCTACAGTTTCCACTGCATGTATTTCTTGATAAAAAAAGAAAGGAAGTATTTTAGATGATCAAATGGATAAACAAATATGAGGGACTCAAGTTTCTCTTAAAAGTTGAAACCAGAAGGTGAGCAAGCTAAGGTTTCTGGATTCATTGTGGTATTACTCAGAGTTCTATCAGAAGTTGAGATGGAGGAAAGCATTCATTACCTAAAGTTCAAGCAATATTATTTGATGCATTGGATTCTGAACCTTAACGAAAGTGAATATGCCATTGCAGTATCATTGATTTAATAGTCAAGCAGGAAGGACACCAGTACATTTTATTAAGAGCCATTATGATAGCCATCACAGTAGAGCTACTGATTTATAGTGCACAAATAAAAGGAAATCTAGCATACTCCAAAAGAAAATTACAAAAAGAAAAAATAGTTAAAATGATATAAAATAGTTGAATTCCAAAACTAGATATCTTGTGATGTTTATGTCTTTATTGGAGTTTATTTTATAAGCTATGTATAGTTACGTGTAGTCTTTCTAACTCGGTTTCTATATCCAATGGATTAATATATCTTAATTTCATTAAAAAAATTATAATTGATCTGATCCAATCATACACTAGATCAGTTTGGCTGGCTAAATTTCGATGAAAAAAAATATTTCTTGATCACAATATTTTTTTGATAAAAATCTTGACATATATTATGAAAATACAAGGTACTATCTGAAAAAAAAATAATTTTTTTAAAAAATAATTTTTTGAAAAACCTTTTTCCTAATAGCACGGACACAAAGAAAGAAATATAACATAAAACCAAAATAAAATTTTCTCCACATGTAGTTTTAAAATAGCATATTTATCATCATAAATGATATATCTACATGTATATCATATGTATGTATTTATCTTCCATTAATATCCATAAAAAAAGGGAATTAATCAAATCAACTACAATTAATATTAAATAGTTCTATGGCGAAATTAAATTTAAGCATCCAAAATATCCTTAATATTCTTCGTTTACTCATAATGAGATTTTCAAGGATATTTAATGTGATTTATGCTTTCAAGTTAACCATCAATAATAGTTAGCTACAGTGATTAATAAGATGGTCCTATCGTAATAATGGAATTATCATGAGGGCATTGTCGTAAACGGAGTCCGCCAATTGATAAGCGCTTACCCGATTCTGGCGGCTATTTATAACCTCCGATAAACCACTAAGAACACCAGAAATCGAATTATAATTAATAATAAGAAGAATCAAGGAAAAATCCCCCCTTTTTCTTTCTTCCGAAGGAAGTTCTCATTTTTCGTTCTTTGAAGCTTCTTAGGATCTCATTCTTGATCCGGCAATTCCTCGATCCCGAGCTCGCCGACGCGGATCCGGTCTTTGCGCCGGCGGACCTCGGGAGATCGGCGTCGATGAACTCCTGAGACACTTCGGACCTGATCCGACAGCGATGGGGGCTTGCATGTCTTTGGAGGAACACAGTAAGCTTCTTCTCTTCTTCTTTCTTACATCCCCTAGATGCTGGATCTTTAACCGTAGTGGAGGAAGGAGCTGTTTCTCGTTGACTGACGGTTTTGAGTGTTTCTAGCGAGATTTGTTTGTTTGGGTTTAGATTGAGCTGAATGGTTTTCGTTCGAGATTGGAACTTTATGCTGCTTGGTGGAATTTTAGCTCGTCCCATGTCGAATGAAGCACTGTGGTTGATCGCATTGTCCCGATTAGTGGATCTTTAGGTTCACCACCGGGTGTATGAATAGGTCAAACTCAGATTTTGGGGAAAAAAGACAGAATTGAAAGCGTCTTAGCATCTTGACGTGGGATGAGGTATGGTCGTACAAGAGTATCACTAGTTGGTCTTGACTCGGGTTGCATTTCCTTGGTTTTGTAGAAGAGGGCATTTGTCTCTTCACTGTTCTATCAGCTGCAGATGTATCTATGTTAGGATTCGAGGCAAAATTTTGCATCAATTTCTGCATCTTGCTGTAAAATTTTGTTTTAGGGATTTGCATATCCCAAGTGCAATGTGATAGTCTAACCAAAGATTTGTTTACATTTGTGGTACTTCCATACTTTCTTTTATGAAGGTTATAAGAATTGTGTGCATTTACTGGACAGCGTTCGTAGGAATGTGGATATCAAGCTCGTGCATCAGAATACCTATGATTTGCTATATCTTAGGGTAATAGTTTTCATGGGCTTGAGGAGGGCCAAAAATATGGACCTGTTCTGTTTCCTAAGGATCCTGTGAGAATTTCATACGTCCAGAATGCCATAATGGGGATAATGTGTTTTTAGGAACACGTCAAGGGAGAGACTTTGCTTTGACTAAAAATGACTATGCATATTTTGCTGTGGTTATTATCATGGTGGTTTCTTGGTTGTATTTTGATGTTCTCTGAATGCATCTTGAGATGCTAGAGCAAAGGTTTCTTATCGACATAGCTTAGGTTTGAATTTGTGACCTTTCAGTAAAACCAACAATATTCCTATCACCTCTACTTGAGGTCTATATTTTAGATCTGTCAATTATGTTTTGGTCAGAATCCTGCTCATAACGACCTGGTCGAATTGGAAGAAATTGTAAGCAATATTGCAAGTCAATCAATTGATAGAACTCTTCATCTATACCATAACCTATTTGCGTTGTTGAAAAACCATGTTAAAACAAAGAAAGATATATCTTTGCGTTGCATGGGCTGTGTTTCTACTTTTTAGAGGGGGAAGAAAAAAACTTGCTATGATGAAGATAGGCTTGTTAACTACTTTTCTTTCATTATTTTCCAATAAACATTTTTCCCTTCTCCCACATCATAGTAAGAGATCCATATTTCTTCTGACAGAGTAATCATAGCTCAAAATCTAAGAAGAACAAACAATAAGATCTAAAGAATGGGTGCTGAAATTAACAAAGTCAGCACAGGTTGAAACTTCCTGTGCCTGGAAGGTACTGTCCTTGTTGTGTTCACTGTCGCTATGGTACAAATTTGGATATAAATATCCTTACTATAAATCGATAATAAATGGTCTTGCAACTCTATTATGTGTTGGTAGTCCAGTTTGTATCCATATTAACTGAGAGTTGTTAAAGCAACTATATGTTTGTACCTGATTTATCATCAATGTTGCCAGTGGAAATAGGTAAAGCAACTGAATCGCTGTATCCTGACGAGAATAATGATACATCTCAAAATAATGTTATAAGTGCATTAGCCCCTCCGAAGGATGTGGATGATCTGCGGCTGATATCCGGATATGGAAATGTCAATATATTCACGTATAGTGAATTGAGAGCTGCTACCAAGAATTTCCGGCCAGATCAGGTTCTTGGAGAGGGTGGCTTTGGGGTCGTATATAGAGGTGTTATTGATGAGAGTGTCAGGCCAGCTTCTGAAACCATCCAAGTTGCTGTGAAAGAGCTCAAGTCAGATGGCTTGCAGGGAGACAAGGAGTGGCTGGTAATTTCTCCCTTGTACTTTTTCATTATTCCTAAGCCAAATTTGTGACATTTTTTCTATCAGCATGAAATTTTCTTCACCGCATCATGTATGAGTTGGCAATTGTAGTGAAAAACAAGTTGTCTGAAAAACGGGGTGGAGGTTACACCTAATGTCTTATCTATTTCATCCTCTTGTATGTAGTTGAGTTAATGCTGTAAACACCCTCAACTTATATAAAATGAAGTCACCTACACAACAAATGATTTCATTCTGCAGATCATGATTATGTTATTTAATGGCAATATCACTGATTGTATAAGTTGGAAACACTTTTATCGTTCTTTGGGAAATATATATGACATATTTGCTCTTCTTTGACTTTAGGCTTAAAGGGATGTTCATCCCTAAAAGCAGATATCTAAAGATGTATGGGAATATGAAATTTCTTCAAGCAACCTTGGTATCTTCCACGATGTAATTCATGTTACCTTATTTAGATATCTTATGGAAATCCAGAGAGGCATTACTGTCAAGAGAAATCGTTGTTGGTCCCCCTTTGGCTCCATCTCATCTTAAAATTCAGGAGTACATGACATGTGTAGTAAACTAATACCAAGTTTTGTCTTGGACAGCTCCTCTATTATAAGATATATCCATATATCAGTTTATTTGGAAGTACAAGATGTTTAGTATCCTGTGACAAAAGCCTATAATAGAAATTTGGACAGCCATATGATTGCCAAAGATGGATTCCTTTTCCAATACCTCTGTGATCCATCTAGAATACTAATTAAATGAGTTACTTTTTGGGTTTTTCAGGCAGAAGTAAACTATCTGGGGCAACTTAGTCATCCAAATCTTGTCAAACTTATTGGTTACTGCTGTGAAGGTGATCACAGGCTGCTAGTTTACGAGTATATGGCTTCTGGCAGCCTTGACAAGCACCTATTCCGACGTAAGTACTTCTTTGACATGAATATCATTACAATACTTAACTAGTTATTGTATAAAAATATCAATATCTGAGTTTGTGGAACTTAGTAAATGGTCATTTGTGGCCATCTATCCATTATAACTTCATTTTTCGTTTTTGACAACATATAAATAATTTATGACATCAATAAGATATTCAAATGTATAACTACTAAACAGGATGAAAAAGATATCTGCCCCAAGCATGCCAACTGTCATCACACAATTTCATATATATATATATATATGTATATGATAAATATAAATGTGACAAATACTTATTGTAAATTAGGAAAAACTATGTGTAAGACATGTCTGCAGGCCCTGGTATCTGCTCCCCAAATTTTTATTCATACTATGAAGAAGGAAGACTTTATTACTAGAAACTAGATATTGCTGCGATATATGTACGTTTTGTATATATGCATGTATTTGTTTATTATGCCTTTGTATAACAAGAGCAATTAACTGCGACTACCAACTATCTTCATAGTATCAATCCTTCCTGCCACTGGGCTCTGTTAAGAACAATGTTAGTAGTTTGTAACTGTTTATGGACTCTTCCCCTGGAACCACTAATCTGGAATAACCTACATATACATCTAGATATCTTTATGTATGAACAAATTATGAAAAAGATCTCATCTATCCTCAAGTGTTTTCATGAATTCAAATAAATTTTATTTTATATTTTCTAATAATAACATGAATCTATCTTGTTATCTTCATATGTGGCTAACAATTAATAATAATTAATCCTTTATCCTTCCTAGTTACTAAGTGACAAGCTGGTGGGTAAGTAGTAAGCTGGGGGCAAAATTAGTAAGTATTGGGAATTGTACACAATGAGTTGTTGCCTTTTGCTTATGAGCACAATTGTTCCACATCTAATTTCCCATATAATAAACATAGGTTTCTAAATGTACAATGATCAAGTATAAGACAATACACTGAAAACAACTTTGCAACTTGGTAACTTTCTATATTCATTGTGTGCGCCTGAAATATTTCTACCTTCTTGACAGGGGTTTGTCTTACAATGCCATGGTCTACTCGAATGAAAATTGCCCTTGGTGCTGCAAAAGGACTAGCCTTTCTTCATGCAGCTGAAAGATCAATCATCTATCGTGACTTCAAGACATCAAATATCTTACTCGATGAAGTTTGTATCTCTTCCTGCACCATTGGACTGGATATTTAAATTCCCTAGAACTCGGTTACAGATTATTAAGTTCCTATATATATTTGTAGTCCATAAATTTTATGGCCATAAAATTGGCAAAATTAGATATATCTGTTATATGGTTAAGAGCACAATTACTTACATAAAAAGATTTCGTTCAGTGTGAACTCATCAATTTCTAAATAATGAGTCTGTTCCATTCAAAAAAATATGCATATTTATTATTTGAAAAAGAAAATTGCAAATGTCCAGTATGTGAGCAACAAAAATGGTTGCTGAATTACTGAAAACAAGTTACTAAGGAACTCCATCATATAATAATATTAAGGATACCCTTTTGAAGAATGCCCATATTGTGAAAGCTCATTTATATATTTTTCATAACCTGAAAATATAGAAATCATGAAACATGGTAGTTTCTCATCAATTGTCTAATGCCTGGTTTCACTTTGCAGGATTACAATGCAAAGCTCTCAGACTTTGGCCTCGCAAAAGAGGGGCCTACAGGTGACCAAACTCATGTTTCCACTCGGGTCGTTGGTACATATGGATATGCGGCTCCCGAGTATATAATGACTGGTGAGCTTCTCAAACCACAGTCCCAACTTTATGCAAAAGGGAGAGCAGATAATTAAGCCCTTCTAGCCACTTTCTTTAGAGTGTCTCAGATGTGAATCAACGGCATGCCATTTTGTATATTTTTCTAGATGCCTTGCAGTAGGTCACTCTTTCTGGTTCTCTATTCCTTCTCTCTAAAGAAAACCCTTGTTTCTGAGCAACATTACCTGTTTTTTTAGGGTGTATAGCTTAAATTAATTACTTCTTTCATTTATTCCAGGCCATTTAACTGCAAGGAGTGATGTTTACGGATTTGGAGTTGTATTGCTGGAGATGCTTTTAGGAAGAAGGGCAATGGACAAGAGCAGGCCCAGCAGACACCAGAACCTCGTTGAGTGGGCTCGACCGCTCCTGATCAATGGTCGGAAGTTGCTAAAGATCTTGGATCCAAGAATGGAAGGGCAATATTCTAACAGAGTTGCAACAGATGTGGCCAGTTTAGCATATCGATGCCTGAGCCAGAACCCGAAAGGGAGGCCAACAATGAACCAAGTAGTCGAGTCGCTTGAGAGCCTTCAAGACCTGCCTGAGAGCTGGGAAGGCATTCTGTTTCAGAGCAGTGAAGCTGCTGTGACTCTCTACGAGGCTCCGAAAGAGATTGTGAGTGACTGTTTAGAAAAGAACTCGAGCGAGAATGGAGTGAATGGATCAAATGTGCATACTAACGGAAGAAAGAAGCTTGGAAATGGCAGAAGCAACAGCGAGCCGCCACCGGTGGAGTTCAGTCAGTATAGTCCTTCACCCGAGTCTGATAGACACGAGCCAAGTAGAAGATCAATCGATCATGATAGAATTCCAAGGCCACCTGCCTATTGAGTCTCCGGCGTATAAATTATGTTTCTTCTTTTTTCTTTTCCTCTAGAATGTGTCATTTAAATCTAGGAATATAGCATGAGATCAGAGATACATGAAAATTTTTATGGAAATTTATCGACCTCCAACTATTTGTATTAGGATGTTCTTGTAAACCTTGGATATATTCTAAAATGGAATTGCAGCAATCATCACCAAGATATAGGAATTCGATGGTGTTGATGTTATAGAAGATATCAGCTAGTTTAATTGGTAAAGATCTTGATAGAATATTGATTTATCTTTTCCCTTTTTTCCTCTTCTCCCTTGAAAATGTATAAAATTGATTATTAAAAAAAACTAAGAAAACCAAATATAAAACAAGAAATAAAAAATATTTAATTTTCAGATATAATTTTGTTTTTATAAAACAAGAAACTAAAGAAGTCAAATATATGCATAAAAAAGGCCCTAATTTATTCGTGGAGTCACCAAAGGAAGCATCAGTCGTATTAAAGCCCGAATCCATGAGAAGGCCCATAGAAACCCAAACATCTAAGGGGTTATATGATCTCATCATCGCCAAGATCCCGATATATATGGAATTGGGTCGAATCGCGGCACCGATGGAGAAGGGCGCGAAGGTTTACTTCCACTACAATCACACCGACGCTTGTCGCCTCTCCAGATGGACCACCAGGTACGGATGGATCATCCTCCGATCTCTCTTTGTGTTGTGGCTCCATTCGTGATGAGAAATCTTACATTCTAGATTCTGAGGGTTTTTGTTTCTTCTTTTTGGGTGTTTCGCCTTGGAATCAGGGAGACTTTCCAGTATCTGTACGCACGGCCGTGGCAGAAAGTGGTGGATTTCTATGCGGATTTGGTTAGCAGCGGGAATGGGGCTTTCTCGTTGCGTAGCTTGTTTCCCTCCGAGGTAAGAGTCATTCTTGGTATAGCTTATTTCAAGGTTTTCTTGGAATATGTTGGAGCTTGAACTGATGAGGAGGAAAGACGAAGGCGAAGTCTTTTCCATTCATTAATTTGGAATGTGAATAGTCGCCGCTGCCAAATTAATTTCAAAGCTAGAGCTTTCGGAAACTTCCACGTTTTTCCTCTTCTGATTATGCTTTATGAACTTCATATTAGATTTGACAATATGGTCAGCATAGTGCCATCGTGTAGTTGGCCTTTTGATTTCGTTATCTACTTAGGTGTTAGTGTGTAGGGTTCTCTGTGCAAATGACTAAGTTTGGGGTATTATTAATTTTGAAGTGATGCAATAGAACTTCAAACACAACCCAAATTGATCTAACAAACCATATATACTTGATGCGCAAGACATCAGATCGATTGAGGCATAACTGTAGAAAGCTTGACCTTGACTTGGTTTAACTTAATATTGAGCACAGATAACAAGATATACATAACTGATATTTGTTAGCCAGAAATGAACTCAAATTGTTCCTTGTCGAGGTAACCATTTGCCTTTTTTTTCCCCTTTATTTTAGTTTTGTACTAACAAGATGTATCACCTTAGCACGTTGTTCTTCCTATTCTTTTCTAAGAGGTATGTTTTAACAAAGCAAAGCAGCTAATTTTGTATTACTTGATATGTCATCTCTTGCTTGTCTTTTCATACTAATTTTACCAACTTTTCCATTCTTTTTAAATCAAATAAAGCATGTCCTAGCACAGTCGTGTCACTATGCTTTTATCCTCAAAAACATTAGTTTGGTTGTGCCACATAATAAATGGTCGTATCTGACCTTTCTCGATAGGACCATAGTGCAGGTCTTACTGTGGAGACGCCTTGTGGCTGTGAGGAAACAGAGACTTCAACTGAACCCAGTAAACATCGGACAGGAAGGTGGGAAAGATTAACATTTAAGATTGTTTTGTCATATCATGGTGGAACTTTCGATGGGTGGCAAAAGCAGCCTGGTTTGCACACTGTTCAAGGGTAAGCTGTGGTCACATTATAGAAATGAGGCTTAATTGTCAGCTCGTACTGACTCTTTGATTCAGGAAAGACAATCACCATACAGGTCATAGTATTTTCATCTTGTTTATTGTTTATATTCCCCTTCTTCTTTACAGAATAGTCGAACATTTTCTTGGAAGATTTGTTGATGAGAAGAAAGCTGAGCAACTAAAGGAGAAGTCCATGCCTGTTGAAGGCTGTGCTGTTGTTGCTGGACGCACTGACAAGGGGGTGACTGCTCTGCAGCAAGTTTGTTCATTTTGTTAGTTCAAAGATTCTTTTTTTTTTTTTTGTCATACTGTAGTATTACAATTTACATATCTTTGCTACTTTTTTTTGTTTGATATTTTTTTTGGTTTTCCAGTCGTTTACTGACGATTCTTTCTGGTTTCCACTCGTGAGGATAACATTCCAGTCCTTAGGTTGTTCAACTTTCTACATCATGAAGCATTTTATATAAGTTTTTCAAATTTGGCATCCTAAATGTTTCGTTTTAAAAATTCAAAGATTACTGTATACTCTGCCTAATGGATCACTTATTTCTTGCTGTTTCTTACTTAACCTACCAATTAGGAAATTGGCCCAGATCCAGTAGATCATATTGAAAGAAAACTGTTGCAGTCTGCGAATGTTAAAGACCAGCATATTGAAGCCTATAGTCAGCCTAGTTTGGGACTAAGCAAGTCAAGTTTAATTGAATGTGTTTAACCTGAAGATTAGGGCCTCCAATTGAGTAAGTGAATTTGGAGATCAATATAGGTTTTCTCCCTTTTTCTTATGATAGGTCAATGTGGAAAAGCTTTAATTTGTCTATTAACGCTGTCGGTAATCTCCCTTTATTGGTTGACATTTCTTATGGTAAATCGGTAATGGTTTAATATCAGTAGTTTAGCAGCTAGTTATCTTTCAAGAACATCCAGTTTATAGTCTGAGATTGCTTCAATCCATTAGGAGCAGCAAACTGTTATTATGAAAAGAAGAACTGGCTTTTATTTTATTTTTAAGCATCTAAAGGAATCCTAGACACAGTCTTGCGTTTTGGTCATATATCTGACTTGTCCTTTTGAAAGAAAAGAAATAGAGGTAAGATCAAAATAGAGTGCAAGAGATTTAAAGATTCGGTTCTCATCATTTTTTTTGCAATCCACCAAAAATTTGAAAGAAAAGGGTGTTAATAAGAGTATTGAAGGATTAACAGAAACAATGCAAATCCATGTATTGGCAATCAGATATTGTGGAACTTACTTTTGAGAGTACGTCCTCTGTTTATTGGTTTTTCTTGGCCACCCAAGAATTTAGAAAACAATAATGTAGTTGATGAGATCCAAATAGTGGAAGTGGATTGATGGAATGCAAGTCTTGCATACATCCAGATAAATCTAATTACTTTTCAGGATCCCGGCTGAATTAAGTATTGCCGATCCTTTTCCTTTGTTTGTGTTATTAAATTGACTGTTGATAAGACTCTATGTGATATGAAATCTATTAGTTACTATCCTTATTGCTGTGATATGAAATCTATTAGTTATTTTCCTTGTCGCTTTTGATGAGATCAGATTTCTATATCAAACTTCTAATGAAAGTATGATTTTTCTGGTTTCATTCTTGATTCTTCGTTGAAAAGCAAGCTAGCACCAAACTGTAAATTATTATAGCAGACCTGTGTTCACCTGTGATTGAAAGCCAACTGCATTGGACAATTTCTTATTTGGTGAATGATATATATTTTAGCTTCTGCATATGCACAATGTTCTGTTTGTATATGGATAAATGGGTTGGAGCGTTTTTGTGCAGACCTTTAACATAGGAATGTGCTATTATCCAGTTCTTTGTTAAACATAAATCTTACCATACTGGATATCACATGTAAACATGTACCTTTATTATGTTACTAATGTTATTTATAGGAATTCTGTATTGGTTGGAAACATAAAAATGGTATTAAGTGTTTTCATGCATTTGCATAAAAGATTATCTCCTGAAAATCTGTATTTTTTGATATCCTTCGTTTGAGTTAGACCTACATGATTTTGTCAACTGGTTAGATACTAACATACTTTATGAATCAGATGTAAACTATGACTTGGGCATTTTATTGATTAGTTTGAAGTAAAATTCCACTTGTCATGAAAATTATTGACCATTCATTTTCTTAAGCTGATCTAGATATTGGTATCCATACCTCTTAATTTTTATTTTATCCTTTTACTGGTGCAAATAATAACTCTTGAAGGCATGCTATATGATAATTTTGTTGCATCATTTGCTTTACTTCTGATCAGCTTTCTTGTCCTTAAAATGCTAAAATATGAAGAAGTAATTACATGCTATGCAATTGATTCCTAAATGTAACTTGTTCCTTCCTGTGTGCGCTGCAGCTTGTTTCTCCCTCTTGTGTACTTTCATTACTGAAATTAGTACCTAATAATTACTGGAGGGTGTATTTCTAGTTACAACAAGTAAGTAGTGAGCACTAACAGTACATATTTTAGTTCATACATGTAGTACAATGTGTTCCCAGATACATTCATGAATTTGGCATGTACCTTTATTTGTAATGAATACCAAGACAATTTTTTTTTTAAATTATGACCGGTAGCGCAATCTTGGTGCTGTATCTATATCCTCTTTTAATAATGACCTTGTAATTTCCATAAATAAGATCATGTTCTTTGCCATAAGAAATTTTGTTCATTTCTATTAGATGACACAGAAGCATTTATAAACTTACTCTTCTGGTTTCACCTAATTATATTTTTTCTGAATTACTAGATACCTGGAGGAAGGATGTTAAATGTGAAGACATAAAGGACACCATCAATGAAGCAGTTCCGGGGAAGCTCAGAGCTTTGCATGTGGCTGAGGTAGGTTTCTACTAAAGTGCATTCTCTTTATAAGGTCTTTGATATGAAGGACATTAATTGGACTGGGCAGGGGACCATTTAATGCAGTTAACGTATTGCAACTATGTAGTTGAAATTTCCTTGTCTATTATATCCTTCAATATTGCAACTGCTGACCTGGTAGTACAAGCTTATTTTACTGTCTTTAGCTGTTTGCTAATCAAGGCTTTATCATCTGGTGACTTTTTAGGTATGTAGAAAATCTCATGGAACCTTGGTTTTGTGGACTTCTTTTAATCTCTTTGTTGGTGGTTTTGAGGCTTTTGTTGAAAAAATCTTTCCTTAATAGGCTACATTGTGTCCATGCATCTGGTTGAGCTCCCACATACTTTTTACCAAAAAATCTGCCTGTGCAATTAATTATATTTTTCTCTCTTTATGGCTGTTCTAGATATGATAAAGAAGTGAGACTGCTTTATATAATGGTTAACAGAGGGAAAGATATGCTTTTGCTTCTTTCTTATATTATGGTGGAGATTTAGGTTGATGTAGATGGTCCTTGGATACTACTGGTTTCCCTGCTGGGACACTGGGATGTTGATCCCTTATACTTTTATCTGAGTATCTCTCTTCTGACAGCAATGGAAATAATTAAACTTAATAAGCTTAGAGATAGCTCATCGAAATGCAGTTTTCCTGCAGTATAAATTTCATTATAGGACGAGGATCTGGAAAATTACAGCTAATTTGTTTTTGGTGCTCAACTAGCAAATGTTGCATACAGTATGACAATTTATCTTTTTGGCGTACCCTTGTGATCCTGTTTCTTTCTTTTATCTGCCTGGATTAATTATTACCTGGTTCAGTTCCATGCCCCACATTATTTGGTATTTTTAAGTAAACCTTTTTGGTGCCATCTTTAAATTAATTCTTACATGATTTAGCCACAATGTTTTCTATATTGTAGGGCACCTTAATGATCGGATATGTAATTTCAATCAGTAGTGTTTAAGAGAAACAATTGGACTTTTGGTGGCAATGCATTATTAAAGATATAACAGAATCTCTTCTTTGAATAGGTTCTTTGGGGAGCAAAGACCCTTCTTTTTGTGGGAGTTCCAAACACTTTTTGTTAGTATCCTGCTTCTCAAGTTTTCCCTTATTGTTGACAATTCTCATTGTTTTTGTTTTGTTTTCCAGATCAAGTAGAATCTGTAAATGTTTCATGCTATCAATTTTTTGTTGGTTCTTAAATGTATACTTTTATCACATTATAATTGTTTTTTGACTTCCTCAACTTGAGGTTCATTACCACCTTTATTTGGTTTATAACAGTCACCTTTTCCAAGCTCCTGATGGGAAAGAATTATTGCAGGTTGGACGTGTATTTCATCCCAATTTTGCAGCCAAATGGAGGCGATACTTTTACATTCTTCCCCTTAATGATAATGAAGAATCAATCATAAGTAGTTCTGAGAGTGACTGGACTAGGACTTCTGATGGAGAGGAGGATGTCCAGATTAATAGACTGCTGGAGGGTGATGAGAAAGAGCAGCAACAAACTTTTTCCCATGTGAATGAAGATGATAGCCCAGATATTGTTGGACCGAAACGAAGAAGCTTTAGTGTAAGCAAGGTGGATCAACTGCTAAGAGAGTTAGAAGGGAAGACATTGTCATACAAAATGTTTGCACGTGATACAAAAGCTTCAAGAAGCGTGTAAGAACTGCTAATTAATAACAACAAAAACAATTACCTAATGTTAACTAGCTAAAACACAAACTGGATATTTTTCTTAGAAAGAACTAAATGATAGCATCTGAAACTTGAAGTGTTTAATATTGGAAGAGTGCCAAAGGTACTGCTCTAGGAAAAATGAAAATTGTGCTTGCTGGAAATGATTCCATCAAATATTTAGATTATCAAAGGATTATGCATAACTTAGAGATTAAGAAAACAAGAATTGTTCATACAAGCACACCAACTCTCTCTCTCTCTCTCTCTCTCATATATTACCATAGGACTTAGATTTCATGTTACCGTTAGGAATTTGTGACCTGGCTAGGAGTAGCTGTAGTGACCATTCTCTTGTATGATTAAGAAAACACTCAACAATCACCTAGATGGAAGAGAGGAATTGCTTGTCAAATAAATATGAAACCTTAGTTCGCAAACCTGTTGTCAGCTTTTAAGTAATTTTCATCATGGAAGTCCTCATACTGGTCTAAATATCACTTATGACTAAGTTGTTGATTGTTTTATGGAACTTTTTATTTATTCCTTCTCTTAGTTTAATATATTGGGACTCTGAATTTGGTAATCTTTTATTGTTCTATCGATATAGAAGTTATTTCAATTCACTATCTGACTTTCTTTCTCCCCTGATTTATTCTTGCAGTGGACCAGCAACAGAGTGTTTTATGTTTCATGCTCGAGCTGCAGAAACTAAATTGCCCAGTGACACTGAGGTTATTTTATCTTACAAACATGACTGCATCTTAAGTCACAAGAATGATTTATTGTTTGGAAATTGTTTTGCCTATATATGAGATTCACCTTTTATTTACTAAAATGTTTATCTTAAAAAGTTTCAACTTCATTGACTTCCTTTCTGCAAATCGGATTGTTTTTGGGTTGTTTTTGACTGGAGTACGGTAATGGTTCAAAAATTGTGTCCATATCACTTCTATGTCTTGGTTACCCCTGTCCATTGTAGTGCAACTGAAACATGTCATAATTTGAAAATTGTGTGTTCTTTTTCTGAGAGGATGTTACTTGTTTCTAGGACCACGCATATGTTCAAAGGGTGATGTGTGTGGAGCTTGTTGCGAATCGCTTCTTAAGGAAGGTAATAGCACTGTTATACTTGTGGCTTTGAGATCTTTTAAGCAGCTAAGAAGGTACCAGTAATCTTCTAACATAAATGATATTGATATGCAGTAACAGGCTGTTCTGAACCAGCCACTATCTGATAAATTCAACTTGTTGCTTTTAGTTCATTTTGGTGAAAGATTTGGTGTCTTCTTGTTTGCCTATTCATAATCCAGTTAAGATCATCAATCAACTCTTGGTGCCTGCATGGTTTTCCTGCAGATGGTCCGAGTTCTGGTGGCAACTGCCATCAGAGAGGCAGCAGCAGGTGCAGATGATGATGCTTTAATTAAGCTGATGGATGCGACATGCAGGCGTGCCACAGCCCCTCCTGCTCCTCCTGAGGGCCTTTGTCTTGTTAACATCGGATATGAAGAATTCAAACAAGAATTTTGTTTGATTAGATGAGGTGAAATAGTCACTTTTTTCCAAATTTTTTTTAAAGACGCTAACTTAAGGCGTTCATCATATCTGACTAGGATGATATCATCCACAGCCATAGAACTTTCATTTCTTCTAGGCATTTCTAACTATTAAGTGTAGCACACTCTCTTTTACAAGTATCCAGCTATTGAATTCCAAGCTGTCTGTTTACAGCTTGGTGAAGTCTGATTTGGCTTCTCTAAATGGTTTTGTTGTTGCCTAACCTGACCTGCTCACATACCTTCCAGAAGACAATGGTACAGAGAACTCTGATTGTGATCATATTGTTCACTTCCATTTGGATTGCCAACACTTCTTACACAAGCATTTTTTTTGTTTGAGCTGTTAATTTTTTTCTTTTAATATTTTATCTGTAAACTACATGTTGAATTAAGAATGTTAAGTTGATATAAAATGTCAGGAATTTTGTTTTATTTGAACCTGCTTCCCAATATGTGCACCCTAGTGGCAGTAATCTATGTGCAACTCCTTTTGCAGATGATATTTCCAGAGTTTAAGTCAACACACAATTCCAATTTTCATGGCAGCAAGGGCATTTATCATTATGGCTATCTTGGCAAATAAATCTAGTCCACCAATTTTATCTTAGAATTAGAACATGTACTATCTGATTAAATAAGATAGTCATGACCTCCTTGACTATCCTGCATGCTTATTCTATGATTTGATCTAGAATGTAACTTTTTAATTGATCTATCAAATTCAATAAACCTTGTTTGTGAGCTAATTATGAAATCTTTAGACAAAAGACAATTTCAGTTAAAACATTGAGCTTTGAAGTCAAGACACTGAACTTGCAGTCTTCAGATTGTTGTTTGAGCTATTCATATTAGTGAACCAAGTTTTGATACCTGCATTGACTAATTCATTATTGCAAGCAGGAAAACTCTATGAATGATGAAGTATTCTGATGGACTATTTGTGCCATGGAAGAAGTTTATCATCTCATATTGTTTAGCCTTCACAAAACTACTGTTCAACAAGCTCTGAAATAATATTATGATAGACAGCCATATTTAAATGTTAGTACAAATTAATGTCTCCTCCAATCTTGGTCATTACATGCATATCAAGTACCAATTACCAATGTTCATGCTTTCCCTCATTACTTACATCATATGGGAATACTAATTTCTACCAGCCAATATACAATTTGTAGTCTTCAATTGCACGCTGAGGCTTCACAGAGATGGAAACATTTTTCCCTAGTTACCAAGATAAGCTACATTGCAGTATCATTCACCTTGGTTTTCATGTGGGGCCCATCTGCAGGCTGGTGGGCCCTGGATCCATCAACCAATCAGAGAGTGGTGACCCGTGGGTGCGATGGAAGGTTGGTGCACGCGACCCCCCCTGACATGGAGGAGACTGTGTCGTCCTCTTCTTCAATGGCTGGCCATGGAAGTCTCCGTAACAGCTTAAACCAGCTCGCAGGCAACCTGAGACATAGCCTGTAACCAAAATTGGACTCCGTCAAACTCCCTTCACCTCCATCTCCTTCCCTTTTCTTCTCGCTTTCATGCCAACCTCGTTCCCCAACTATTCTTAGCTCTTCACCTCCACCCTCCACCCGCCTCCCCCTCCTCTCCCTCCTCCCATCCCTTCTTCCATCACCACCACAATGCTACCACAACCCATCTGCATTCCCATCCCAGTCCACGCCACAGCCGGTTGGACCTCCCCATAGGCTCCCCGGCGCCGCGCCATGGCCGACCAGTCCGTGCCATGGCCGCTGCAGCTCCTGACGCTCCTCCTCTCTCTCATTCCGTGGCGGCACCCCGCGGGCGCGTCGGACGACGGCCGCATTCTCCTCCAGTTCAAGGCGACGCTGTCCCCCGGCGTCGGCGGCGACGCTGTGCTGGCGACCTGGGTCGACACCCGCGGCCCGTGCATCGATCAGAACGTGTCGGCATGGGCCGGCGTCTACTGCGAGAACGGGAAGGTGGCGACGCTGCAGCTCGAGAACATGAGCTTGTCGGGCGCGCTGGACCTCGACATCCTGACGGGCTTGCCGAGCCTCCGCGCGCTCAGCTTCAGCAACAACAGCCTCGAGGGAGCGATACCGGACTTCACGAAGCTGCCGGCGCTGAAGTCTCTGTACCTATCGTGGAACCGGTTCTCCGGCGAGATACCGGACGGCATGTTCTCCACGATGCGAGCGCTCAAGAAGGTGTGGCTGTCTCACAACAGCTTCTCGGGGCCGATCCCGACCTCTCTGACGGTGCCGGAGAAGCTGATGGATCTGGGGCTGGACAGCAACAGCTTCGAGGGGCATATACCGGATCTCTGGCAGACGGAGCTGCAGCTGGTCAACGTCTCCTACAACAATCTCGAGGGCCCGATTCCGGTGAGGCTCAGCAATATGAGTGCAACCTTGTTTGAAGGTCAGTCTTCCTCTTCTTCCTCTTCTCTCTCTCTCTCTCTCTCTCTCTCTCTCTCTCTCTCTCTCTCTCTCTCATCAAAGTAACCGAGTCACAAATGAACTCCATAGGCAACAAGAATCTGTGTGGCCCGCCGCTGCTTGTTTCATGCAATCCACCAAAGAAGCGTAAGCTCGCGCCCGCGCTCCTCGTCGCCATCATTCTGATCGCAGTCGCAGTCTTGTTGGCAGTCATCGCATTCATCGTCTTCCTCCTTCTCCGGCGCCGAAACAAAAAAGAAGAGACCACGGTGGACCGACCTCAGACCAGTACTAACTCCGAAAAGATCGAGCACTTGGAGGCAGCAGCCGGTGCTGAACTTGGAGCAGAAAAGCACCGCGGGGGAGAGAAGAAGGCCCCTAAGAAGGAGCAGGGCAAGCTGTCGTTCGTTGTGGAGTGGGGGAGGAAGTTTGACATGCAAGATCTCCTCCGGGCCTCCGCTGAGGTCCTCGGCAGCGGAAACTTCGGGTCTTCCTACAAGGCGACCCTGGTCGACGGGCCTGCCGTCGTCGTCAAGCGGTTCAAGGAGATGAAAGGAGTGGGGAGGGAAGACTTCCAAGAGCACATGAGAAGGCTGGGGAGGTTGTCCCACCCCAACCTGCTTCCTCTGGTGGCCTACTACTACAAGAAGGAGGAGAAGCTGCTGATCACCGAGTACATCCCCAATGGAAGCTTGGCCCACATGCTGCATGGTAGTAAACTGCACGATCATGATCTGCCTCGCGATCTCATGCTCCGCATGATCATGAGCTGCCTCCATGCGCAGGTAACCGCGGCTCGAAGCTTCCACCGCTCGATTGGCCGACGCGGTTGAAGATAGTCAAGGGCGTCGCGAGGGGCCTCGCTTACCTCTACGACGAGCTCCCGATGTTGACCGTCCCCCATGGCCACCTCAAGTCCTCCAACGTGCTGCTTAGTTCCTCCTTTGAGCCCATCCTCACAGACTACGCCCTCGTCCCGGTGATGAAGAAGGCTGCCGCCTCTCAGGTCATGGTGGCCTACAAGTCCCCGGAGTGCGCCCAACACGGCGAACCTTCCAAGAAAAGCGACGTGTGGAGCTTCGGAACGCTGATACTCGAGATCCTAACAGGTAAGTTTCCGGCGGATCATCTGGCGGAGGGGAGCGCCGGCGCGGACTTGGCGAGCTGGGTGAACACCGTCGCCGGAGAAGAAGGGACCAGCAAAGTGTTCGACAAGAACATGGAGGGGACCAAGAACAGCGACGAGGAGATGTTGAAGCTGTTGAAGATAGGAATTGCGTGCTGTGAGGCGGATGTCGACGAGAGGTGGGAGATGAAGGAAGCGCTGGAGAAGATCGAAGAGCTAAAGGAAAGAGAAGATGGTACGGAGCGTTCTTTGATCAGCAGCGAGGGCGAAGGCTTCTCCTCGAAAGCCATGGTGGAAAGATGAACTGAAGAAATGACCGAGGGGAAGACTTCAAAGAACAGTGGCACGATTTACCTTTCCATTCCAAACATTTAAAAGCAGATGTGGGTGATTAGCGTTGTAGATGTTTCTTGATACAAGTGGAGTGTGTAAACTGATCAAATTTGTCCATTTTTAATCTGTTAATTTAGGACAAAATCACATATTTGTCTTTCTCTTCCCTGTTCTTCCTGGACATCTCATTCCTTCTATTTTGCTTATGTTTATGCTTTGATAAGGTGACTTGTTCTATGAAGGATGATCTTTTACGTAATATAATGTAAAACCAGCTAAATACAACGAATGATATATAATATTTTTAGATTTTCTTCAGACCAACTGGTCATTGTTAGAAATATAAAAATAGTTGGAGACAATTGAACTCCTGGTGGCAAACATATTTGAAAGAATAAAGAGGAAAAGAAACATATATATAATTTTCTTCATGCATGAGCTATGTTGTGATCAGAATCACCAACACGGATGCAAAGATATATTTCAAGGAATTCTTGCTACTTAATGAGTGCCATGCAAAAGGTGAGAGAGAAACTACAGCAACTCCTCAGTACCAAATGTTTGGGGAGGCACAAGAGGTCAGTCCGAGAAAGATAATACAGATCATGTCCTTGAACCCACCATAACCTACAACCTACTCTGCAAGAACACAACCAAGAACAACTCGTAAAGTTGTTCTTCACAATGCAGCAGCAGCTTGAGCCAAAATATAGATGCAGCAGTTTGAAGATGATGCAAGTCTGGCATCTAAAAAAATAAGTCAGAGTTGCAACAAGCTGTCGTAAAAAACCAACCATTGACTTCTTCAGGCCATGTCAGTGAATCTGACTGGGATCAAATAGATTGTCCCGATATGGGGTGTTTTGAAGCAGAAGCTCCTGGGGCTGGTTGCCACTTCGGTGCATCGTAAATGGGAGCAGCTGAGGTTGTTGAGCCAGAGGCTGCCCGTGTATCCAGTGACTCGAGGAATTGATCAAAGGCACCAGAGGCTGTGCTGTACTGGTGTGATTAGCATCGACAAACTCGACGATGGAAGAAGTTTGTCCAGGGTCAGGAGAGCCCCAAGAATTGGTTGACAGAAGAGAGAGAGCACGACGAAGATCTGGTGCTCCGCCCAAGTTCAAAGCCCCTGCAGATGCCTCTGAATCTGTAAAAGAGAAACATCAGCAAAACTATGGTGGTTGATCACACAAAGGATAATAGCGTTCTCGACAAAGAATGAAACACGATTGTTCTCCAGAAAACCAATGCCTTGGTTGAGTGCTCTCTACATAATCAAAACGGCAAATGCCCATACCATGTGCTTGAATTGAAGGAGAACCAAATTTAAGGTTTTTAGCCTTGACATTGACAAGCCCCCTTCTGGTCACTTCGAGGCATTTCTTGACATCATCTCTAATAAATTATGACGCTATTTCCATTGCATCGTGAATGCTCTTTTTTATAAGCCACAAAATCTAATATGACTTTATGTATAGTTGCATCAACTTTAGTGAATAATGGAACAATGCAAACTTAGCACGCATAGAGCAAATGAAATTTCAGATGGAACCACATGAGGCAGGTTTACCCTCATGTTTTTTGAATGTTCCTGTGCCTGATTTGTTATAGACATGCATATTACACGTCAACAATGACAATCCCATAGAACAATTCTAAGAAGTATGCGGGTATTTACTCTCTCAAGATAAGACAATTGATATTTTACAAAGAAAAAGCTACTCTAGATGCCTACAAACTGGAAGGTTTAACTGAAAAATTGATGCAAAAGTCAGATTCTCAACTAGATTATGCAGGGAGAATTTGGAAAAACAGGCTGCATACCTATAACATAGAATATCAACTGTAGATATAACGTAAGGTGCAAACTAAGATGAAATCACAGCCAATATCGATGGACTGAAAGCACCAAAACATGACTGATTAACTTGTCTAGGATGTATAAGAAAGATGAAAACAGATAAATGAGGTCAATTCCAACTGATACGTGTTCAATGACTGCACTGGGGAGTTCTTGTCCCAAGATTTCAATCATGATATTGATCACGCCAGGGATATTCATCATATGGATTCCAATATTTGAAAGTTTAGCAATAGGGATATATGAATTGTGCATAGGGAGACATAGATTTCAATTTCAAGGAGAACAATTCAGAATATTGAAGGCTCACCATAGATCACTCGTCAAAAGCAACAGATAAATGACAGCTTCCTAACTGTTAGCTCATGTCAACACATAAGTTACCTTGATTGAGAACTTCAGTGGCAGTGCCTCTGAGCGGCAAGAACTTATCTACATCATGATAAAGGGTAAAAAATCCATTTGATAGCTGACCATTTGGCGAATGCAATTGTGCATCAGTGCCACCTTCTTTTGGTGATTTTTCCCATGACCCTCTTTGTGTGAGCTTGAAACTTGGCAAACCTTCAACATTGGTGCTTGCCATAGGTTTCATATGACCCAAAGGAGCCTTATTCCATAGCAAGTTCATCTGATGTTTTTCATCTGCAAAAGCCAGGTAATGTTCAGCAATGAGAAATACAGTACAGAAAAGCTATTTATATAATTATCAAGTATCTCGTTGTTTTATGAATATAGTATATGAAAAAAGTCAATAGAAGAATGAAGTGTGAGCAAGATAATATAACAGTTGATCATAGCTAGAAGTATGCCGTAAGATGAAAAGAACGAACAAACTATGTAAGAACACATAGAATTGTTATTTGGCATTCAATTGCCACAGATACAGTAGCACAATGGAAGTTAATCTGCAAATTGTCTTAAGTTGTCATTTGATTACAGATGGTGCTTCCATTTTGATCACCATCTTAATAAGACAACTGGATTGTTCTTAATCCTTTAGAAGAGCTAATAGGGAAGATGTACAACCGAGTGTTGTCAATGTTTTATAGACAACATAAGATAAAAAGAAATTGTTAAGGCCCAGATTCTGTTGTCCTTGATCTATGTTCTCCGGTTAGAATGGGTCATCGTCATAGAATGAATAAATAACATATATATTCTCAAATAACAACATCCCGTATGTGGCATCTGACCTACTGTTTAAAGAATAATGACCATGGAAAATGTATTCAGACTCTTTACATTTCATAACTCTGCCAGGCACAATTATTATCACTCTTTAATGAGTGTAATCTATGGCGACATGTTAAGTTTAAGATAATATTTAGAGACCAGAAGGAATCATGCTCTCCCTTGACCCCTTTAGAATGGCATTCTAAGCCTACTTCACGCAATAAACAGAGTTGAGTGAAATGAACATGAATGCATCTTTAAATGAATGCTTCATTCTCGGTTTTAGGATAAAGCATAGGTATTCAAGGTAGAGTTGAACTTTCAACACAGGCTGATATGATTATTGCCCTACTGGAGGTAATGAAACCGAGCAAAAGAAGGGGCTTATATTTGTCTTCATTGTAATCACAAACTCTATTGTATAACAAGACATCAGAATTTATTCTTGTGTTCTTCAACTTTCTTTTGACTTAGTTTGATCAAAGTTCACCCAGAGCTTGAATAAGGCCAGGCTCGATCAAACTAAACTCACTCATAGGATAAATTGTCAATCTGGCGGGTGTTGTCGCGAAGCCTTTCAAACAGTCATATGAACACTCGAGTGTTTAGCCAATTATCATCCATCCATCATGCAATTTTGCAAAATAAACAACAAACATTATGTAGAAAAAAGGTCCTCATCACAAAAGAATATGTTTACTGGGTGAAATGAGTGCAAGTGTAGCACGAAGTCCACAAACAAAGACAAACAAAGTTAAAAATAATGTAAATCCTATAATCTTTTTCACCAGTGCGGTCTTTCTGGAGGTAGCCTCGCTTGATAATTATCAAAACTATTGTGTGCTTCTTTGGTTATTCAGTTAACTATGGCTTTCATCCGGTTTTTTACAATGAAGTTTCCTTGCTAAAGTCATTTGACTGTCCAGATATGAAACTTAATGAGCAATCTTTTAAAACAAGGATCATAGAACTCTGTTTTGATGAAAAGGAATCAAGACTATCAAATGAAAAAGGATCATAATTCTACTAAGAACTAGAAACCATGAACTTGACACGAGTCCATAACATCATATATTGATCCAAAAATGGAAGAATTTTTTTTTGTCGATGTGTTGAAAAAATAGGTGTTCACAAAATTACAAAGAAATGAAAAGTAATTGATGTTTAGGCAGATGTTGTACCATGTCAAGAGAAGAAGCAAATAGGAGCACACTAATTCTAGTTTAGTAAGCCACTTCTGCGTAAAAGCAATGCAATATTTTTATTGTCTCGCAAGTTCATCTAGCCAAGGCACATATTATTAAGTAGCAATGATACGATCAACGCAGAGTCGAGTACTGTAGTGGTCCATTAGGTTCCAACAGTACCCCTTAAGAGTCTTCTCCTAAATAAGTGGGGAAGAGGCACCTTTAAGATCCCATTTCTTGTGAGAAGACAATGTTCGTAAACAGCCTAGCGTAAGTCATACTTACTTTACAAGATTACGACAAATCAAAAGGAAAACAGTGGTAAAACAAGAAATGTTCATACCATAAAACGAAGAAGAAAAATTTGTCGAATTGAATGAGATCAAGTTCGTCCGTGGCTTCCGACGCCGTGCATTATGATCAGACAAGCGTTTCCTGCAGCTTCTCTTTTTCTGATCAAACTCAGACAACTCATGGAACCTTGAACAAATCAAACAAGGAGATGAGAAATCACTGCAGCATAATGACTGGGGTAATATGCATAACAATCTCATGGGACTTTTATCTGTTAGAAAAGGACGCTAAAAGTGGTTTAGTCCCAAGTAACCTGCTGCATTGCTGACAAAACCTGCGCTCCTGACCACCGACGGTAACCTTGGGCCATTTAGAATGCATCTCGCAGACCCTGTGCTTCCGGTGGTAGTCCTTGGCTCCGCTGAGGTCAATGTTGCAACCCTCAACTTGGCAGCTCGTACTCTGTGCACTCTGATGTGACACTCTCGACTTCTTAAGCATAGCAGTCGGTGCCGACGCAGAATCCAACGACGACGACAAAGGGAGGTTCTTTGAGTTGCTCTCAGCTGAAACATCCTCAAAGTAGGTTCTCTTACCGAGCTTTAGCCCTATCTGTGATTCCTCCAACCCGGCCGCCGCGGCTGGAAGCAGGGAGGAACCAGATTCCTGCAAAAACTTGTTCTTCTCATGAGTCTTGGGGTTTGTAGCAGCCTCTGGTTCCTTTCCTGCTTTCGATGAGGAATCGAAGGAGGCAGAGATGGTGCTCTTGGATGAGGAACCGTTCCCCAATTCCGAGCCAGAGGAAGCACCGCCGCCGAACAGCTTACAGTTCCCTCCGAACGGCGCGTGGTTGTCCCAATCCCACAGCAAGGAAGCGTTCGCATTCCAATCCATCATCCGAGCAGAGAGATTGCATGCACTATCGACCAACGGAGACAGAAATAAAGAATCAAAGCCAGAGGGGGAAAAAAGATGAGGTTTTTCACGTACTGTCACCCAAAAAAAATTCAGAAAAGATAAGATCTTTAACGTACTGTTTCCCAAAAAAAAATCAAAATTTTCATGTACTATTACCCAAAAGTAATCAAGAACAAGATATTTGATGTACTGTTCACCCCAGAATCAAGATTTCATGTACGATTGCTCGTAGGGTTACCAGGGATCAAGATCTCATGGGCCTCAAGCAGCATGGACAGGAATCAAGATCTGAAAACCTAGGGAAACCAGTCGGAGTACCTGTAATGTAGCCGCCGACCAAACCCCAAAGTCAAAGAGGCAAGGGGAAGAGGTCTCCAGCGACTTCAATCCATGGTGGGGAGTAAACTATCACAGCAGGTACAGTGACAGGCTCAAGAATACTCCCCCCCCCGCCCCCCCACACCACCCCCGCCCCCCATCCCTCTCAGCACCCACACCCTCCCTCGTACTCATCCATCTCTTTGTCCACGGCAGGAGCCAGCAATCAAACAAGCGGGCTGTTGCTATCCATTCAATGGCAAGTGGGCTGTTGCCATCTCTCGATTACCTCTTTCTTTACGTCCCTGTTATCTCTGCACAGTAGCACTGTGCACGACAGTAATCATCAACCTTTGTCACCTCCATCTCTCATCCTTACGAGAAAGGTTTTTACTGTTTTACTGCATCGGATCAGTGCGCAGGGAGGTCGAGAACGAGAGACCAGGTGAATTGGAAGATAGTTTGCTGAATCTAATCAAAGCTTAGTAAAAAGGTGAAATGCCACAGTGATCTGTGGGTGGGGATGGCCACATGCATTCCTGACACAAACAGCAGCAAAGCTTAATGAAATGACTGCTCTGTTGCATACCTCTCAGGGCACTCGTCCAGAAAAAGAAGCCCAGATTTCTTTGGAATTTGCATCTTCACTTCCTCTGTCTGCTCCATTTCACCATCTTTTACTCTCCTCATTTTGAGAGAATGTCATACTGTACATGGACGATGGATGAAAAGAATTTGTTTCATGAGACAAGGATACTTACAAGGATGGATTTTCTTGGAAGAATTTGTTTCTTGGAACGACCCTTGGCCATGGAGAGTGTGATGATGATGATGATGAACGACAATGAGAGATGATGATACAGACAAGAACAAGCCAATGAAGCAAAGAAGCTTTTGAGCAATAAGAGCTCCCTGGAATGAGGATGCTTTTCCTCAGCAAACATTGTGGAAAGGAGACTTCTCTGTTGCACTCTTTAACCTTTTTGCTTTCCTTTTCACCAAAAAGTTCTCTCCTTGAGGTTACCTACCGCAACCTAATACAGCTGAACCATGCACTGTTTGAGTTGACCAGCTTTGTATTTTTACTATCAAAACAATATAAGAAAAAATGTATCAAATACAAAAAAGAGTGATGATAATGATTGTTGTTCATTTCTTAGTATTTTAGTAGCCATTTCAATGGAAATAAAGGCTAAATTACTACTGTAATCAAGTTGTATCAGTAATTTATCACATAAGGTGAAGATAAATTACAAATTCTGAATTGTGATGATAACTGGCTTCATTTGAGACTAATATTTTCACTACTGAAACATCGATGTGGTCGATAATTACGAGTTCTTTTTGTTAATTGTTATAGATTGTTATCACAGTGATTATATGACAGTCATTTAAAACCAGGAACTGAGCTGATCTCTTGAACATACTGAATCAAGGGCAGACTGAAGCTTCCAGGTCACAGCATCAGCATTGTGACTAACCATTTTATGAGAATCTATATATTGATCTTTGGCAGTGTCAAAGATTAAGAAGGAATTGTTTTGAGGGAAAATGTTGCCTTGAAATTTAAGATAATAGAAAGCAACTACTGTTTTTTTAAGGTGAAAATGGCATTTAAATATAATTAAAAAAGAGAAAAATAAACATCATTATCTCCTTTTGATGTCAATGGCAGATTTCTAGGGACCTATCTCCTCACTTTTCTAGCATTCAGTCAATCTCTCTGTTCAATTATTTCATCACAATCCTGAAAAGAGATTAGAAACAGAAGTACAGGACCCACTCTTTGGCAAAGATCACTATTTAGCTTGACCATGTCATCCCTGAAACTTTTATCTTGGACTCCCACAAATCTACTTTGTGGGACTCTGAAAGCCACCATGTCAAATCATGACCCTCAAAAAGTTTTTGGGATGATTTTGTCCAACTAAACAACAAAACTCCAAGTCTATATTTGACACCTTTTCTTTGATGAGAGAAGCATTAGGAACAAAGTAAATGTCTAGGGAGAGAACTGTTTCCCTATCCTCGGCCCTGCCAGTGGTCATAAAGGACCATTGACCTTCAATGGTTTGGCTTAAGATGATATGATGTGCTTCAGTTGGTGTTTGATGTGGTTAATTGGATTCATTTCTTTGATTTTTTTTTTTTGTTTTAGTGCTTGAGTAATTATTGGATTCACCTGGGAAGTGAATAAAAAATCATTTCTTCACTGTGAAAAAAAGTAACCTAAATTGTCATTTTCTAGCTGCACGGTTTATATCAATATCACCAACATAAATGCACTTTTGTTGCTCATAGGATGGATCTTCAGCCACACAAGGGAAAAAGAAGACAACAGAGGAAACTGTGAAGGTACCTCTCTGCATGTGAGGTTTCAATATCAGAATCACAGATACTGGTGATAGGAATCATTCCAAAGGAAAGTTCTATGGCCATTTTTATTTGAGTTTTCATACATCATTAAAAAGTTTCAGACCCAGAAAACAGCTGTGGTTCCTCACCAGTGGGAAGAGATGCAACTTGAATATGATCACTACAGAAGCATGAAAGCTGTGATCTTAAATGTTGAGGAGACTTGTCTGCTTCTTCTGGCCATGTATGATGCATGGAACAGAAAGCAAAGGATCACTGTTGAAAAGCTTCATCTTTGAGAGGCAGTTGTCAGTGAAGAAGATTGGATTCACTCTTCATCACACATGGATAGTGGGTCCTAAGCTCAGCTATGATTGGCACTCATAAATGTTGCACATGCCTCATTTTAATGTTAACATTGATATATGCTGATCTTGGAGTTATCCAAGAGCATGTTGTTTTGTAGAACAAAATGCAAAAGCCAATGCAAGTTTGGAGAATGTGATTTTGATTCATGACTTTAAAGTAATCTCAAGAAGAGGAAGAAGATTAAGTATACCTAATGTTAGTGTCAACATCAAAAGCCCTAATGATTGATGTCAGGGTTTATGAAATAGGATCTTTGTATTTATAGGAGGATTATGCAAACCATAATGCAGATGTAGACTTACTAGATCTGACTCGATAAATCTAATCAGAAACAAATCGGATAAAATTCATATATTACTATGCAAAGAAAAAAAAGAAACCAAAGTCCAAAGCTTAGTTCTTAGTTGAAGATCCACAACAGATTTCATCTTGCCAATTGCATGATAATAAGACACATTGAAGTAAGCACATCTACACTAAATCAGAGGCTGATTACTGCTGCTTATAACAGTAATAAGAAAACAACAACCATCATTATCCATGTCCTCGATTTCAGTAATAATAAGAGATAATATTGAAAATGTGTTCATAAAAATGATTCAACATGGTGATGCAACTTTGCAATGGTTTTATGTCTTGGAACTGTAATGGATCATAATGAATTGATGATCATTATCTTTGTAATGAATGAGATCCTCCAAAATCACCAACAAGAAACACTGCATAAGTTCATTGGTAACTAATTATCTCCGCGAAACGATCTTATACACAAATTTAGTCGAGAGATTAGCAGAAAACAGGTAGAAGATAGATTATCTGAATGAAGAACATGGAGTTGCGTGACTTGGTTAAAGGTTATTCTCCAAACATGATTGAAGGCAGCTTTGTGCAAATCCTTATTCTTCTGACCTCAGAAAACCTTGAATGCTTCATCATAAATGTAGACTCAGGTTAAATTGTAAGGACCTAAGTGAAGTTGAAGGACTGCATGAATTGGAGATAAAGATACACATAAATTGATCAGATCTTATTAACAGACTAACAAGAATTAAAAAAGAAAAGAAAATGAGGGTTTGAGTTTACAGAAATGAGCAAAGTTTCCGCCTCTAAGCACATCATGGAGAGATTTCACAGAGTCTCTTTCAACTTTGTGCAGCAAAAGAACAACAAAAACTCATGGTGACAGGAGATGGATCCTTCAGAACACAATAGAAAATTCAAAGCCGATGGAATAAGTGCTATGATCAACCATGGTCACAATTAAATAAAAACAGAATAATTATTATCTGATCTATCGAATGTAGTCTAGTTGGCTAGAACAGCTTTTACAGGAAAAAGGACTACCTATATATTGTTTCTACCAAAGAATACTTTGCTCATACTGTGATTAACACTCATTCTAGGGAGATCAAATCATCATGTACTAAAGTTTTGCCTAATACATGCATTAGCGCTTCCTTAGCAAAAGCAAAAAGTGTATTATAATGTAAATGAATACTCCTGTCACTAGAACAATAATTACAACTACGATACAGGAATGGCAATATAGCAGTACATATCTCATGCGAATGCCAGTGTAAATGGAAGAACCATATACCAAAACAAATAAAGGCTGAGTTCCATCAGTGTTCGTGTTTTCCATGATGTTCCAGAACCAACATCAATCATGATGTTGAATTTACAGGTTGTAGTTGACGGATCCTTTTCGGTGATGGTAGCCAAGCCTGAGAATCCACAGCCCCTATCATCCTGGTCATTCTTCTGGTAGTAACTGTTGAATGCATATGAAATGTTTCCTCGCACATCAAGATCCCCACATGATGTCTTATATCCGAGGCTTGTGCAATCTGCTCTTCCACATGCGTAGCTCACGCTTGGTGCAATCTCAGAATCATCAAGATTAGCTGAAGGCTTCAGCACACACCATTTCCTGTCCAAATATTTGAGATCCTTTGCCCCAATTAGTGTACTAGAATTTGATGCCGTGCGGAGATTTAGCTGATATTTTGGACTGCCATCGTAGGCAAAAATACCCCAATGCCTCTCAAAATTACCTGGCTGGACACTCTTTTCATCTTAAATCGATCAAACTAAACAGATAGGCATCGATAGGTCCAGGTCTCAGTGGTGTGC
The DNA here is from genome assembly GCA_024322285.1 of Musa beccarii. Lineage (NCBI taxonomy): Eukaryota > Viridiplantae > Streptophyta > Magnoliopsida > Zingiberales > Musaceae > Musa > Musa beccarii. The sequence continues at coordinate 23,304,753 of CM044398.1, forward strand.
CATTGCTATTTGAAATATGGTTCATGAAACCCTGAGTGAATCGTTGAGCAAACTGCGGATTTGCGTTAATGTCTCCATCAGTGGGCCAACCAATCTCACCAACAATGATAGATACATTACCGAAGCCATTCTTCTGCAGTGCCGCTATGAGAGTATCATGATTAGCATCAAATACATTACTGTACATAATTGTGCCATCAACTAGAGGGGTTGGAGAGCCTTCAAAGAATGCATAGTCCACAGGAAAATTGGGATCATTGTAGAGACTGATGAAGGGGTAAATATTGACCGTAAAGGGAGCACCATTGTCATTAAGGAATTTGACGATAGAAAGCATTAGATCATGGATGTCTGTGCGGAAATCTCCACCAGAAGGTTTATCGCTTGATGACCCATAGACATCAGCATTGAGAGGGACTGTGGCTTTGACCTGGTTGCTCAATCCAGCTGCGATAAGAGCTGCTTGGATATTTTGAAGTGCTGGGTATGTAGATCGGAGAAAAGTCCCATTGTATGTCTCTAAGAAAGGCTCATTACCAACAGCCACGTACCTGTCGATAAGCGTGAGATAGTGCTTAACAAGGCGAAAGAAATATCATAAAGCTTAAAAGGAAGAATAATCGATCATTGCAGGTTGCATATCTTTAGCTGTCATACAGGTGTGGTTAGCATATATTGGTCAGAACCCATGATAGAGTTCTCCTGGTTTTAAGACTAACTATGCTTAACACTTATCATATCCAAATATCCACTTTTGTCAAAACAAAGCCACTAAGAGAGTTCTCCTAGTTTTGTATAACAAGAAACATAAAAGGAAGGAAAGGTCTTTCAAATATGTTTTGAGTCATTTCATTTTCTGTCATTGTATCAATATGTTTTGAGAAATTTGTGTACAGAATCATGAGGGTCATACAAGCACTCATGATCACAATCAAAAATAATACTTACCATGAATTTATAAAAGTTACTCCAAGTACCTGTAGGCACAGTCAATTTACTTACCGGGAGCTCTTAATTTTGAGAGAGGATCGAATCTTAGTTTCTTTAAGCTGCCGCATATGGCATTGGAATTGAGCTTGCTATTCAACTCAAGCAATGGGATCTTAACTTTGAATGCTAAACCAAATACAGTAACCGTTCTACAAAGAGATTACTGCTATTATCTAAATAGATTAGTTGTCATTTCCGAATCTGCAAACAGTTTCAAACCTGAAAACAAGGATCATTTGTAATAATGTTCGGTAATAGAGAGGACATAAAGAGGGTCCAAGGAAAACAAAATATTCCTTGCATCTTCAGCTACTGTATCCACAGCAAGTTCATGTTTGATACATGGAATTGTTCTTCATGTTATTTTTATTCCATGATTCACAACCAAATTGGGTGAATTTGGATCCTATAAGATGATTACCATCTTAAAGTGCTGAATCAATCATTTGAATCACTTGATCCTTGTACTGCAAATAAAGACTGCATTCTTCCTTCAGTTTCAACAACATAAAAGAACTGCATAATCAAATAGATATAAGAAATTGAACCTGATATCAACTCCATTGTCGATATATTTCGAGACATTCTTCGACACCCATCTCCCCGCCGCCTTCTCATTGGCCGCAAGGCCTGCCAGCATGTCGTTGGGAATCCCCACCATCACCTGAATCCCGGTCTTGGCAAGGGCACTCAGAGTCCTATCCTCTGCATCAAACAGCTTCACCTTCTGGATTCCATTGTCCTTGAGCATCTGAACCACCGTGCGCGGCGGCAGCGGGTGGCTCGCCTGTGTTCCCCAGTTGGCACCAATCCCACACACCCCCCCAACCAAACAAAGCCATGACACCACCTTCAGGAGCTCAGATGACCTCCCCATCTCAAACTGCCGATGCATCATCCCCCTGCTATTGCAACCAACTCTGAGCTCGAATTAAGCTTAAGAAGTATTATTGGATTAAAGCAGAGCTCCAAGATGCAAAACCCCCTCAAGAAGCAAGGCACACAAGCAACCGAGGCTCATAATTCTGCCGCAAAAGAAGATAAAGGATCGAGGAATTCAACTTTAGACAGGTCAGAACTCATCTGCTGCACTTGCACCAACTTTAGAAACCTAAAAGGTAACAGGTGGGGAAGAAGCGTGGTTTTCTATGACAGGAGAGAAGATGGTGCGGAAAGGAAGAGTGGCTTCTGGGAGAAGAGGAAGCCAAGAATCTTCCCGTGGAGTGAGAGGCGAGATCAGGTCTCTGACAGCAAACCAAATGCTATACGTGGTGGCCACTATAAAAGATCATAACGCCAAAGTAAAGGCGGCACACTGAATCATCTTTCTTCTCTCGTCAGGGAAGGAGAGAGGGAGGATTTGCCGGAGTTGGCTTGACAGTGTTCTGGTGATGCATACACTGACAACACGATGGTCAAAAGGTCGAAAGCACATTCCACTTGGCCTTCCACAGGCTTCCATGGCGACCCAGATCTCATCTCTAGAACTTCCTTTTGTGTTTACAGAGCATGTTCAACTGTGAGTACATTTCAGGAAGAACTTGCTCATGGATATTGATTTCACCTCTCAAAACATTAATTATAAAAGCTTCTGTTTGAGAAACAGTAACATACACTATAACATGCCATCTGAGATGAGATTTTAGAGAGAGAGAGAGAGAGAAGCAGGTTAACAGATGCAACCAAAAAGAATTGAGAACAGTGTGTTGGGCACCTGCAAAAAAGCATGTCAAAGAAAGTGTTCTATCGAGGTGTGGAGTCTTAAAAGCCTGGATGCTAATAATGCCATGCTCCAAGGCATTTAATGTTGGCACATTTTTGTAACAAGTTGATTTGATTCATCAAGTTATTCTCCAAAACACAAAAAAGAGGCCTTCGATCCACCAGACCAAAGTCCCTCATCTCAGACCAAAACAAATTATTCATGTACTTTGGAATCCACCATGATCTAGAGAAAAAAAAAAAAAAAGTAATCATGAAAAAAGCAGCGTATAAGAAAGCATATATAATTAGGCACACAGAGGGCTTTCTCATCGCTTGTGTTAGAAAAATACATCAGACAGATGAAGGCACAACCCATAAGAGCATACCCCTCCACCGAAACTTAATTTGCACTATGTCTACAGCAGATATGTCTCCACAACTGTTCTACCAAACTTCTCTTGAACATCCTTGGGAGTTTCGATCTGTTTAGAAAAAAATTGATATAGGCAAATTACAACAACTGACAGGAATACAGAAAAATCATGGCGAGCATGGTTTGGCGATATCCAACTTACAGCGTTCAGGGCTTTGAAGAGAGCCTTCATAACGTTAAGGGGGTTCCTTGATCCAATGATCTACAAGTAAGAGGAGCATTAGCAAAGACCGGACATATAGAAACAAAGACAGTGCTAAGGTCTCCTTGATAAATGCTGCACCTTCGATGACATTCCTAAAACCAGCCAAGTTCAGGACAGTTTCGACAGTTCTGCCTGCTGACATCCCACTTCTCATAGGACCAGGCCAAAGGTATATCTAACAAGTAAAGCAATTAGAATAAACATGACCCAGGTTAAACACCTCAAAATAATTAAAGAAAAGGAGATGGCTAAGTGTTGAGAAATTGCACCTTGCTTTTCTCAAACTGGATAGCATGAGCAATTGTGTGATGCCGCTCCACGTAATGAAGATTTTGGAAACATTTCTCATATGCCTGCAAAGTGAAAGTGTATTTGTTGGTGCTTTATAAATGAATTTCCAATTGTACCCTAGAAAAATAAAATCTACTGCAGAATTCATATACAGGCTGTTCCTCCTTTTGAGGAGCCTCTTAATGTCAAGAATTGAGGACTATCTGTTCAGGTGTTCAACATTTATCTGAGGCCAATATGCCATTTGCATATTGTCAGGAAATAACATGATGTTTCCTTTGCAATACTACATTTGGGTTTTAAAAGATATAAAGAGTAAGCATTCAATGTAAACTGACTATGTTTTACTCCAGGATAAGTTCTGTATACATTTCAAATTGCCAATCAAAATGTCTGGATCATTTTATAAAAATAAGTGAGAATTTTTCAGGCCAACATGTTGTATGAGCAGTAAATCATTAAAGGCATTAATCAAATGGTGATCGCTCACAAGACAGATATATATGAAATAAATTAACCTTACAATACATAGATCGCTAGAAATCTGTTTTACATATATCTGTTATTTCTTGTTTTGTCTCAGAAGAAATGTGCTTTGACAAACTGATGAGATTGTCAGTCCTCTAATGGAATAGAGTTGCAACTCATGCTTGGTACATAATAAGGAGTTTACATAGACACAATCCCTCTAAGCTTATACCCTTCTCTTTTCTTTTATTCTTTCCTCATTGACTCTGGTACATCGAGCACCCTGTTGGAGTGCAAAAGCTTAGAACATGACATTTTCTGAGTTAATGAACTAGCATACAAAATGCACATAACCCTAAAATAGCTCTGCAAAGATCGCTCAATTTCATCATCTATGTCACCTTGACAATTAAGAGGAGGAGGATGAAACATGGGTTGAGGCAAGGTTTTTAATTATACCAAAATGAGAAACATCTTACTTGCATACCCTTTTAGAGAGTTTATGAAAATTGGACGGAAAATGACTTAAAACCCTTTAGGATGCCTCCAATGGTCTGACCAACATGCAAGGCCAAAACCTAATTAGAGCTTGTAGTCCAGCGTGCTAGTTTGCTGGCGGACCAACATGCATCAGTAATTCGAGTGATAGATAATGTTTGTAGGTAAGGATAAAAGAATTATTAGAATTAAATTATAAATTGAGGGCATATACACATCTATTACAAAGGATAATTTAAAAATATTCAAAGTTCTTGCTGCAAATAGTAACTATAATCTTAAGAAGATATATCAATTTAGATTTTATGAAAATTCAGCAATCCATCAACTAGCATTTCGTGAGAGTCTAATCACAACGGTTCCTACAACCTGAAGAACCAGATATCATTAAAAGCATTTATGCAAATTTGAACTGCATGGCCCATTTCATATCCAAACTTGCAAAACCAGTGGCTAGCAATGCTGTGATTTGAAGAGTCAGCCTACCCTAAAGTTGAATGACAAAATTATGACCACATCAGAGAATGTTTTTACCTTTGTAACTTTTTGACATCAATTATCTTTTACATCAAAGCCCTTAGTTATTTCAAAAAGTCAATTTGATTTCAATCAAAAGAAATAAACAGCTCCAAATTTTCAAGATTCAGAAAGTCTAAAAGCAGCAGTTGACAACCCTAATAAAGCTAGGGCACATGACATCATTATATATAAACCAAATAGCTGGGATTGACCCAGGTTGAATAAACTGCTATAGTACACCGGACAGTAGATCAGCATTCAAGTTCCAAAAAGGTATATGCAACAAAAGTTTCATGGTTTTTTGCAATTTAGATTATTTCATATGATCATATAAAAGCATATATCCTTAGAATAACAGCATGTTAGTAGGGATCATGATTGGCATGAAAATGTGTTGATGCTATCAAAATGACTCAATTTTTCAGGTACAAAATGATCTTTGATTAGTTGGGATGACCTTGAATGTGCAACTAGGGTAAAGAAAATGATGTTTCACAGTAGATACTATTAAAGATAGCATAGGTGCAACAATCAACTTAAGATGCAAAAATGGCAAGTCATATTTGAATTAAAGCCTTGATCAAGTAAATTCTTGAAATAAGAGAGAATATACCTCAATTGAAAATTTTCTATGATCTTCTGTAGAAGGAAGAGAATTTCTCCATTTCAAACTCTGCATCTCTCTAATATCTTTTCTATTAGCTCTTTCTTTCAAAATTATCTTATCAAAAAAAACATGATGATGCTTCAGGATTAGCCTAACAGCTCTAAATGGATCAAATCACAATGACAAAGGCAGTTTCAAATGCTGAACTAATTGCTTGGTTTCATAATCAAGACTTGAGGCTGATGAGATTCACATTTGAAAACATATAATGAATGTGTTAAACAACATGCTTGATCTGTTGATCTTATAGTCTTTGAAAATAGGACCCTTCATGGAGAATGAATGATGATGAACAACAATGAGAGATGATGATACAGACAAGAACAAGCCAATGAAGCAAAGAAGCTTTTGAGCAATAAGAGCTCCCTGGAATGAGGATGCTTTTCCTCAGCAAACATTGTGGAAAGGAGACTTCTCTGTTGAACTCTTTAACCTTTTTGCTTTCCTTTTCACCAAAAAGTTCTCTCCTTGAGGTTGCCTACCACACCCTAATACAGCTGAACCATGCACTGTTTGAGCTGACCAGCTTTGTATCAAATACAAGAAAGAGAGATGATAATGATTGTTGTTCATTTCTTAGTATTTTAGTAGCCATTTCAATGAAAATAAAGGCTAAATTACTACTGTAATCAAGTTGTATCAGTAATTTATCACATAAGGTGAAGATAAATTACAAATTCTGAATTGTGATGATTACTGGCTTCATTTGAGACTAATATTTTTACCACTGAAACATCGATGTGGTCGATAATTACGAGTTCTTTTGTTAATTGTTATAGATTGTTATCACAGTATGCTCTGTGATTATATGACAGTCATTTAAAACCAGGAACTGAGCTGATCTCTTTAACATACTGAATCAAGAGCAGACTGAAGCTTCCAGGTCACAGCATCAGCATTGTGATTAACCATTTTATGAGAATCTATATATTGATCTTTAGCAGTGTCAAAGATTAAGAAGGAATTGTTTTCAGGGAAAATGTTGCCTTGAAATTTAAGATAATAGAAAGCAACTACTGTGTTTTTAAGGTGAAAATGGCATTTAAATATAATTAAAAAAGAGAAAAATAAACATCATTATCTCCTTTTGATGTCAATGGCAGATTTCTAGGGACCTATCTCCTCACTTTTCTAGCATTCAGTCAATCTCTCTGTTCAATTATTTCATCACAATCCTGAAAAGAGATTAGAAACAGAAGTACAGGACCCACTCTTTGGCAAAGATCACTATTTAGCTTGACCATGTCATCCCTGAAACTTTTATCTTGGACTCCCACAAATCTACTTTGTGGGACTCTTATGTGAAAGCCACCATGTCAAATCATGACCCTCAAAAAGTTTTTGGGATGATTTTGTCCAACTAAACAACAAAACTCCAAGTCTATATTTGACACCTTTTCTTTGATGAGAGAAGCATTAGGAACAAAGTAAATGTCTAGGGAGAGAACTGTTTCCCTATCCTCAGCCCTGCCAGTGGTCATAAAGGACCATTGACCTTCAATGGTTTGGCTTAAGATGATATGATGTGCTTCAGTTGGTGTTTGATGTGGTTAATTGGATTCATTTCTTTTATTATTATTTTTTTAGTGTTTGAGTAATTATTGGATTCACCTGGGAAGTGAATAAAAAATCATTTCTTCACTGTGCAAAACAGTAACCTAAATTGTCATTTTCTAGCAGCATGGTTTATATCAATATCACCAACATAAATGCACTTTTGTTGCTCATAGGATGGATCTTCAGCCACACAAGGGAAAAAGAAGACAACAGAGGAAACTGTGAAGCTACCTCTCTGCATGTGAGGTTTCAATATCAGAATCACAGATACTGGTGACAGGGATCATTCCAAAGGAAAGTTCTATGGCCATTTTTATTTGAGTTTTCATACATCATTAAAAAGTTTCAGACCCAGAAAACAGCTGTGGTTCCTCGCCAGTGGGAAGAGATGCAACTTGAATATGATCACTACAGAAGCAATGAAAGCTGTGATCTTAAATGTTGAGGAGACTTGTCTGCTTCTTCTGGCCATGCATGATGCATGGAACAGAAAGCAAAGGATCACTGTTGAAAAGCTTCATCTTTGAGAGGCAGTTGTCAGTGAAGAAGATTGGATTCACTCTTCATCACACATGGATAGTGGGTCCTAAGCTCAGCTATGATTGGCACTCATAAATGTTGCACATGCCTCATTTTAATGTTAACATTGATATATGCTGATCTTGGAGTTATCCAAGAGCATGTTGTTTTGTAGAACAAAATGCAAAAGCCAATGCAAGTTTGGAGAATGTGATTTTGATTCATGACTTTAAAGTAATCTCAAGAAGAGGAAGAAGATTAAGTATACCTAATGTTAGTGTCAACATCAAAAGCCCTAATGATTGATGTCAGGGTTTATGAAATAGGATCTTTGTATTTATAGGAGGATTATGCAAACCATAATGCAGATGTAGACTTACTAGATCTGACTCGATAAATCTAATCAGAAACAAATCGGATAAAATTCATATATTACTATGCAAAGAAAAAAAAGAAACCAAAGTTCAAAGCTTAGTTCTTAGTTGAAGATCCACAACAGATTTCATCTTGCCAATTGCATGATAATAAGACACATTGAAGTAAGCACATCTACACTAAATCAGAGGCTGATTACTGCTGCTTATAACAGTAATAAGAAAACAACAACCATCATTATCCATGTCCTCGATTTCAGTAATAATAAGAGATAATATTGAAAATGTGTTCATAAAAATGATTCAACATGGTGATGCAACTTTGCAATAGTTTTATGTCTTGGAACTGTAATGGATCATAATGAATTGATGATCATTATCTTTTTAATGAATGAGATCCTCCAAAATCACCAACAAGAAACACTGCATAAGTTCATTATGAAACGATCTTATACACAAATTTAGTCGAGAGATTAGCAGAAAACAGGTAGAAGATAGATTATCTGAATGAAGAACATGGAGTTGCGTGACTTGGTTAAAGGTTATTCTCCAAACATGATTGAAGGCAGCTTTGTGCAAATCCTTATTCTTCTGACCTCAGAAAACCTTGAATGCTTCATCATAAATGTAGACTCAGGTTAAATTGTAAGGACCTAAGTGAAGTTGAAGGACTGCATGAATTGGAGATAAAGATACACATAAATTGATCAGATCTTATTAACAGACTAACAAGAATTAAAAAAGAAAAGAAAATGAGGGTTTGAGTTTACAGAAATGAGCAAAGTTTCCGCCTCTAAGCACATCATGGAGAGATTTCACAGAGTCTCTTTCAACTTTGTGCAGCAAAAGAACAACAAAAACTCATGGTGACAGGAGATGGATCCTTCAGAACACAATAGAAAATTCAAAGCCGATGGAATAAGTGCTATGATCAACCATGGTCACAATTAAATAAAAACAGAATAATTATTATCTGATCTATCGAATGTAGTCTAGTTGGCTAGAACAGCTTTTACAGGAAAAAGGACTACCTATATATTGTTTCTACCAAAGAATACTTTGCTCATACTGTGATTAACACTCATTCTAGGGAGATCAAATCATCATGTACTAAAGTTTTGCCTAATACATGCATTAGCGCTTCCTTAGCAAAAGCAAAAAGTGTATTATAATGTAAATGAATACTCCTGTCACTAGAACAATAATTACAACTACGATACAGGAATGGCAATATAGCAGTACATATCTCATGCGAATGCCAGTGTAAATGGAAGAACCATATACCAAAACAAATAAAGGCTGAGTTCCATCAGTGTTCGTGTTTTCCATGATGTTCCAGAACCAACATCAATCATGATGTTGAATTTACAGGTTGTAGTTGACGGATCCTTTTCGGTGATGGTAGCCAAGCCTGAGAATCCACAGGCCCTATCATCCTGGTCATTCTTCTGGTAGTAACTGTTGAATGCATATGAAATGTTTCCTCGCACATCAAGATCCCCACATGATGTCTTATATCCGAGGCTTGTGCAATCTGCTCTTCCACATGCGTAGCTCACGCTTGGTGCAATCTCAGAATCATCAAGATTAGCTGAAGGCTTCAGCACACACCATTTCCTGTCCAAATATTTGAGATCCTTTGCCCCAATTAGTGTACTAGAATTTGATGCCGTGCGGAGATTTAGCTGATATTTTGGACTGCCATCGTAGGCAAAAATACCCCAATGCCTCTCAAAATTACCTGGCTGGACACTCTTTTCATCTTCGTCAATCAAACTAAACAGATAGGCATCGATAGGTCCAGGTCTCAGTGGTGTGCCATTGCTATTTGAAATATGGTTCATGAAACCCTGAGTGAATCGTTGAGCAAACTGCGGATTTGCGTTTATGTCTCCATCGGTGGGCCAACCAATCTCACCAACAATGATAGAGACATTCCCGAAGCCATTCTTCTGCAGTGCCGCTATGAGAGTATCATGATTAGCATCAAATACATTACTGTACATAATTGTGCCATCAACTAGAGGGGTTGGAGAGCCTTCAAAGAATGCATAGTCCACAGGAAAATTGGGATCATTGTAGAGACTGATGAAGGGGTAAATATTGACCGTAAAGGGAGCACCATTGTCATTAAGGAATTTGACGATAGAAAGCATTAGATCATGGATGTCTGTGCGGAAATCTCCACCAGAAGGTTTATCGCTTGATGACCCATAGACATCAGCATTGAGAGGGACTGTGGCTTTGACCTGGTTGCTCAATCCAGCTGCGATAAGAGCTGCTTGGATATTTTGAAGTGCTGGGTATGTAGATCGGAGAAAAGTTCCATTGTATGTCTCTAAGAAAGGCTCATTACCAACAGCCACGTACCTGTTGATAAGCGTGAGATAGTGCTTCACAAGTTGAAAGAAATATCATAAAGCTTAAAAGGAAGAATAATCGATCATTGCAGGTTGCATATCTTTCGCTGTCATACAGGTGTGGTTAGCATATATTGGTCAGAACCCGTGATAGAGTTCTCCTAGTTTTAAGACTAACTATGCTTAACACTTATCATATCCAAATATCCACTTTTGTCAAAACAAAGCCACTAAGAGAGTTCTCCTAGTTTTGTATAACAATAAACATAAAAGGAAGGAAAGGTCGTTCAAATATGTTTTGAGTCATTTCATTTTCTGTCATTGTATCAATATGTTTTGAGAAATTTGTGTACAGAATCATGAGGGTCATACAAGCACTCATGATCACAGTCAAAAATAATACTTACCATGAATTTATAAAAGTTACTCCAAGTACCTGTAGGCACAGTCAATTTACTTACCGGGAGCTCTTAATTTTGAGAGAGGATCGAATCTTAGTTTCTTTAAGCTGCCGCATATGGCATTGGAATTGAGCTTGCTATTCAACTCAAGCAATGGGATCTTAACTTTGAATGCTAAACCAAATACAGTAACCGTTCTACAAAGAGATTACTGCTATTATCTAAATAGATTAGTTGTCATTTCCGAATCTGCAAACAGTTTCAAACCTGAAAACAAGGATCATTTGTAATAATGTTAGGTAACAGAGAGGACATAAAGAGGGTCCAAGGAAAACAAAATATTCCTTGCAACTTCAGGTACTGTATCCACAGCAAGTTCATGTTTGATACATGGAATTGTTCTTCATGTTATTTTTATTCCATTATTCACAACCAAATTGGGTGAATTTGGATCCTATAAGATGATTACCATCTTAAAGTGCTGAACCAATCATTTGAATCACTTGATCCTTGTACTGCAAATAAAGACTGCATTCTTCCTTCAGTTTCAACAACATAAAATAACTGCATAATCAAATAGATATAAGAAATTGAACCTGATATCAACTCCATTGTTGATATATTTCGAGACATTCTTCGACACCCATCTCCCCGCCGCCTTCTCATTGGCCGCAAGGCCAGCCAGCATGTCGTTGGGAATCCCCACCATCACCTGAATCCCGGTCTTGGCAAGGGCACTCAGAGTCCTATCCTCTGCATCAAACAGCTTCACCTTCTGGATTCCATTGTCCTTGAGCATCTGAACCACCGTGCGCGGCGGCAGCGGGTGGCTCGCCTGTGTTCCCCAGTTGGCACCAATCCCACACACCCCCGCAACCAAACAAAGCCATAACACCACCTTCAGGAGCTCAGATGACCTCCCCATCTCAAACTGCTGATGCATCATCCCCCTACTATTGCAACCAACTCTGCGCTCGAATTAAGCTTAAGAAGTATTATTGGATTAAAGCAGAGCTCCAAGATGCAAAACCCCCTCAAGAAGCAAGGCACACAAGCAACCGAGGCTCATAATTCTGCCGCAAAAGAAGATAAAGGATCGAGGAATTCAACTTTAGACAGGTCAGAACTCATCTGCTGCACTTGCACCAACTTTAGAAACCTAAAAGGTAACAGGTGGGGAAGAAGCGTGGTTTTCTATGACAGGAGAGAAGATGGTGCGGAAAGGAAGAGTGGCTTCTGGGAGAAGAGGAAGCCAAGAATCTTGCCGTGGTGTGAGAGGAGAGATCAGGTCTCTGACAGCAAACCAAATGCTATACGTGGTGGCCACTATAAAAGATCATAACGCCAAAGTAAAGGCGGCACACTGAATCATCTTTCTTCTCTCGTCAGGGAAGGAGAGAGGGAGGATTTGTCGGAGTTGGCTTGACAGTGTTCTGGTGACGCATACACTGACAACGAGATGGTCAAAAGGTCGAAAGCACATTCCACTTGGCCTTGCACAGGCTTCCATGGCGACCCAGATCTCATCTCTAGAACTTCCTTTTGTGTTGCAGAGCATGTTCAACTGTGAATACATTTCAGGAAGAACTTGCTCATGGATATTGATTTCACCTCTCAAAACATTAATTATAACAGCTTCTGTTTGAGAAACAATAACATACACTATAACGCCATCTGAGATGAGATTTTAGAGAGAGAGAGAGAGAGAGAGAGAGAGAAGCAGGTTAACAGATGCAACCAAAAAGAATTGAGAACAGTGTGTTGGGCACCTGCAAAGAAGCATGTCAAAGAAAGTGTTCTATCGAGGTGTGGAGTCTTAAAAGCCTGGATGCTAATAATGCCATGCTCCAAGGCATTTAATGTTATCACATTTTTGTAACAAGTTGATTTGATTCATCAAGTTATTCTCCAAAACACAAAAAAGAGGCCTTCGATCCACCAGACCAAAGTCCCTCATCTCAGACCAAAACAAATTATTCATGTACTTTGGAATCCACCATGATCTAGAGAAAAAAAAAAAAGTAATCATGAAAAAAGCAGCGTATAAGAAAGCATATATAATTAGGCACACAGAGGGCTTTCTCATCGCATGTGTTAGAAAAATACATCAGACAGATGAAGGCACAACCCATAAGAGCATACCCCTCCACCGAAACTTAATTTGCACTATGTCTACAGCAGATATGTCTCCACAACTGTTCTACCAAACTTCTCTTGAACATCCTTGGGAGTTTCGATCTGTTTAGAAAAAAATTGATATAGGCAAATTACAACAACTGACAGGAATACAGAAAAATCATGGCGAGCATGGCTTGGCGATATCCAACTTACAGCGTTCAGGGCTTTGAAGAGAGCCTTCATAACGTTAAGGGGGTTCCTTGATCCAATGATCTACAAGTAAGAGGAGCATTAGCAAAGACCGGACATATAGAAACAAAGACAGTGCTAAGGTCTCCTTGATAAATGCTGCACCTTCGACTTGACATTCCTAAAACCAGCCAAGTTCAGGACAGTTTCGACAGTTCTGCCTGCTGACATCCCACTTCTCATAGGACCAGGCCAAAGGTATATCTAACAAGTAATTAGAATAAACATGACCCAGGTTAAACACCTCAAAACAATTAAAGAAAAGGAGAGATGGCGAGGTGTTGAGAAATCCATATGCACCTTGCTTTTCTCAAACTTGGCCTGGATAGCATGAGCAATTGTGTGTTCTTCATGCCGCTCCACGTAATGAAGATTTTGGAAACATTTCTCATATGCCTGCAAAGTGAAAGTGTATTTGTTGGTGCTTTATAAATGAATTTAGCATTGTACCCTATTTTTGAAAAATAAAATCTACTGCAGACTGCAACTAATATATTATTCATATACAAATAAGTATAGGCGTTCCTCCTTTTGAGGAGCCTCTTAATGTCAAGAATTGAGGACTATCTGTTCAGGTGTTCAACATTTATCTGAGGGCCAATATGCCATTTGCATATTGTCAGGAAATAACATGATGTTTCCTTTGCAATACTACATTTGGGTTTTAAAAAGATATAAAGAGTAAGCATTCAATGTAAACTGACTGATGTTTTACTCCAGGATAAGTTCTGTATACATTTCAAATTGCCAATCAAAATGTCTGGATCATTTTATAAAAATAAGTGAGAATTTTTCAGGCCAACATGTTGTATGAGCAGTAAATCATTAAAGGCATTATTAATCAACATGGTGATCGTTCACAAGGTTGCATATATATGACAGATATATATGAAATAAATTAACCTTACAATACATAGATCGCTAGAATTATCTGTTTTACATATATCTGTTATTTCTTGTTTTGTCTCAGAGGCTAGAACCTCCTATGTGCTTTGACAAACATGATGATGCTTTGATTGTAATTTTCAGTCCTCTAATGGATCTATACAGTTGCAACTCAGTGCTTGGTACATAATAAGGAGTTTACTATTTAGAGCCCCTTCTTACTATTCACAATCTCTTAAAAATTAATAAAATAATATTTTACTAGACACAATCCCTCTAATTCCGCTTATACCCTTCTCTTTTTCTTTTATTCTTTCCTCATTGACGTCGGCTCTCCCCACTGCCCGAGCACCCTGTTGGACAGTTTGTAAAAGCCTAGAACATGACATTTTCTGAGTTAATGCAACTAGCATAGAAGATGGTATTTTCTGAGCTATTACAAAATGCACATAACCCTAAAATAGTTAAATATTATAATAAACATCAAAAACTATTTCTCACCTCCTCTTCAATCTTCAGATCGTTCCAATTTCATCATCTATCTTTTTTCCGTCATTTTATGTCACCTTGACAATTAAGAGGAGGAGGATAAGGGGAAAAGGGGAAAGAAAATGGGTTGTAGGCAAGGTTTTTAATCTTGAACGATACCAACGTACCGAGCTTTCGGTACCGGCATACCGACGTACTGAGCAGCATGCCTAAAATAGGCATACCCTTTATGAGAGAGTTTAAGAGAGTATGAAAATGAAATGGACGGAAAATAAGGAGAGGAAAGGACTTAAAAACCCTTTAGGATGCCTCCAATGGTCAAATTGACCATTTGAAAACCGTTATCTATCGGTACCACACGGTACAACCCTGTATCGCCCGATGCAAGGCCAAAAACCTAATAACGCCCAGTAGCTTGTAGTCCGCGTGCTAGTTTGCTGGCGGACCAATATGCACCACCCGTATCGAGTGATACGATATGAAATTAAAAACCATGGTTGTAGGTAAGGAGTAAAAAGGAATTATTAGAATTAAATTATAAATTGAGGGCATATACATCTATTACAAAGGGATAATTTAAAAATATTCAAAGTTCTTAACATGGAGTTGTAAATAACAAGGGGGTTGCAAATAGTAATCTCCTATAATAAACACTTAAGATATGGATATATCAATTCTAGATTTTAGAGGAGTTTGAAAATTTGCTCGGGCAATCCATGTTTAGCATTCCAGCAGCAGATTAGGTTCAAATAGCATCTTCATCAACCATATCACTGAAGTTGGCATTAAAATTTATCGTGAGAGTCTAATCATAACCGGTCTACCTCAGTTAGTTGGTTTCCAGTACAAGACTCATCATTTTGTGGAAAAACAAGCTAACATTTTAACAGAACCAATGAGGCATAGATCATCATCATTAAAAGCATTTATGCAAATTTAGAACTGCATGGCCCATGAATTGTTCAACTACATACCCTTTGGATAGCAATATTAGCAGTTGGTCCTCTAGCCCTGGCAAAACCAACAACTCCATGGTAATTCCCAGTGGCTAGCAATGCTGTGTATTTTGCAATTCGCCCTCCCTAAAGTTGAATGACAAAATTACATGAATCTTGAAAAATGACCACATCCAGAGAATGTTAAAGATGAGAAAGTTACTTACCTTTGTAACTTTACATGGCCGATTGACATCAATTACCTTTACATCAAAGCCCTGTAGTTATTTCAAAAAAGTCAATTTAGATTTCAATCAAAAGAAATAAACAGCTCCAAATTAATAGAAGTTACTCGAAGATTGGAAAGTCTAAAAGCAGCAGTCAAATGACAACCCTAATATGTAATGCAGGCAGCTAGGGCACATGACAACATCATTATATATAAACCAAATAGCTGGGATGCATGACCCAGGTTCCAGCTCGGGATAGAATAAAGGCCACTTTTCTTTTCGTGTCTTCCCCCATTTCTTTTTCCCCCTTAATTTCTTACTATAGTACACCGGACAGTAGAGTCAGCAGCTTTCAAGTTCCAAAAGGTATATGCAATTAAACAAGCAAAAGTTTCATGGTTTTTTGCAATTTAGATTATTAGCACAAACAACTATCATATGACTTCTATAAGAAATCTCCTAGCAGAATGAGAAGCATATATCCTTGTGAATAACAGCATGTTAGTAGGGATGCCCTATGTACAAGCCACAAAATTGGCATGAAAATGTGTTGATGCTATCAAAATGACTCAATTTAATGCACATACGTGTACATATATGTGTGTGTGAGCGCATGCATATGAAATGTATTATGGTGCAACTGGTGATTAGGGTTCAAGTCATAAACATAGTCTCTTTGCTTGCATGGGAAAGGTTGTGCATATTGACCCTTCCAGACCGACCCTACCTTGATCAATGTGCATTGGGCCTTTTACTAGGATGCAACTAGTCTTAAGCTCAATCTATCAGTTTCTGGCATGGTATGTGCCCTATCCTTTTAGTCATCATGCCTTCTGTACATGCCAAAATTTGGCATGGCCATATGTTAATGCTACAAGCATGACTCAACATGTGCTAAATAGCACGGGAATCCTTGTATTGTTACATGTATATGTGCTAGGTGCAAGCAATTTAAGCTCAACTTATCATTGATAAGCCTGACAAGGCATTTTTAAAGCAATATATAATGGCAAACTCATATTTGCAATCATCTACTATGAACATAAATTTAAGCCTATTGGATCAAGATAAATCTTCTCATGTACTTGAAATCAGAGAGAATATACCTAAAACATTTAGCTTTAAGTGAGATCTGAAAATTTTCTATGACTTACTTTTCTGTAGAGAGGTCTTCTTTTTTTCTCTGTCAGAGAATTTCTCTCCTCGACAAGATCTTTAATTTCCTCTTCCAAGACTCTGCTTTTCTTCCCAAAAGTATGATCAAGTTCTGCAAGCTTCTCCTCTAATATCTTTTCTATGGCATTAAGTTTCTCTATCAGAACATCATCTTGCTCCTTTCTTTCACTGAAATCTTCGTCATCTTCCTCCAGGCTTGCCCCGTGTATCATAGATTTCTCCTTATCAAAACCAGCACTGTCTACTATATCTTCAGGAGAGGCAATATGCCGATGCTGAATAACTCCAAAATTTGCAGGATTATTTGGGTCATAGGCTTCCTTGCACTCCATCAGCCTAACAGCTCTATTTAGCTTTTGGAGGAGAATGAATCTTTCTTTTCCAGTAGATTCCTTAAGACGATTCATCAAATCACCAATGACCCTGTATTCCAAAGGCAGTTTCAAATGTCGCTGCTCAAATTTGTCAATTTTGGTCATCCATTTGTGAGCGTCATCAAGAGTTTCTGTCAGAAATATATAAAAAAAAAAAAGGCTATCATGAAAAGACCACCACACTGATATATTAACTAACTCTGCGCTACAAAGAATTTTACATTGAAATTCACTAGAATTTATACATTTCGAAATACATGATAAAATATATAAAACAGATGAATGATGTAATCAGCTAGATGGTTTAAACATGTATTACAATTACCATAGACGTTAAATGAATTTAGACCATGATAATATGTAATTCGGTGTTAATTGTGAACAGCAACTTTATTTTAACTATTAGATTAAGGACTCTCTTAAATCCATATCCTGTACACTCTCAAATTGGATTATTGTAGTTTAAGACTTTAAGCAATACATCAGATCCATATCATAACAGTTCCAATAATCTATACCAACTTTCTTGTAAATAATCATTTTTGCTCCTGATATTATTGAGTCGATTGCTTCTCTCCTGGTTCTCCATCACTACCACAAAGTTGATTCACCTTTTTCATTCTCAATCTGTGCTGAAGACGTCCTGTAATTGTCTAGACCATGCTCGCAGCTCATTCTACTAATCGATCTTACATCAGATTTGGTTATTTTTCATTATCATCAGAATTACTTAATCTAGTTCATGATAATCTAAAATTCCAAAGTAACACCTTGCATTTACCAGAGGCTTCCTAAAATTCCTTCTCCTATTGGTCGTAAAATAATACATTCAGCAGAATGAATATTTCACAATGATTTTTACCTGGCATCACTTCATACCCCCACAAATTCAAGACAGTGTTCTTGACTAGCATGATTTCAATAAGATCAGACAATTGGAAGGAAACATGAAAAAAAATGAACTGCACCAAGTAAAAAATGATCAAACTTGCCATAATATTATCTCCAAGGATCCCTCTCCCCACAATTTATCATTACTAGAAAAAAAACTTAATTTCCACA
Organism: Musa beccarii; assembly: GCA_024322285.1. NCBI lineage: Eukaryota > Viridiplantae > Streptophyta > Magnoliopsida > Zingiberales > Musaceae > Musa > Musa beccarii. Next base: position 23,323,257 of record CM044398.1, read on the forward strand.
ACCAAACAAAGGAGGTTTAATGACTTGTTCTCTCCCGACAATGATATGCAAACTTTGCACGGCATACAACTTTTGCTCAAACACAAGTTATCTCTTCACAAGATCAAATCTTTTACCTTGAGCAACACAGATTTAGCATGATTGAACGTCCATTCCAACAAATTTCTAAACCGTAAGTAATATAGACGATTTTAACAGGCATTGCAAATATGATTGAATTAACCAGATTCAGGAAAGCCCGAGAAGTACCGGACTCGGCGAAGTTCTTGAGCAGCTCCGCGTGCCGCTTGCACTTCTTCTCGAACTCATCCAGTCGCTTCTTCACCTCATCGGGCGAGAACCTCTCGTCGTCATCGCTCTCGGAGTCGGTGGGTACCCAGAACCGATCGACGTTATCCAGGTCCTTAACCTTCTTCTTCTCCAGTTTCTCGATGAGCGGGGTGACCCCCATGTAGTCCTCCTCGTCCTCGTCCTCGCCGTCTAGGGCGACCCCGGCCTTCCGCCTCTCCTCCCTAGCCATCTGCTTCTCCCGTTCCACCTCGGCCAAGAGCTGCTGCACCACGCGGTCCCCCATCACGGGGTTGGTGGAGAATGGGCGTACCGATCGGAAAGCGAAGGGCGTCGTGTGAGCGGGGAAGGGCGGAGGGATCGAAAAGGGAGGGAGGAGGTGGATCCGGGGGATCCGAGGGGGCGGGCAGAAGGAGAGGAGTCGCGACCATGAAGTCTTGAGCTTCGTGGTGATTGCCGCCATGGATGGCGGAGGAGAGCGAAGAAGAGAGAGAGAGAGAGAGAGAGACACACAGGGGTTTTGTGTTTTGTTATTGTTTTATGTGATATAAGTGAAAAAAATATGACCTTTGGATCTTTGATGGACGGTCAGGACAAGATGCAATCGATTGTCATATTATCTTTCATGATCAAGTTACGAATAACGTACGACTTAGATCGCCCATTTGGTACCTGACACGCAGAGAAGGATGCTAATTGTGTCGTTATCTAAGTAGTGACTGATACAGTATAAAACAGTTCATATGTGGCCCGTCATCTCACAACATCTTCCTTTTATTTTTTTTTATTTTAATTATATATATATTTTCTCGTCGCCAGCCGATTGATCGAGACGGGTTGCGATGCCATTATTTGTCCGACATAAGGATTAGGGTTAGGGTTAGGGTTACGGTTCCGTTGTTTGTGGCGGCCAGCGGGAGGAGAAGGGCGGAGGAGGAGGGAGGGCGGGGGGAGCGACCGATCGACTGACCGACCATGACGGGGAAGGCGAAGCCGAAGAAACACACGGCAAAGGAGATCGCGTCGAAGATCGACGCGGCGACGACGAACCGAGGGGGCGGCAGGGCGGGGCTGGCGGACCGGTCGGGCCAGGACAAGGGCGGCCACGCCAAGCTGGAGTGCCCCCACTGCAAGACCACCGTCCCCGACCTGAAGTCGATGCAGATACACCACGACGCCCGCCACCCCAAGATTCCCTTCGACGAGTCCAAGCTCATCAACCTCCACACCACCCAAGCACCTGAGACCTCCAAGCCTCGCCCCGGCGTCCGCGGCAGCTTCAAGAAGTAGCGCCCTCTATCGCTTCCCCTCATTGGTAATCCTACTACTAGCATGTTCCTCAGTTCGCCCTTGCCTGCTGCTCCTACTTATATTAGTATCATCGTCATCGTTGTCGATGTGCTTCTTACCTCGACCTTTGTACACGATCGATCGTCATGTCGTCCTATGTGTAGTATGGCAAGCAGGTATATGTTTGTGTGGTGGAGAGAGGTGAATAAGTTGTTATGATCAGACCATGTTATATGGTATTCCTACTATTATCATCTTTCTTAACTCACTTGTCGCCTCTCTTTCTAATTTTTCTATAGCTTCTCCAGGATAATTTCGTTCTTGATTACTTGTTGGAGTTTGCTGTTTTTGCTATGTTGTGTGGAAACTTTACTTGATATTGGAAATAGCTGTAGTCGTTGCCTTTTGAGGTGTTTAGAATTCATGAGTGTGATTGATGCATGTCAAGATAGTTGTTTCCATATCTAGCTAAACTGAATAGCAATTCCTGTTTGTTAGTTGAATTATGCTTGGAAGTATGAAGAAAATTCCATACCAGTTTTTTGCTATGAAGTATCTATTAGAGATTTTAAGGATCTCTGATTGCAGGCCCAGTTTTGTGGAAATGATTCTGTAAGTAGATTTAGCATGGAAAGAGGTAAATATTGTAGTAGTGGCTTGGTTAAGCCAAAATTGGTACTTGGAGTGCTGTCACAGTTCTGTAGGTCTAGTTGCTAATGTTCGTGGGTTAGCTCATAAGGCCATATTTTTTAAAAAGAAAAAAGAAGGCCTTTTTTTTATGAAGATATAGGCTTTAGTATATAATTTCTGATTTTTGAAGTACTTAAGCAGTCAAGGGTTTTGCTGCTAATAAGTCCCATATCTTTGCCTGCTCATCATGCATACTGTTGCTTTTCACAAACTAAAAGGGAGGAAGTAGCTAGTAGGATTTTTAGTGGAGATGGCTTGGGCACAACATGGTATCACACTTGTCAAAGACATCAGGTTTTAAGAATATTTGATAGAGGATGTCCAAATACAGTGACAACGAGAATATAATTGCAAGGATGCACCATTTTTCGGTAAATTTAGTATTCTATTCACTTAGTGCTGATTGTTATATATGTTGCTTCTGTGTGCTGTGGTGCCTTTGAGATTTTGGAATGAGTTGTGTTTTGCAATCATAACGTTCACAATCTTGCTGATATTACAAAAGTATTTTTGGTAGTAAGGAATTCAAGCTTATGCAAACGTAGGTACGAGATCTCTTTTGTATGTGTTTGTCTTAGTTATGAAGCCCTTAGCAAGTGACACTTGTGATTCTAGTTGTTTGAATAGAACAAGGGAAATTGGGAAATATTTGAAGTAGTTAACTTAAATGACAATAAAAGAAAAGGGACCAAAATAGAAAATCTTTGCAAGCTATGGTTTAGAACAAATCATAGCCCTGGTTCAGATATCAGGACTATAGCTTGTTGGTTCTTGTATAAGTGCCGAACTGTGGTCGTTGATGAGACATGCAAAATGGTTATCTTGATATCTAGCGATAAACAAGGAAAGCGTATATGTGCCAAGGTTCTTACGATGTCTCCCATCGATTTGTTTTTCTTTACATCATAGCTATGGCAGCCCTCCAGAGTGCCTTTTGCTAGCTTCCATCTGCTTTTGCTGCTTCACCACTGCATTATCCAATGTTTAGGTTTTACAGTTGATCCCTAAGCTGCCTGGCTGCACTAACTTCTGTGGTTGAGTATGTTGTTTTGATTTTTCTTTCTTTTTCTTATTATTATTGGGTTATCATATGCCGGACATATGGGATATTTGTCATTTGTTGCTCTCTTACGACTTAAGATTTTTGAGTTATCACTCGTTGCATATATATATAAAATTCTTAATTGAGTGCAAATGGTGAATCTTATACTTGTACAGGTTGTTGATATAAACATGAACTGCTTTTTTGTTTATTTATAATCATTTTCTCAATTTTGTACTTTTTATTCTTTATTTAATACTCCAGATGTGAACTTAATAAGAAGTTATTATTCGTTACATACGTTGACAAGGATGAACTATAGCTATTAACACTAATTTCTCTTAATAATTTAGAGGCTGCATCTAGATAAACCATGCGAAGTTGTGAGCTAAATATTAAGGATATAGGTCTTACATGCTAAGACATGTGCTGGCATGGTATGTGCTATGTTGTATCCCGATGGTGACATGTGCCATTGATGATTATTTAAGTGCTGGTACATCTCATGCATCAGCATGCCATAACAATGGCTGGTGCAATAGCATGCTTGATGCATGCACTTTTACCCTCATGCTCATAAGATTATTAAATTTGCATGTTGGCAACCTTAGTACTATTATTTGCTAGCAATTGATTGGCATGATATTGGCTTTCAACTGGCACACCGATTCATTGCTTTTTTATAAGTTCAAAGGGGAAAGAACCGAGAGATTGGTTATATTTTATTGTGCAAGATACTGATAAAACGTTTCTACTAGTTTGGCTTCATTTTTGAAGGTCAATTGCATCTAAGTTTCAGACTATGAAATGGAATCTGCGGATGGCTACCTATTATTGTATTTGAGAGTAGTGATCCTTATCACACGAACAGGTAAATAGAAGTTACAATCGTTTTGTTGTTCTTTTGCAAGCTTTACACTTGGATTCTTCTCTTGATATGATGTCAAAAAGGTTAGACTTGTGCTGCTTTTTGGAAAAGGTATTTAGAAATGAGTTATGGCGCTAAATGCATGGAGTATCCCTGTTTCCCTTCAACAGGAGTGGTTGGTCTGTGATTGAATCTTTTGTTAGATTAAGCATTCCTATATGTACATTCTGTGCGATAATTCTGCTAAGTATCCTTGAGTTGACTGGTCATTATGTCAAGACAAAACTTGATGAGCCCTAAGGAGATTCTGACATGCTCATAGGGTTACTTGAGGGATGGGAACCAAAAAAAAACCTTTTTGGGTTTTTATTAACGAGATGTTTGGAAGTTATTCTTGTTCGGATCTAACTACGCTTAAAAGCAAGTTGTTTAATATACTGGATCTTCTCGGACATTTTTGTCTTAGATTACAGTAGGCTTTTGGACAGTTCTCCTATTCATAGTATGGTTTATATTTCAAAGTCTAGGCTAACAGGGAGCTTTGACTTGAGTTCTTGTTATGTGACTTAAACATAGTGATGATGGTTTACTTGTTCAATTAGGCATGTATTAATTCCTAACAATTTGCTTATAGAGTCCATTCTACATATCATGTGCTGATGATGCATGAGTGCTAATAATACAATATAGGCTACATAAGCATGCAATGTTATGCAACCTAAATAGTTTCTTTCTATCTGAATGTAATTATCTGTCAGGAGCATCTGACAAGGAAATGCTGATCATGTGGGAGAGAGAATTTTGGTGGAAGACAGCCATCACCAAATTGCAAAAATGTAGTAGTAAATGAAACATTTTAAGACAACAACAGTAGGTGCTAGATAGCATTCCCAGTATAATCTTGAAGATAAAATAAGCTAGTTATTCCTCCTCTTTGTTCTTCATTTGATGCAAGCCCTAATTGGTCTTCTTTTAATTAGAACAGGAAGCTGCTTCGTCCAGGTCTTCTCCGAGTTGAAGTGACTTAACCTTTGTCGTCGTTGTTGTCAGCACTTTTTTGTGTTCCATTAAAAATGTCCTGTTGATAATGTTTTCCTTTGGTTTTGACAGGTAACACAGCATGTTAGGCATTATTCATAAACCTCAACCGAAGAGAGTTCTCACAAAGTTACCTCGCAAAAAGCAAACTGAAATAATCAGATCATCAACTAGATTCAAATAGCATGGACTAAAATTTAGGTAAGTGGGTGAAAGGGATGAACACACACAAGTAGTGATTCAAAGTTGCTGTCAAAATGTGTTGACATGCAAGTCTTCTTCTTTGCAGATGATTTATCATAGGCATAAGTACAATTGTTTAGTTACATAATTGGAACACACCCTTCCTGACCATGCACTAAGCATGAAGCATGTAATACCTTTGCAAACAAGCATATTGCAGTATCTTACCTGCATGCATGCCTTGCATATATCATCACCATGGTTGTCCTAAACATATGATAGTAAACAAGTCAAATGCAAAAGGAACATTGGGCTTGACTTTGATCAATTATTCCCCGTGAAGTGCTGATGGTTCATTAACATTCTCCAAGTTCATGTAGAGAACAAACCATATTGTTACCCCTTGTTCTAAGGAGCTTAACCTGCATGCAAAGATAAACTTGGACGTGGCAGTGGCAGTGGCAGTATCTGTGAGAAATAAAGAGAGACTAGCGAGAGGTTGAAGATGGTGGGGAGGCGAGACGGAGGCTGAATGGTACAGAGACGAAGACCTTATTCGGCCAATAAATAGAATTTAGACTGAGCACCACCACCTGCGACGAAGAAAGAAGACGAAAGCAGCAGCAGCATGCTGGATGCGATCGCTAACACGTATGGTGGTCGGTGCCCTCTTTGCAGCTCTCTCTCTCTCTCTCTCTCTCTCTCTCTCTCTCTCTCTCTCTCTCTCTGCATTAGACATGATAGCACCGAGGCATATTTATACTCTCCTAAATCACCTCACTACACATTTATTTTCTACATAGATGACAGCAATTGCACCGCCCAAAGACGGCATCAACTCCTTGACAATACAAAAGGAATTGCTGCTGTCACGGAAACAAGAATCTATGTTCTCCATTACAACATCCCAAAGCTTTTGCTCCCCTTCTATTGGTTGGGTGTCTCTGCCACCTCAGTTTGTAGTAATCATACAGTACGTGCTCTTGGTAACATGTATGTAGTTTCTTTCCCACAAACATGAACACCAACAAATGGTAACATGATGGACTAGCCACAATTTCTATTTCTGCAAGCACCAAACTCTACAGAAAAAAGAAAAGGACTCTTGCATTTGATGTTGTTCTCTATCAAAATCAATATAGGAAGGAAGCTACCAGGAACAACAAATAATGATTCACGAGCCAATGAAGCCTCGGCCTAAGGAATCGTCGAAATGCTAGATGAAGTGTCGGCTTTCTTCATAAAGGGAGACATCTTCGATATGAGTTGCATGTTCATGGCGTGCAAAGTTGAACACTGTGGCTGATTCCGTCTCCTTGTAGCGAGCCCAAGTTACCAAGTATAAGCCGATAATGATCAAAATCCCTCCTACAATGCTGAATCGAACAAAAAAAGAGAATGAGAATAATGTGTGGAGTTTTCCAATCAAGCAAAGTCCTAAATGTGTTTTAGCAGGGTATTTTCCCTGCACATAATAAATAAAAAAAGTGGAAAAAGAAAATAAATACAAAAATGATTCATAAAAGCATTAATACGGACGCTAACATGTTGAGTGGCACAGTGACAGTATATTTCAGTATAAATATGTCAAAAAGACGATACTACAGTTGATGAAGACATCTTCAGCAACCATCATAAACAGCCACAAAATGAGAAACTTTGTGGGAGGCATGTCTGACAGAGCTAAGAAGATAGGTAGCAAGCAAAATGTGCAAGAATATAGACCGGAGCCATACCTTCCAAGATAAATGGAGCTTCCGAGGAAGATCATTGACAATACACTGGATGATGCCGGTTGAAGAGGATTGTACAGGGATACCATTGAAGGCCCTAGAATTTTGTTGGACCATGTCATTATCCCGTAGTTCATCGCAGATGCAACAATTCCCTGAAAAAAGTGGGTCATTTGATCTATTAACAAGTCATGTCGACAATGTAGTTTCCAATATGACTGGTAGTAACACCATGAAAAAGCTGATGCAAATTGTGAAAATTATGATCCCATGTTCAATGTGCCACATAGAGTGCAAAAAGAGAAAAATCAACATATTCCCATGCAAAAACTGAGGCTCACTGCATATAAGACGGCAATTATCTCCGGTGGTGCCAACAGCCACTCTGTGTAACCATTGGTGGTAAATATTCCAGTCAATACCATCATCAGAGCCCCGAAAGAGTATGAATATGCCGTCAAAGATAAACTGGCAGGATACTTTGTCAACACTGGAGCCTGAAACAGTCAACAGCAAGCAAGAAAACCTTCATATATATTACAAAAGCATATACAATCACAAACAAAAGAGAAGTAATCACTGCATTGGCACTTTAAAATATCTTACCTGTTCCAAGATTATACATTACTTGATAAGATTGTATTAGAGAAATTTTGCTAATTCTAAAGATGATAAGACAAGCGGTTAGAATCATTATTGAGTTATTCTGTTCGATAAAGCTATCACAAAACATAACCTTGCATCTTTCAAGATACCCTTATACACAAAATCTTGACACCTTTGTGTTGTGCTTCTTATAGTTCCTTTACCACCCATCTTCCATAAGCAAGAAATGCTGAAACATATTGTCTGGATTCCCATAATGAGGATTGTTATGATGCAAATTAAAGTACCTGCATAACGAAATAGGCAGCCATGCAGAAGCAGTTCCCTATCAAGCACAAAACACCGATATGCCACTTCTCAAGTCCAAATCCAATGAGAAAAGATGCTAACCATCCAGCCGATTCAGATTGAGGTTTCATGGCTCCCACGCTATAATAAGATAGGTCATTGATGTTGGATCCAACAACAGCTGGACCTCGATAAAGGACCATTAGTATCGCACCAGAAACACAAACAAGCGTCCCCACAACCTTCATACGACCTTCGTTTGCATCCAACTTTATTGTCTCAACACTGTAATCATCGAACATGTAAATGAATATAAAAAAGTATGAACTCAAGTAGGTGCTACGGAAGCTTAAAACATAATCAAAAGTAAATTACCCCAGTACTACAGCCAAGATGAATGTAAAGACTGGTATTGAAGGCTGAATGGCTGCTGCATATGTTGGGTTTGTGTAGCTTAGGCCAAGAAGAAATAGAAGCTGGTTTGCAAATATCCTGATCAAAAAATATCAAAGCATCTAGTTTTACTTCTAAGACGTAAAGAAAGAAGAATCTGAAGTTATTTAGTGAATGATGGAACTTACCCAGTGAAACCGAGAAGAAAAAACGATGCCAAGAGGCGCTGAGTCAATTGAAGTCGGACACTTCTGCTAACAATGGTACCACATTTACTGACCAATCATTCTCATCACATTATCAAACAATAAAAGAACCCATAGGAAAAGAATCTAAAATGTGATAGATTTCAATAAGAGGAATTAATATGAACCGATGAGAAACAAGAAAAAGTCCAGATGTAGGCATATTACTTTGAAGTTTGAACTTACTATCTTACTAATGAATCCATGTTTATCAAATACAATCTGACCAAACAGAACAAAGTGGAACATTTCACATTAGCCTCCAATTGGTAGAGTAGAAATCAAGAACAAAATCAATTCACATCAGTGGCCAAAACGTATAAGGTTGAAACCAAGGTTTTAACTCCTGGTTAGATCAGTATGGTACCAAGATACTGAACAATATCAACTTGTACTATCCGGCATCAGTGTGCAAAATAATGAAAATTTAAATTTGAGCAAACACAGAGAGATACCGAGTTGCATGATTTGTTGCAATGCTTGTACAGACTGGTCTGACAGGTATTTCATATCATGATTGAAACAAAATGAAGATCTAATAGTGTTCAGTTTAGGTTACCAAATTGAGGAGGTTGTATGGAAAAAGATAAACCCACTTGATTTCTTTCTTCCATATTCTAAACTCAAAACAAAACTCTCCCCCAAATCATTAAGCACATCTTTATTTTGACTCTAACTTTCTCTTTCCTCACTTATGAAAGCCTCTCATTGAACCCTCATGTATCTTCTCTAGTAGAAGGTACCAAAGAAGCGGGCATCCATGAGGAGTTGGAGAATTTTTGTAGCTAATAGATGTTGGAATTTCTTTTCTTTTTCTTTCCTCATGCTTACTGTCTGCCAATTTTCTTCAGGATTTTGCTCAGCAGACAATTATTTCGTGAAGCAAAACAAACAACTTAATTCCTATTTCCTTGAATAACATCTTAGTAAGATGTAACACTCCAAAAATGTCAAAGAATAATTAACGAGTTCACCTTCAATTCTCTTCCAACGATGACAAATGTGTGAGTTCATCCCTATGTCTAGACCAGAGTTCTGGTTTAGTCATCAGATTGCAACTCAGTTGTTCCAAGTCTTCAAGTAACGATTTTAGGTTCTAATAAATAATCCTAATCGCTTTCTACGGAATCATAACCTCTTCTTTTTCCCTCCTCTCTCCATAATGAAACCTTTGACTCGAACATCTTCCACTGTGCCTACCTACTACTCTGGCTTTTTCCATCTCTCCGTCTTGCATCCTAAGGTTGGTTGGTCAACGTCTTGAATTAATATTTTGCTGGTTTACTCAAACTTTAAGCATCAGAGATCTGTTAGAAAACGATTGCTTTCTTCAAAGAGTTGCTCTCCAAACAAACAAAGAAACATTTCCCGACCTCCTCATCATGACTCAAATTTCACACTCGTTGCCGCCTTTACTCGATCAACTAATACTCAATTTACCGAACCAGTAAGTAAAGAAATTAACCACCAAAACAAAACAAAGAAACGAGATCAGAAACCTGCGGCATTGGAGGAGGTGAAAGGGTGAAAAAGGGATCTTCTTGCCTCAAAAGAAGAGGAGAAAGATGAGAAACCTGCGGTGTTGGAGGAGGGCGCAGGGGCCGAGGATGGAGATGGCGAGGAGGTCGCGGTAGACGCAGAAGACCACCTCGTTCATGCCGACGTTGAGCACGGACTTGGTCAGCACGTGGTAGCCGCCGTTCGCCATCTGCACCAGCGCCATCCCCAGGTGCGCCCGCAACACCTCGTTCCCCCTCACCACCATCCTCTCGCTCTCTTCTCTCTCTCTCTCTCTCTCAATCAATCAAAAGGTGAAGAGGATTGGGGACAAGAAATTGGCCGACAAGGGGCTTATGGATCATAAAAGGCCGCCACTACATTTGCAGCGGTTGTGGTTGTTGGATTTGGACGGAGACACTTCGGGCGCTGTCGTGAAAGCAAAGCCACGGAGGAGCCAACCGCAGGCATGTCAGATTTATATGCCTAGGAAAATATTTACAGTAGATTTGGGTGGAAAAAGGAGAAAGAAAAAGAAAAAGAAAAATTCATGAAATATTTTTTTATTTGAGCGATTTTTTAGAAAATATTTATGAAAGTTTTTTTCCCCTTTAAACTGTACCCTTAATTGAATAAAAAAATAAAATACCCCCAAAATTTTTCCTCATATTTTTTTACCTTCTTTTTTTTTTGTAGATTTTCAATGGTAAAGTATTTTCAATTGATTTATTTATAATATTTTTTAATTATGTTTATGGTGTTTTCATTGAAATACTATAAATATTATTAAAAATACTATAAATGACATCATATTATATGATTATCATTGCTTGTTAACTTATTATAATATTATATTTTTAAATCTATAATTAGTTTGATTAGGATTAAGAGCTCATTTAGATCATTTATAATATTTTTAAGTAGATCTTATAGTATTTTTATTCTGACGATCAAAACACAATAACAGACGAAAACTTTTTTTGAAGGATGATTTAGATTTTTTTTAATTAGAGATGTTATTTGAAAAAATAAAATAGGGATACCAATTAAGAAATACTTAAAATATGGAATTTTTGAGAAATTATCCTTTTTATTTATAGATAATTTATATGATTAAGACAGTATGCATTGACGGTATAAATAATTTTCACATACCGGTTTAGCCTCATAGTAAAATCGAGAGAATACTTGAATAAATCTACAAGGATTCAATGAGACTTGATAAGTTGATGGATTAGTTTCTCATTAGAATTAGATTGATAACTAGTATTAGAATCAACGTAATATTGAATTGAATATTGGATTGGAGGACGAGAAACTTGGAAAGGAAAGACAAGTGTAGGTCAAAAGAAAAATAATATTATGTTTACATAATACCTTACTAAAAAAAGACATGAGAACCTATAGGCTAATTATATATCATTCTTGTAGTTACACCTTTTTAATATTTTTATCTTTAAATTTAAAAAAATTATATTAAATTTTTTTATCATTATGAAAGTAAAATATTTAGATCCATTTATCGTCAGTTTTATCAACGAAAATACGAAAATAATAGATAATTTTTTTAAATATTTTAATTGAAGATGTTGATAGTGGTCGATAATAATACCGTTTGGGACCGTCAGTGATTATTGTGAATGAGAAGAATAATAATAATAGATGAGGGCTATTTTATATCTACGTCGATGTTGATATAGTTATTGAATAACTCTTTTGTTACTCTACATATACGTTAGTATCGATGTAATTGTCGAGCAACGAAAAAGTTGCTTGACATTTGTAAAGATATCTTATCAAGTAGCTCTTATTATCGCTCTTCTCATCCATAACAGTCACACACGACTGTCAACAATATTATACATTGTCCATCATCATTAATTTGAACGTTGAAAATTTTATTTTACTTATTATTTTTATATTTTTATCGATAATATTAAGATAAATGGATATAGATATTTTATTTTTATGATTATAACGATTTAAATATATATTTTGTAAGTAAAGAAAAAATCTAGTTAGCTAGAATATATGATAGATTTACGATGATTTACACTTGCATTCGAATCTTAAGATACCGAATGGGATCCCGTATCGACACGCGTCACGGCCATGTTCATCCATCTTGTGCATCAAATACCATCACCCATTGGACGCCGGATCTCTCCACAGCCACCGACAATCGTCGTCTCCTCGAGCCTTCATCTTGCCGCCGCCGCCGCCACCGCCGCTGATGAAGGCTACGATTTGGTGCTCGCCGCCGCCTCCGGTTCGCTTGGTGCAGGTCGGGAACGCCGAGATCAGCCGGCGGACGACCCAGCCGCTTCCCGCCTTGCACCAACTGAATCGGAGCCGGAAAGCGGCGATCTCCGTGTCCCGCTGGCCCCGATTGCCGGATCGAGGTTGCGATGGTTTTCTGCGCTCCATCCGAGCATTTCTCCTCCTCGGACCGTGGAAAGTTCGAACCTTTCGAATTAATTGAGCTGCATTGCATTTAGGGTTTGCTCTTTCGACTAATTCTTGCTTCCTATCATCCCCATCCAGTGAAGGCTACTTGACGTTATTCTGGATCTCGGCATTCCACTTTTCGGCGATTGATTCGTTCATTTCAACCACTGGAATAACCATTTTGGCGATAACTTGGAACTTTGATAATATTTGCATCTCCATTTTTTTCTCACAGGATGAATCTGATTAACGATTACCTATATCTGAGCGTCAAATTGTGCATCCTAATTTGGTGTGTCTGTTAACTCTGGATATGATAAAAATTGCAATTTTTCTTTGATTACTTTCCTGGCTTGAATGTTTGAGTTGTGTTTAGATGAACATACAGATGAGATGTTTGAGGCAAGTGAAACTTTTATCTTTGTTTATCTCTTGCAGATTTGCTTCTTTTGGTCTTGGAAATTTCATCATATTACTTAAAAATGATGAATTTCCTATATTTCCGAAAAGCATCTAATTCATGTTTAGTGGTTTACTATATCATGGTTTATGCTACCTAAGATGATGAATGCAGTCAAATTAGTTTCTGTTTATGGAGTAGAGATGCTGTAGGCTGACATGCATTGAGGTTGAGACAAAGGATGTGACAATGCCTGTACCAAGTTGGCACATAACAGGAATGGAAGATAGATGAGGGTTTGTGAACCTTTCCCCAAGTAACCAAGTAGTCCATGAAATCTTGTTTATATCTTTGTATATGATGGAGCTAATGTCTGACACCATTGCTAGATGCAGTCTCTTTTCTTCTTTTGCGCAATTGTCTTGTTCTATATGTCAAGAAGACCTCTGTCAATTTTGTCTCACCTTTCATAAGTGATGATGCTTTTGTTCTTTGCTGACATTTCTGGTATAGCTTATCCAAGATTGTAGTTCTTTCTTCTTTCTTTCTTTTTGCTTGTGTACCTAAACACTAAAGTTCAATTAGCAACTTCTCTGCACCAGCTAACAACTTAACATTATGCATGAAGAAGGTGGGCACATTTCTACAATGCATGCAAATCATTCATGTATGGTTTTGGTACAAATGTTAAGATTCACTTTTAATTGGTTGGTAGTTTTAGCTTTGCAGTTTCTTACAAACTCGCACTACAGATCTCTCCTTCAAGACCCAAAGATTTGCTGCATTCATCATCAACTCAGGCATACCTCCTCATGCTGTTGGACCATCCAGGACTCTGCATACATTGCATCTCTATCAAAGTGATTCAGATCAGACTCTACTTGTCACAGATTAATCCTTAATATGTCAGTGTTTCAGATTCGGTGATAAATGTTTTCCCCAAATCATCTGATTTATCTTCATGTTTCAGTCTTCTACTGCTAATGGCATGCAGGATTCAGAGAGCAGAATATGAGGCTTTATCCTATGGCTGCATTTATCTGATTAGCTCAAAGTCAAACTTCTCCCTTTTCTTCACATACTACTTACAATTTGCTGGTAAAATGGCATGCAATTTTAGGAACATATACTTTTTTCTTTATGAGAAGCTAAACTGTTGATCTAGACTATCTAAACCAAGTTAATATTTGTATTTTTGTTCTTTCTGGCCAATTTTTATACATTGTTAAATTGGTGGAAAACATTGTATGACATGTATAAAGAGCATTGCAGAACTTTATACTCTGTAGAGATATACATGAAATTCTGAAACTTCTATTATGTAGAGATGAACATATCTAATTAGATATTTAAAGTTGCTGCAATAGCCTTTTTTTTATTTCCTTTGAAATAGTGGGATAATACAATTCACTTCCAATCTAGAAACAGAAATCCAATCTTCAATTGTGCTAGAACATCTGATGAACTCAACATAGCCATAACAATGGGGAAGGCCAAGATATATGTGATGCATGTTGTGGTTATTCTCAGGAAATGCTACTCCAGTGTGCTACTAACAAACAGATGGTAGACAGAAAAACCAGAGAGATGTCATACACTACTTGAAGAACAGCAAATTTTGCACAAAAAAAAGAAGGAAAAAATTTCAACAGTGTAGATGTAGATAAACTAGTAATCTAACTTCACTGCTAAAACCAAAAGAGTATATAACAATATGCCAATGTACTAACCATATGTTTTCCATATCTTCATGTCATGTTTTCACTAATCAATCATGTGCTGAAGATCCTAAAATCATCAGAACATTGATCTGATTTCATAGCAAAAACATAGAAGCAAAAAAAAAAAAAAAAACTCACCAGTATTTGGTATAGCATGACTTTGCTAAAACAAAACGAATGCACTATATATAATTAACACTGCTACATGCATCTTTATTTGCAGGAAAAGAAAGGAGTACTGATCTGTCTCTTGTATGGACTTCATGCATCACTTGAGCTCTTCGACGTTCGTCTTATCCGCGGCTCCTTCACCGTCTCCTCGGTTTCCCGCGTCGCCTTCTCCTGCTTCTTCTGCTCCTCCTCCAGCGACGGCACGCCCAGCACCGGAGGAAGCATCGTCGCCCTTCCCCTTCCTCTGCGCCTTCTTCCGCCAGCAGAAACAAAAGCAGCACCTTTTCCGCTGCGGCGAAGGTGACGTTCGTTCCGAGGAATCGACCGGGACCGGGGGCGGCGCTTCGTTCTCCAAGACAAAGATCTCTGCTTTGCGGCTTTCTGGGGCCGGGATCAGCCCATGGGGCTCCTTGGGGTCGAACGGAGGTTTGGGCAAGGTCCGGGCGCGGTTCATTTGGAGGGCATCAGGGGTGGCGGTTTTGGGAAGGGAACCCGGGAAGCTTTTGAGTCTGTGTAAGCAGGATTCGGGGTCGGAGGTGAGCTGGCTGGAATCAGAGAGGTGGGCGGCCGTCTGCTCGACTGCGCAGGGGTCGGGGACCTCCCCGATGACGGCTTTGCCAGAGGCATTGGCAGCAGAGTCGCCGTCGACCTCGGAGAGGTGGGGGAGGGAGGAACCCATCGGATGAGCGAGCGAAGGCAGGAGAAAGGCCACAGTGAAGCGAATATTTTAAGCTGGTTTTGTTGTGCGAGGGAGAGTGTATGCAGAAGTGGCTTAAAAAAAATAAATAATAATAATAATAATAATAATAATAATAATAATAATAATTCATTGGCAAACTTTATTATCAATATTATTATAGGTTTCTATATTTTATTTTAATTATTTTGAATGAAAATTAGAAGAAAAAAAACCTTGCAATATTTTAAAATAAATGATGACAAATCCTTTTTTTAAATCTCACTTAGGCTTAAATTTTGATTTTTATATTTTTAAAAATATATCGTAGCATTTACATTCATTTATTATGACAATGACAATCAAAAGGGGTGATGCATCACTAAGTTACAATGTTTCTGAATGATTCACTGAGATTTACAATGTTTTGATGAATTAATATTTTGTCACTTAGTGTAAGCTAGTTCCAATTAGTTTAGATCCTCCCTATCTATTTTTAGGTATTACAAAATAATTTATATGAGAATTTGAATGGTTTTTTATAAAAAATTTAATATTTCTCACTTAACATTACATTTTATATTTTATTTGTTTATGTATATGATCATAATTAATTTCTATTATATCTCTAAATAAATTGTTAGATGGAATCCTAATTTGCATTATTGTTCTTTAAAAACTTATAATGATGCTTAAATTATAGAACTTTAGGGTAATTTCAAGATAATTCTGCCATCGCCAAAATCCAACACGAAAATGGAATTAATAAGATCAAATCAAGATTTAAGTTCGGAGTGTATCGATATTTATTGATCTGATCAACTATCAACACTGAAACATATGGTTTGATATCGCTACAATTTTATTTATTTATTTTATTATTTTATTTAATGTTTCTGATATTCTATTTTCTAAATCCTAATTTTTATATTTTTAGAATAAGTATGCAATTATTACGGGCCACAAATAATTAATCGCAGGCCCAATCAACGGCCCATGTTGAAGCAGCTGCTTCAACTATTGACGTCATCCCTTGTCCATGCACAGCGAGCTTTCACGCGACATATAAAGGCCACCCAATCCTGCGCACTCTTCCTCGTCGACGGGAACGGAGAGCGAGATCGAATTAGCGTTCGAACAAGACTCACAGCTTCTACATGATTCCTCCCCTTCAATCCCCACCCCGATTTCCTTCGGGCGTTGTCTCTTCGTTTAATCCGTTTCGTTCTAGGGTTTCCTCCTATTTGATCGGAGCAATCAGGAGGCGTCTTCAATTATGATTCTTTCCTCTCCTTTTGCGCTCGCGTCCATCGTCGCGCCCGCCTCCGCCCTCGACGATCTCCGCACCTTCGGCCCCGGGTAGAATCCCTTCGCGCCCTTTGGGTGCTTTTCTCATCGTCGTGGCGACTATGTGAAGCCTTTTATCTTGTTTTCGGGGTGGGTTCTTTCTTGCGTGCTCTCCCGGGACACTTGCGCTGGAAAAAGAAGTGTGATTTGGTCGAGAAGTTGCGGGGTATAGAACTTTGATTTCTTCTTTGTCATCGTGGTCGAATCTTGGGCTGGGTGGAATATGTATCCTGAGAAGCAGTTTAAGGCTCCGAGCTACCTGCCGAGCAGGCGATTTTTCAAGCAGAGGCTGAGGGAGAGGGATGACAGAGGTTGGTGTTCTTGAATCTTGACTCACCTATCGGACTAGTTATAATTGCAATTATGGTTCAAGTTGTCTACAAGATTCTTATTTGTCTAATGCTTCTAGAGGTATTGAGATATCAGGTTGGTATTGTCAGATTTTCTGAGTATTTTAATTCAGTTATTTGGAGGGTTAAAAAGATGGCACGCCCAGGATTATGTTAGGGAAAGTTGATGTAAGCGGAAAATTGGGGTTGGATGGATAAAGTAGATGATGGAATTATAAGAGTCAATGTATTTAATATTCTGTATATCCTTTCACATAGAGATATGCAGTCAAGATTCTTTGTTGCATGATTTCCGGAACAAGCAAGTCTCAAGTTCCAAGTTAAGCTGTACAATTGTTCAAGTAGAATAAGCTTGACTTTGGCACGATCTTATAGCTGAAGTAGAAAGGAAAAAGTGTTGTTATTTTTTAATCTTTGCATGCGGTTCATGCTATTACTGATGGTTTGCTCAAGTTCTTGTGTAGGTGCTTCCTTCTGATTGAAGAATCCAGAAGTCAAACGCAGCATAGCAGATACATAAGCCCCAATTTTATAACATCAAAGTTCATAATTGAGACATGAGTCAGAAACTTCTTGGAAACTGCTTAAAGTTTCAAAATGTTTTTCTTTGACAAACCCAAATGTGAGACCATAACTTCGGCCTATCAACTATGGATATTCTTATTGCCTCTCAGATACATATCAATAGTGTTCGCCTTATCAGTCCATATCAGTGTATCAACTAGTCGTCGGTTTGATACGTACCAATCACATACCGTATGTCAATACGGTAGAGCATATTGACGGTATGAAAAAATATCCAAAAATAGCTCCGAAAGTTTTTAAAAATAAAAAAAAAGTTAGATTATGATTTTTAAGTTAAAAATAAATATAAATTTAGTATGAGTTTAGCAAAAATAATCTAAATTAGGAAAGAATAGTGACATATTTTTCGAGCTTTGAGTAGTTTTGTAGTATGCTCTATTAAGGTTCTAAATTTTAAATGATATCGTTTGTACCAGGCGGTACGTACCGGCTCACTAGCAGACTGGTATGTGGACCGCCCGCTATCGGGCAATTTCAGCTTGGCTGTGACGAGGGAAGAAGAAGTGTCGAGGGTGAAGGAAGAAGAAAGAAGAAAGAGAGAGTGTTCGAAGAAGGGGGAGAAAAAGTGGGAGAATCGAGAGAACCTCGACGTATCCCGATCCAACATCGCCTTCCCTCGATGATCTCAATCCAGGAGGTAACGGCTAGGCGGCGACTAGAGCTGTGGAAGAGGCGGTCTCCTTCATCACCTTGTCTGTGATTCTGTGACTTCTTAGCCGAAGGCCAGAGATGTTTGTGGCGTTCAATGTCTTCGTCGCTTCTTCGCCGAACGTCGTAGATGAGGAGATGAAGGAGACTGCATTCTTCTCCTCGTCTGAGGCGACGAGAAGAGGAGGCAACGTATGCCTCCGTTTTAGATTTTTTTAATTTTATATATATATATATATATATATATATATATATATATATATACCAAGCAGCGTACCGCTTGGTACTCCCATACCGTACCGTATCGAGTAAAACTCGATACACCGGTATGGTACGAAATTTCAATCCTTGCGTTTTATACTGTCCTTCCGTTGATATTGAATTATCTACAAAGAAATTATTTAACTTGTTAGATTATTTTTTAAACAACTTAAACTTTAAAATTCAAATAAATCAAGTAATTAATCAATGAATATACCACCCGTTCTACCACCAAAAAGAACGATGAGACTCCACAGATGGTGGATTAGGGCTCTTGATCTTATGCATCTGTATATTAATTTGATATGTTTATTGGATACAATCTTGAAATTGATCCCATGACATAGTATATTGACAGATCGTTTGTCATTAGTGCATCAATGTGGTGATGGTCGTAGTCTAATCGTCGTGAACCACATGTATCCGAGGCGGCTCCTAAGGCAAGAATGATTATGGTATGCATTGGTGCGGAGCATGGAGAATGTCAGAACTTCTATTTTCATTAATAATATGTTGCTCCATATCATAAGATCAATCATCGTACTATTGCTCTGTGTCATTATACGAATAACTATGAATACGATGAGCTTTGCTCTATGTCTACGTCGTATAGGTTCTGTCGCTTCTGCTCAAAATCATCCATTGTCTTTCCTTTCCCCTTCTGTGTATAACCTTGACCAATATTCTGTCGAGCTCCATGATCTGAATCTTGGGTGGCATGTGTAAAATACTGCTTCTTGGTCTATTCACCTCTATAAATTATGTAGATCGGACTATTGACTTCTTGGTGTCACCGCCATCATCGATCGAGGCACTGTTGTTCACGTCGCTATCATGTCTCTGGACTGAGTTGGTTGTTGAATGTGATTGAAAAAGTGTCTTGTCGCTTGACTCGATTATTTTCAATGGTGCAACTTATGTTATTGCTATCCGCTTTGCCTTTGTCTTTGCACGCTAGGCAAATGATTGTGATGATTTGGTATCTCTAGCTTCTCGAGTAGTTTGACTTGATATTGTTTGGCTCCTTCCGCCACATTATAACCGAGGGGGATCTTCCTCCTGCTAGGGATGTGCTTCCTTTTCTTATATTGCCTCGGTGATAAAACGCGAAAGATGTGGAGGCATATGGCTGTAAGTTTTACTGGTTTAAGCTAATTGTTTGATGAGAAAAACTTTCGAAACTATACAATGTTAACCAACAACAGGATTTGCTTTTGAGAATCATCAGTAGTGTTTTCTTTGTTGTGCAACATTTCTTCTGTCTAAAAGAGTGTCTAGAGCTCCATCGATGCAAATTCTTGCTTTACTGGGAAAATCTACTCGTGAACATGGTTAATTGTTTTTCTCAATAGGCACTTAAACCTTTTTTTTTCTTTGACAACACCAATTTTTTTCCCGATCATGCCTCAATCACATAAGATATGTGGTATGTCTTCATATAGTTAGGTCTATCTTTTCCTCTTGTTTCAGTTATGGTTGTCTGTGCCTGATGATTTTCTCCCTGACTGTACAAGAGAAACATGTAGCATATTAGTCCAATGCAAAGTCTTTTACACCATTCTACTGCTACCTTTTTTCAATCTTTTGAATTTTCAGTTGCAGTGTTTATGGTACAAATTATTAATGAAGTGTAGCTTATTTCTTTGCACAACAGGCCTGTATCTGGTGTATATATGTTTCTAGTTACCACAGTGATGTCATAATCAACACACTGTTTAAGATTTAGGAACAATATTTTGTGGCATTTTCTACTGATTGTATCAACTGGCATTACCCTATGTGTTCGTAGGATCAACCCTTTGTTTAGGGTCTTTAGGCCCACATGGTATTGGGACCAAGTTCATATCAAACAAACTACCTTCAATATCAGCTTCTGCCTTTTAAGAATATGCTTAATATCTTAATCTGATGCCAATTATCTGCCATCTTATTTTATCATGGAGAACATAAAATGCAGGTAAAAATTACTGTGATGGCAGCACCCAACTGTGAACTGATTCATATATCTCCGCTACCTTCAACCTTTTTTCATCATTAAAAGCAGTAGATGCAGTGGCAAGGAAACTTGAAGTTGTATAATAACTTAGCATCTTATTGACTAAATGTCAACCTCCTCGATTCCATTATTTCTTGGAGATAAATACAACATCCTATATGTTTGGATGCATCAACAAGGAAAGCCACTCATCATCACACATGAAAGGATGGAACTCCTCACTTTTTTCTGAAACATTACTACAGATTTTGGCATAATTGAAGTAACTTGAAGAGGCAGTAGCACTGAAGCTATCATGGAAGCTACCACTACTTGTATAAAAACCATCAGCTGCCTGAGGGAAAACTGAATTTTGCATGTTCTCCTCGGAACAAACACTTTTTGCAGCCTGAGGAGCTGGGTCATTTCCACTGAAATCTGAGGTGTCATAATCATATATAGCACTTGGTAGGACAGAATATGCGGAATTATTCATTCCACTAGCAGGAACTTCATCAGCAAAAAGAGATCCGGTGCATCGTATAGCCTTGGTCCGGATCACATTAACTTCCACACCTTTTTGTTTATCTGCAACTGCTTTAACTGTTAGTACTTCTCTATTCTTTGATGCAGGACTTGGGCTGCTGTGCAAACCCTTTTTTCTGAGGTAGGTATTCCAGTAGTTCTTTATTTCATTGTCTGTTCGCCCTGGTAATCTTCCTGCTATCAAGGACCATCTGCTTCAAGGAAAAATAGAATGTATTTGATAAGGATTGCATTTGTTGATTTATAAAACTGAATAAATTATTGCTTTCAGTGGAAATTCTTTTCACAAAATTCTTCTCAATGTTGCTGCTTGAGGATCACTACCATTTGGCATGTTTTTTTTGGCCTAGGAGATAATGCTGTTTATGATTACATTATGAATTAATAAATAGTGACCTTATTTTAAACCTCAGGTTGTGCTTCTCACAGTGTCACTATATTCAATGGTTTCTGGAATTTATAAGAGAAAACAATAATATGCATATGAATTGTGTGCTGTGCCATACGATACTTCTGGTTTTGTATAGCTGATATAGAAATGATAAAGTGGGATTTTGATATTTTTGATGTTTATTGCTTTATATTGATAACACTCATCTCCTTGTCATTATATTTGAGTATTTTGCTACTTCACTAAATTTGTTCATATATTCTCCAAAGTTTTCCTCTGCAGTCAAGCGTCAACATTTTTTGTCCTGCTAGATAGTAGATATATGCTAAGCAATATGATTATGTGCTTGTGATTTGTGTTCTTTCTACCCTTGTAAGAAGAAGAAAGCATTGAGACCTTAATTTTACCTATTTCCAAGTAGATTATGAAGCCTGATGATAAGGTCCTCCTCTTCCTGGGTGATATTCCCCTTCTTGATATCTGGTCTAAGATAATTCAGCCACCTCAACCTGCAACTCTTACCACATCTATTCAATCCTGCAATATCAAAACCAATGTTGTCACTTTCATTATCTTTTCACATCAATATGGCTGTCCTTGATTGAGTCAAATAATTTTTGGCATTTGCTCTTTGATTTACTATGTGTCTTGGCAAATGTGAGGTTGCCTTCTCAATTCCAGCAACTAAGGGAAAATTGGAGATGGTCAGAAATTATTCCAATGTACTAGCATGTCATTAAACATATTTCTCAATTTTGGCAACTTAACATGAATATTAAACAATGCTTCAGGTTGATCCAGACGAGTCTCTATTAATTGATTGGACAGCATACAAAAAATTTCCAGTAAATAAGTGAAAGAAAAGAAGTTACAGTTTTTAGCATTGACTGCTTTAGGTTGCTGGATTGGGAAGACTGATTGTTTGCATGAGGTTTCCAAGAGATTGGATGAGTGTAAAAGGGACGCAGTACATAATCTGAAGCTTCGAAGATCTGCTTCAGTATCTGTTACTATTATTTTTCTCTGTAATCTGAAACTAAGATTTGTCATCCAAATCCTACATGTAACATGCATGGACATGCTTCATGGAAATAATATCTCCATTTTGTGCTTCTCTCTCACAGCTGTAATTAAATTGTTGGGCTTAGAATTGCAGAATCAAATACTCTTACCAGCATTTGCAGGTAGTTTTCTCCATCTCCCAAGGCCATGGGCCAAGATATAGTCTGAAAGAAGCTTGTCTTCTTCCCTTGTCCAAGCTCCCCTGTTCAGACCTTCCTTGGGACAACATGAAGCCTTTCTCATTCTCCTCTTTCTTCCAGTGTAACTCCTGTGGGTGAACTGAGCCAAAACAACGAAGTTTAAATACTTTTGAGCTTTCAGGACGATATTCTTGCAACATTAAATGCAGACTGCAAGACAGCTTTAATGACCCCACATTGTCTTAAGGTGAATAAACCGTGTCGTATCACTTTATAAATTTTCTTGTCAACTCTTTCTACACAATAGCAAAAGAATCTAAATGTTCCTACTCTGATACAGGTCAAGAAGAAAAATCTTTCTGCAAGCATTTGGAGCTGGTCTGCCAAAAG
Organism: Musa beccarii; assembly: GCA_024322285.1. Taxonomy (NCBI): domain Eukaryota; kingdom Viridiplantae; phylum Streptophyta; class Magnoliopsida; order Zingiberales; family Musaceae; genus Musa; species Musa beccarii. Next base: position 23,346,529 of record CM044398.1, read on the forward strand.
GAACAGGTCTCTCCATCGGCTTCATCTATGTCCAGCACCTACCTATATAACTTCCTTGGATGGCAACTCAACAACCATGGGAGAGTCCCTGAAAAGTAGAAGATTTAAGATGGGAGTTGGTTGCCTTCTTTTTTGCATGCTCTTTAGAGTATGTAGTTTGCAAAGTTGACACAGGGGATGCTACTAATCTGGGAGTGCCCTTTCACAACAAGCCACCAACTTGCACATTCTTATAGTCAGAAGACCTTTTCACTTGGAGAAGAAAAAAGGGAACCAAAGTTTTGTTAGTCATTCAATTAGGTGGCTTGCGATGGTCATAATGGCAATGGCACTCAAAAGTTCTGGCCTGTAGAATGTAGAGGTAACAGTTTTTTCTGTTTCTTTTGCCTTGTTTCCATAAGAACTCTCTTACTAACCAGTTCTGTAAATGAAAATATTATGACAGGAAGATTGTTGCATCTTTGTCAAGAGTGGTTCCTTGCAACTGGAGATGTTATTGTTCTCACTCTTGTCAAGAAGTTGGTGAAAGTATATTCGGGTCATGAAGGCCAATTTATATAGACCTTTCAACTGCTTTGAACGTATAAACAATCAAACTAGTTTCCATTAGTTCTCAATAAAACAGGTGATGAGCTTTCTAAGTGCTTGCACATTTTTGGGATTAGAATTGATGTGTTCTAATTCTCAACTGTGGATTTTCATTCATAATCTTTGACTTCAATGCACCATGAAGGTTATGCTTCTGAGAACATATCTATTTCCATATACATCGATTAAACTTATGTGATTGATATCTGAGTCACAGGTAAAATTTCAAGGATAAAACTATTAACAAAAACCTTGTGCACTGAATTATCTTTTTACGATAATACCATACTGTCAATAGAGTTAATGCGAATGTGATAGCCTTATGTAATTACTTAGTATGAAACCATGTATATTAAGTAGTATATTGCTTATAAATTTTGTTTTTTTTTAAATATAACATTGAATGACGTGCGTAGCTTTATATTTGGATTCAAAAATGAAATATATCAATGATAAGACAATGCCCTAACTAACCATGTTAGATATATATATATATATATATATATATATATATATATATATATATATATATATATATATATATTAGTACATAAAAAGATCAAATAAACATAGACCATAGATCCATTGATCGGACGGTTGAGAGGACTCCAAGCCAGTATCCTATCCTCTCACGTGCACGACTTTTGACGACACCGTTTCGGCAGTGTTCCTGTCACCCATCAAGTGATCTGGACCGTCCAATTCAGGGTTTTCCACCGCCTGTTCTGGCTCTTACCCACCGACCTATAGTAGAGCGCGAAACCCTTCGCGAGCCCGTCTACGGCGGAGCGGAAGGCCAATTGGGGTTGTAGATCCCGGTGAGATCTGTCGACGCCTCTCCGTCTTTGCTTGTATTATTTATGCATCTTTGATCCCGTTCGGGTTAGAGATCATGTTTTCTACGATTAACACCTTACCTTTGCGGAAGTTGGGATTCCATTATGTAATTCTGGTTCATGATCTCGTGTGGTGTAACGTTGGATGATTTGGCCGTGTGTGTGGGTAAAATTTTAGCAAGTAGGGTATGCTATCACGGTTATCGGGATTCTTCTCAGTTTTTCGATGGATTTGATGTCATTCTTCGAGACCTTTGTCTGAGAGGAATAGCTTCGAAGTTGTTTTTCCGATTCCGATGGTGTTTCAAGGATAAGAGAGAGATAGGATATGGTTAGGAAGATGGTGAGACACCAAAAAGTTTGTGTTGGGATAGTGTGTTGAAAGGATGGTGTTTCAAGGATAAGAGATAGGATATGGTTAGGAAGATGGTAAGACACAAAAAAGTTTGCGTCGGGATACCATGCGGATTATGACTTAGGAATATGTTGGATCTGTCATTCTTTATGTTTTGTTCTGGTTCAAGTATTGAGGATTATGGTGTCACTATCCGTAAGTTGTGATCTTTGGAACTCATATGAAAGTGAACGTTTATCTTGCAAGACTGGTTTCTGACTCGCAACTGGAAAATTGAACCAAAGATTTTATTTTTTTGATGGCTGATCATCAGAGGCACATTTGAGTCCTTGTTGCAAACTTTTCCACCTTAATCTTACTCATTATTCATCTGATTCTTTTCTTGAAAGACAATTTGGTGTAAGGATGCTAGGCTTGAAATAATGCATATTGTCTTTGCCTCTAGTGTACAAATTAAGAATTTACTTTTTAGCTGTGTGATTCTTGTTCCCTTTAGAATCATGATTTATGTGAGTTGCCTGTACATATATTTTGTCCCTTAGTATATAGTTTTTTGTAATATTCGAACAAGCTTGTCATGCCGTTCAGTGACCTTTTACAATATTTATATACTTTTTGCCTGAACTATTTTGCTTTTCAGGTGATAAACCATGGTTAAGCATAACAATGTTGTGCCAAATGGGCACTTCAAGAAGCACTGGCAGAATTATGTTAAGACATGGTTCAACCAACCAGCTCGCAAAACTAGAAGACGCATTGGTAAATATCTTCTCTTCAGTCCACTGGTCTTTAGATACTTGTTATTTTCTGATAGTTCCCCATTGATGTAGATCAATGTATTATGAATATGGGCCTTAGATACCTTTCTTTCTAGTAACTTTATTCTTGATTCTGCTTCTTTTCCATGGGAGTAGAAAGCTTTTTCATATATTACAACTTGTTTTTTCTCTTGCTGATGATATATGCTATCGTTGGGATGTAACAGCACGACAGAAGAAAGCCGTGAAGATATTCCCCCGTCCAACCACTGGACCCCTGCGTCCTATTGTTCAATGCCAAACACTCAAGTATAACATGAAATCAAGATCTGGGAGGGGTTTTACTCTTGAGGAGCTCAAGGTGAAAATCTGCCATTCTTAATAAATGTCTTAAATGTATGTCTTATGGTCTTGTATGTTGATGTGTACTTGGTAATTGAGATTTGTTATTATTCTCTTGCCTGTTCATTCATCTACCTCCATCAAAGTGTCATTATAGGTTGCACATATTTGAGAGAGTGTTATATTTTGAATGAGAAAAGATGCAAAGAAGATAATCTTTGCATGGTTGAAAAAATGATCTTCCTTGGTGCTTTACTACTCAAGTTGTTTTGCGTGTTGTCGTTGACCTTGATATTTCAATGCCAATAGCTAATCACATATAAAAGTATTTGAGAAGAATTTTGCTCATATGAGCAAAATCAACTATTCCTTCTTGACAAAATTGGTTTAGGGGCCATTTGATTAAGAAATAAAGTGTGGAGTAAGGATTTCCCCTGTAATTGATTACTAAGTAACCTCATTTGGTAGAACCATATCTTCCAAAGATAAGAAATACCAAACAACCATTAGAGCAGCCTAATTGAATTGGCACCATTTACAGATGCAAATATTTATTTTTTATTTTTAATATATTCTCAACTCAAACAATAATGATATTAGTAATGGCACCATCTACTAATTCTCTCGATATGTATTGTTAAATCAAATAAGATATGCTTTTAGGGTTAATTCTTCCAGCCTTTCGTTATTTAAGTGAGGTACTCTAGGTTGACTCAAGAGGGCTATATTGTCAGTTGTGGACCTTTCAGTTTTAAATTAGTATCCAATGGCTGGTCCCTTCCTTTGTTCTGGATCCTAACATGGACAGAAATTGTATTTTATGGATCCTTGGCCAACTTGAAAAATCATACCGGTCTTGCTTGCTTTAAGTACGTATTATAGTGTTATATTATAACATGTTAAAAGATTTTTTTTTTCTTTTGAAAAATGATAATTGAGTATTAAGATAATTTGTATGATTAATTTTTTTAGTGGAAACTTTACATCCTTCAAGATCACTCAATCTATGCAATTGGATGAATATTTTTTATTGCAAATGTAATTTAGAGTTAATATTAATGATGAGGTTTCTCATGTATAAGTATGAGTTATTATCTTTTATCCACTAATTTAAAAAGCACTAGGCGTTAAAAGTTGCTAGGTCCCAAAATGGCTAAGGCGCTAGGCGCTCGCTCGAGCGAAGTGAGGCACTCTAAAATATTAAAATATAAAAATATATAATACAATTGATAAGTATGATTATATAAATAAAAATATAATATTAAATTAATAGTATGTAACTTAATTAGTTCGATTGAACCAACTAGCTATTGTTCAATCGAACTAGACTTAGAAGTTCGATTTGATTGCTTGGTTTGAATTGGGCGCTCACCTGAGGCACTTGGGTTTAGGCGAGCGCCTAGGTAGTGCTTGGCTGAAGCACGTCACCTGGTCAAGACCTGAGACGCCCTGGCTTCACCTCGCCTTACTCGAGTACCTAAGTGAGCGCTCAAACGCCTATTTAATCCTCTGCTTTTATCTTTTTGGTTCTTGTGCAAATCCTCAAATTGAGAATTGTTAAGGATCATTGATGCTATGTCATGTGATTTTGATAGTTGAAATTTTTTTCCATATTCAACATAGTATTACTTTCTTCTACATGTCAGTCTTGCCAATTTGTATATGTGTCGGCACACCAAAAGATCCATCTCCATGTGATAAGATATAGGCTTCTGTTCCAGATTATAACTGTGTAGATTCTAAAGTAATCCATTTAAACAAATTTTGCACGTTAGATCTTATGGATCAATGTCTACTCAAGCATGTCCGATGTATAGTTAGTATTAGCTTTTGTACCGAATAATGATGGTTCCTGGTACAATTACAGGCAGCTGGTATTCCAAAGAAACTTGCTCCGACAATTGGCATCGCAGTGGACCATAGGCGAAAGAATCGTTCTCTTGAGGGTCTCCAAACTAACGTGCAGAGGTTGAAGACATACAAAGCTAAGCTCGTCATCTTCCCAAGGCGGGCTCGGAAATTCAAGGCAAGCTAATTAAGACTATATCTTAAGAGCTATTAATAGTTGTTTGTCGATCATATATTTAATTTCTTATGCTTTGGCATACCATGCTCTATCAGGCTGGAGATTCTGCTCCGGAAGAACTTGCAACCACTACCCAGGTCCAAGGCCAATACATGCCTATTGTCCGTGAGAAGCCCTCGATTGAGCTTGTGAAGGTGACAGACGAGATGAGATCATTCAAGGCCTACGCAAAGCTTCGTGTTGAGCGGATGAACCAGCGCCAGGTTGGTGCGAGGATGAAGAAGGCTGCAGAGGCTGAGAAGGAAGAGAAAAAGTAACCCATCGCTGTGAAGGTCATTGTTCTGTCCTTCTCTGTTTCAGGCACTTCCATGAGATGCTAAATGTTTGGCCACTTTCATTTGAGTTGTCAAGTGGTTCGTCTCTTGTTTTTTGTTCTGTGACAATGCAATCGTAGGTACTACCCTTTTGGTTATTGCTGTTATATCAAGCCACAACATTATTATCTTTTGTAGAAGATGCTGATTTAGCTAAAGAACTTTTGCTTGACTATTTGAGATATCAGCTGTTGTGTCGGACTGATGTCATAATTTATTTTTTGTGTTGTACATGCCATTGTCACAGCGTGAAATCTCATGGCAAACTGTTATCGACATTCCGACCTTAGCATTGTTCAATTGAAATGGACACATCATGTAGTTTAACATTGTCCTTGACCTTGGCAAAGAAACTTTGTATCTGGGGTTGCCATCTGCAAACTAATCTAGCAGGAGTCTGCACATAAATCAGTTGGCTGAGTCAAGAAACCCTAGAATTTTTTTGTCAGGTTACCTGCAAGTTATTACAGCATTCTTGGTGGAACATGACATGGCATGAGGAAACAGTTATGCTGCATCCGGAAGCAGAAGAGAGCTCCTCGTATCACAGGGTATAATAAAATTATAAATAAAATATTCAATATAATACTCATATATGTCTATAATTTTTTGATTTTACTCATGTTTTATACAATATGTAAAGGGTGGGCTTTTAGAGTGTGAAGTGTCAGTTTGAAGGTTTTTTTAGCTTGTAGAGTGGTGCGAAGTATCAATTAGCATATGACCCGAGAGCTAGTTGGGTGACATATGATTGGATGGGCCTCCGGAAAAGTGTTTAAGATTGATGTTTTATTCTGCGAGTATCATGTGGGCACTTGTGGGTACTTTTGGTCATAGCGAATCATTTTGAATTTTTTATCATGTGATCGTTCAGAGTTTATGAAGTCTTTGTTTGTAATGTGCATATTAAATGTTTGCTGAAATGATTGTTCATGGATTGTGAGTTAAATGTTTTTCTAACTCGTTTTCTCTTTTGTATATTCTTAAGGAACCATAAAAGGTTGTAGAGAGGTTGATCCTTTATGGACGAACACACAAGCGGTATTGTATGACTTAGGTAAAACTAACTAAGCTCATAACATATAGTATCAGAGTGAGACAAACACATTTAGAAACACTTTGCATCGAAATATGGACCTAACAGGGCTAAGTTGAGGGTAGCTACTATGCACAATCGTTTAGGGGAACGAGCATTAAGATATAGGGAAAGGAGTTGCTTAAAGAAGCGAACATCCGAGATTAACATTTAAAGGAATGACCAGCTCTTCACGCGAGAGGCAACACGAGGACAAGCGAGCCAGGAAGAATATATAGTGTCCAAAAGTTGGGATGACTGAGTTCGAGCTATAACTCGATGTTGACAACCAAACTTGATGGTGCTCAAGGTAAGCTAAGTGCTTGGCAAACGATGAGGTTGTGCCAGGTGGGATGGGTTCCTTAGCGACCGAAAGAGTTGTGCAAAGCTCACGGAGATAAGGTGAATTGCTAACTCGAAGAATTTGGTACCCATGCAAAATATTGTATGTAGACGATGGACTATCTATGACTATCCCAAGGCGATCGAAACTCGACGCCATGGAGTATTAAAACTGTCTTTGGCATGAGATGGATACGTTCATAGAAGGCTAAAGTGTGTAATAAGTTCATCATGTTGCTAGGCCTTAAGGGGCATAGCGAGGGTTGTATTGATGAAGAGTTATAATCTAGCAAGTGCGTTCGAAAGAGCGGAATAGTGCACAGTTTATTAAGCAAAACGGAGTAATCCAAGGAGATTGTGGTCTCCAAAACTTCTAAAAGGAATGATACAAAGAAAAAAGTTGCTCCAACAGGACAGATATTCAAGAGTATTAAGTTTCGATTCTCTAAAGAGAAAATCATATGTAATGAATCACATATTAAGTGGGGGAGTGACCTAATACAACACCAAACAAAGACACTTAGAGTCGATGTAGAGATTAGACTCAATGAAGGGTTAGCCCGTGGAATGATGGGCATGAGGGCCACCATCAACTCAATATAAACCAAGGAGCAGATCAACTTGGGTGGAACTTCTTAGTGAAGTACTCAAATCGCATAAAGGGAGTCAACATATAAGACAAAACATGAAATAGAGGCACAAAGGTTTCCTTGGACAAAGGTTAAGGATATAAACTCTTGCATAGGCAAAAGCAAGATCATATCATTCTATAGGTCCCTTGTTATGATGGAGCGAACTCAACTTGCATGATACCAAAGTTGAAGGGAGTTTCGAGACATGTATCGTACCTCGATGAAGCATTTGATAGAAGAACTAAGATGACTCAACATGCAGAGGTGAAGTTGAGGTTTAAAGGCCTTGGCATAAGGCAAGAGGGCACAAAAGCGGATACTCTTGAAGAATATATTGCAGTGCTACCATTCGAGTTGTCACAAAAGAAGTAATGCGTGGTGGAGATTGTGTTAGAGGGCAGAGGCCCAAGATTCAGACAATGACACACTAATTTCAACAAAGTCAGTGAACTTTGAGAGCTACTAGATGACGAACTATCTTAGAGTTGTGCTTAGTCCTGGTGTGACATGAGAGTGGGTGGACAAAAGTCGATTACCAAAGAAGCAAATACAATCGGAGGTAACGAAGGCTTTGTGATTTGCTGGCAGAGGCCACATATGAAGAGATCACGATATGAGTTCATCCTACAAAGATCGAAATGCTATGGAGATATCACCATGAGGCACCATGGTGCAACGGATCATAGTGGAACAGTTTAAGGCAATATGGCACACACGGGACAAGTCCTGCAATGGACTAGATCATACAAAGGTATGATCGGGAGCTACTAGGTTTCCTTGAACAATATGATGGCAAAAAAGACTATGGATTCAAGCTATAAATGTCATAGTACCATAGAGGTAGGTCTTTTATGTGTGCATCGAATTTTAAGTGCAAGTACTAGTGAGTCTCATGAGAGGAGGCTTGATCATACAAAGGTATGATCGAAGTGGTTAAAGTGTTGGTCTACTCCAGAGCTCATATTCGCTTAAGGGAGCCCCTCAAGTCAAAGGATAAGGCCAAGTAAACGAACATTAATATCAAGAAAGTAAAGGAGAACATAATCGGCGGGAGCCCTACAACATAATGACGAAGGCCATACATGAGAGTTATAATGTGTCTTTCAATCGATCAAAGGGAATTGCTCGGAGAACACAAAAGTGTTGAAGCGGGTAGTCGAAAGGGGTAAGGAAGTGACAATGGGTGTAGAGGGGCTTAGCTACATAAAACCAAACATTGATTAGAATAAAGGTAAACTTGAAGGAGTGTTGCAAATGTAAATCTACCAATCACGAAGAAATGAATACAGATACAAGGCGACGGATAATAGGGCCATGGGCATAACAGCATTATGATACCACAGATGCGGGACTTCTGTCATCGATCCCTTGCTCCCATGGAGGAAGAGCAATGAGTACAAACACTTCGGATGTTTTAAAAGTGTGAGCAAAGAGCAGGTAAAAACTAATAACCGACTTGATGCATGAAATACAATCATCTAGGAGGCGAGCAAAATAAAGTAACATTTGTCTTGTCAACTCTTAAAGAAAGTGAAATCGAATGCCCAGTTCTCTTATTTATCCAGCAGAGGAGCTCTACATACGTTCAAAGACCCTTCGATGAAAATAGAAGACAACGATTGTCAAATTCTCACCAATGGTGATCGGTGCTACCGAAAGTAGATTGTCTGCTTTATTTCCTAACAGAACATCAATCGAAAACAAAACTTATGAGAACCTACTTAGAGACGATAACTAAGTAGAAGAGGAATCGATAGACAAATTATGCGAAGAAAAGACATCAAGAACTTTAAAGTCTACTAGGTGATATTTGTTAAAACTCCAACAAGCATCTACCTAGTTCAAGCGACATAAAATGTTTGAGAGATTAACGCATAACAAGGAAAATATGTTCATTCATCTAAAGAATCCGTTGGAACCAATAATAATTAACACAACTCAATTGACCCCATACCAAAGTCAAAGTCATTGGTGAGTTGAAACAGTATGACGGATCAAAGTTCGATTGCTCAACAACAATGATGGAGAGCACTTGAGAGCCTAGAGGCACGTTATAAATAGATCAGAAGATTAAAGATTCAACAAAGATAAGGAAATGTAGCATTCATAAAGACTTTAATGAGGACATCGAAAGAATAAGTGAGGGAGAATGTCATAGATAAAGCTATAAATGAGGTGTTCGATGTAGTGTTCGATGTAATACTCATGTATGTCGCATCTTTTAGTTTTGTTCATGCTTTGCATAACATGTAAATGACTTGTAGTAGGCTTACCAATGGTTAGTTTTTTATGGTTGTTCAGGCTTATAATCATAGTTGTGTGCATCTATTGCGTAGAGATAAAACTGCTTAGAAACAAGCCATCCAAGCATTCATTTTGAGGGTTTTTTTAGCTCCGTAGTGTAGTGCGAAGTGTCAACTAACACAACACACATATGAGCACTTGTGAGAATTTTTTATCATGACGAACCAATTTGGATCATTTGTCACACGATCATTCAAAACTTGTGAAGTCTATGTTTGTAATTTGCATCATCTATCAAGTGTTTACTGAAATAACTGCTTATGGATCCCGAGTTAAACACCTTCTTTTAACTCGTCTTCTCTTTTGTTGGTCCTCAAGGGATCATAATAGATTTCGGAGAGCTTGACCCTTCGGGATAGATATGTTAGAGTATCATTCGATTTAAGTAAAATCAACTAAGTTCATGACAGATCGATATGAGCAACATAAATCATATGTCAGTACACTCGATATGACTTGATAATATGCTAGTAGTTGATGCTGCAAGTTCCATGGGCACAAGCCTGACCAACATGATTTCGAATCACCAGAGCTACTATCATAAAACTTGATGCACTAATTAGCACACACCGATTCATCCCTGAAGCACAACACCAGTGACAAAATGACTTCATATCACCAAACCATCATCGAGTATGCTATTACAAAACAAATGCAACTCAGAGGACCATGATTCCTTCCATTGAATCCAAAACACCCAAGAAATCCACATCTTGGGTACCAGTTCCTACAAACTTCATATGTGCCACTGGCATCATCCATGTTCCCCGAGAGATTCAGAGTTGTCCACACACACCTTTCTGTGTGCACTTTAATCTTCTTCATAGTTGCATTTGCCAAGATGCAGGTGATGTTACATGGTTACCTTCCACCAATGCGCACAGAAGAAAGACACCATGGAGCTGAGTTTATCCAAAGACAACCAACCAGATCGAACCAACATCTAGAATCAACCACAATCATAGCACTGATGGAACCACAGTCGACCCCCAGCTCCCAACAATCACTAGAAATGAAAAACCCAAACATATCTAGACACAAGCCTCTATAGCATAAACAAACCGGGAATTTGAAGTCATAAAACGTCAGTAAAACAACAATCATGGGTTCGCCATTGGCTGACTTCCTTATCCATCAGTCTGCAGTTTGTTGTTATGGCACACTAAGACGACGTTACACTAGATCAAAAGCAAGGATAGTGTCCTTGGCTAAGATAAAAAGTAGCAGCTTAAAATATATCAAGACCCATTTCCTCGTCACTTCATGGTGAACATAGTCCAGAAAGATCTCTTTGAAAAACCCATAGACTTGCCAGTATATGCACAGAACAAGCACTGAAGTAGTCAACTTTGATTTTGATACGAGTAGCAAAGCTGGTATCAGAGCATATGTAATCTTTATAGAAAGCTCCGTAGACTTTACCTTCAAGCTTTCATTCACCAACCCGCTTTTTCTTGACTTAGTATGGGTTACCTCCAGTGGACTGAAAGCAGTTACCTTCGAACACTCATTCTCCTTTCCCTTCAAACAACTAGGTGCTTCAACTCCAATCACATGAGATACGTTCTGCGATAACATTTCAATAGTCCAATATAATATAGAGAAGAGACATCACAGAACAGCAAAATATAGAAGAAACAACATACATTATGCTGCAAACGTGTGTTGTCTGCTTGAATCTTTGTTTCTCCACCTTGTGCTTTCACATGAAATGAGCGAGCTAAGAATTGTGCACTTCCATGCAATGGACTAAAAGTGCAATTTTGCAAAGTTCTTTCACAACTAATCTGCATAAAAATCAGTAACAGAAAACATTCAAATTAGTATTACCAAAAAATTATTGGTGTCTCAAAATACAGTCCAGAATGAAACAATTCAACAAGGCATTAGGGAAGTTAGAAGAAAGATGTTTTATAGATCAAAATTAAAAATAGGAAATAAAGAGAAAGGACAAAAAGATATCATGATGTATCAATTATTTAAATTTTATTTACATTATGAATTCTTGTGAGAGTGGGACTTGGTACAATGATAAGGTTGCTCCCTTATGACCCAGGAGATCAGAGTTTGAGTTATGGAAACAACCTCTTTTAATATTTAAACATAAGACTACATATATTGACCCTCGCCAAACCTTGCATTGGCGAGAGTCTCATACACTGATATGGCCTTTTACATTATAAATTCCTCCATCACAGTAACAATTTAATGTTCGTTGGGTATCACCCAGCTGTTGCTTCTTCATTTGTCTATTTCTGAGTTCCCTTTTAGCCCTCTCACTTCATTTGTCATTCTCCACCACTATCTTCATCAGAGTTTGCAACAAACTATTACATCCACATTCCTTTGCAGCTGCTGATTTTTGGACTTCCATCACATAATTTTGTTTGCGAGCTCGATTGTCCAAATTATATCTGTGATAATGGCATTGGTCCCTGTAGCAAAGCTGTCACATCTACCTGACAATCCTTGAGTCCATAAAAATATTCGATAATAGCTCCTAGATTGAATGGAACCATAATATAAATAAAAAATGTGTGGCTCTATGCTGTTCAACACTTAAATAATATGGTGTTTTTTAGGTTTCTTGTGGAAGCACATAATTTGCCAATCTTAACTTGGCTGGGCATTTGGGGCCAACTTTCTTAGATCAGAGACATCAGGTTGGCAGTTGATCATAGTTTTCTTTGTCAAAAGATCCAACTAAATCTGGCTTTGCTCTATTTCATGGCAAACAGAGGTTTGTAGCCACTTACAACCTTGATATACAACTTGATATTTCTTTCAACCATCTCCAAATCAGTTCATATAACCTTCTTATCCTACTTGATAATTTTGCAAGTATGCAAAGTTAAGAGTAGTGTGTACTACAACCGTAAGCTACAAATCTCCCAACTATATGGGTTCAGCTATACGAAATTTATCCAATCAATAAGTTATGTTCAGGGAAATATAACTTCAAACGAAGATAAAGAAATCTCTCTTACTGTTTCTCAAAAAGCTTTCTTAGGTCGCCCACTACCTCTCCTGAAACCAATAACTCTAATAAGCTCACCTCATCCAACAAGCAAAGTTACAGACTTCCTCTTGACATGCTGATATCATCTTAAATTGGTTTTCCTCAGCTTATCATCTAACAAAGCTACACATATGTAGACATTTCATGCATTCCCTTTTCTAATAATCCCACACATCCATCTTAAACATTTTTATCTAAGCAGCACTAACATTAGCTACGTACGGCTTCCTGATTGCTAGATACTTTCATCCAGACCTTTCTACTGATGCATTTACCATTATTCTTTGAGTGAGCTACCCATATCAAAAGTGAACAAAAGTTGAGATCCTTAGTGCTTTTCGGCAATTTTGGATGTTCAATCGCTTATTAGTGGGACAAACTCGGGCCATCGGATCATTTATCTACACAATACACCTATTTCAAACATTAATGAAAACTTAAAGCACCATGATTTTTGTATAGTCTCTCAGCACAAAATTTATAAGAGTTTGTAGCTGCTCTGCAAACTGGAGTCCAGGAGGTCATCCTGGGCTCCCATTTACTCCCACGGCTCATGGTCATCCATGGCCTTCACGCAAGAAACAAACAAATCCCTCCATTTCAAGCTACGATGGCTACATATATGCACCAAAAAAGACAATCTGTCTAGTACTAAGAGGCAAATCGAGAAGATGCTTCAAAAGACCAATTAAAATTTCAGCCTACGAACAGATTGAAAACCTCTGCGTCTTCTATCCTCCTTTTACTTCTACAAGACTCACACTACTGGAAGAAAAAGAACTATGGCAGGTTTTCCACATGAATCAGACTTCGTACACCAAAAACCAAAGCCAAGAAACCAACATCCATAACTCAAAATAAGATCACTTAGACGAAAGAATCCAGACACGAGATCGACAAGACAAAGGACAATAAGGAGGCCAAGAAGAAGGGTTAACCTTTCCAGAGACAAGGTGGCCGAAAACTGGGGCACCGGCGAGACAGGAAGCAACGGGGGACGAGCGATTGGCCATGGGGGCTGGCGCGGCCCAGGCGGATCTGGGATCAGGGCGCGGATGGGAGGAGGCGAGCGAGCCGACTGCTCGGAGGCAGTGAGCCAAGGCCACGGGATCGCTCGGGGCATAAGGATGGTGGAGCAGGCGGCACGAGAGGGTTAGGTTCTTTGCTCGGCTCAGGAGGCGGGACGCCATCGCCACCGTGCCAGTCGCCGCTCTCAGCGGCGATCACCAGAGAGAGAGAGAGAGAGAGAGAGAGAGATGAGAGAGAGAGGGAACAGGGAGCAACTTTTGGGCACTGTTACGATGCTGTGGAAGCTAGAACCGATATGAAGCGTGTAACGGTTTGCAGTTTAGGTAAATAACTTCGTGATATATAAAACTAATTACACGTGACCGATATAGTTACCTCTCGTTAGCATCTTGATCCCTATAATTAAAAAATTTATATTAAAATTTTTATAATTATAAAAATAAAACATCTAACTTTATTTATCTTAACATCATTGATTTTATCAATAAAAATATAATTATAATAATAATAATTTTGATATTTTAGTTGATGATAACGAACAATATTAGTAGTAATGACATTGCTTTTATGGCTATTGTAATGAAAGCTACAACGAGAGGTGAATGTCACTTTACATCTACATTAACATTAATACAGATATTAAGCGATCCTTTCACTATTCGATAATTGTATCGATGCCAATACAATTTCATCGCTCTACATCTGTGTCAATATCAACATGATTATCGACCAATGAAAGAGTCACTCTACATCCATATTTATGTCAACGCCGATTAAATTGTCAAACGACACCACTCAACAACTATGTCAGCGTAAATATAAAACGAACCTCATCTCTAACCGTTGTACTCCTCATCTACAATAGCCACCAATAACCCTCAACGATATCGTTATCCAACACTACTGACGTCATCCACTTCTATCAATTGAAACATTAAAATTATTTTTTATTTATTATTTTTATAATTCAATTAGTAAAACCAACGAAAAATAAATGTTTTATTTTTTTAATTATAAAAATTTTAATATAAATTTTTTAAACCAAAAGACTAAAATACTAAGAAGACCTAACTACATGAGATAATCTCTAATTAACCTTTAAATAAATAAATATATATATATATATAATAAAAACCACAATAGGCAGCAGCGCAGAGATGGAATGCGTAGTGAGACTAGCACCTCTGGTAATAGCAAGTCTTCCGACTTGAGCCGCCGTCCATAACATACTGTGACGAGAAACCTGTAGCAAGAGCATAGAAAGAATACATCATTGCAAGCACATACTCCTGTTACCGTTATGAAATGAAGCCATCATCGTCAGTGGCAAGGTGCCCGATCAATTGCTAGGATCGGATCAGCTGTTGCCTATGCACCGGTCGACGTAAAGGAAATGCCGGTGAAGTGCCTCGATCCAAGTCCGGCGCTTGCATCTTGTAATCCTTGGCAAAACAAGCACATATGAAACAGATCATCTCATAACTGGATACAACATAAGCAACCAGATGAAATCACTTCATTTGTAACACATCCGTTTTCCGTTCTAAGAAAAATGGCAGTACAAGCAACGAGTTTCTTCCATCTCTCTGTGTTCTTGTTCTTGGAAGATTGGAGAACCCGAATAAGATTAATACAACAGGGAATTGTCACTAGATTACACTGCCAAGGACAAGTCTTTGTGGGTCACTACTGTAAGCAATACAAATTACCTAACTCAGACAGACGATTTTTACTACAATTCCTCTTCAGATGAGATAGAGCTCCCAATAGAAAGTTACACATTCGGCAACAACAACAGCTTCTTGGACAACTTGCATCAAATGCTAAACGTAATCAACCAGTAGACCACCAATGATGGAGACAGCATGGAAAGTCACTCTCCCCAATAGGGGAACGATGGATCGAGGAAAACTAATGAACAACAAGTCGAAGGGCAAAGATCTAATTTACAGGATGATTTCTAAATGCAGACACGAATATTCTTGAAGGAATGGGAGAAAGAAATGCTGAGATGAATTTCCAATCTATGTTCAGTTGAATCTTAATAGCATTAGTCAGATTGGTTACAGGTTCACAGGATTAAATGAGGCAGAGGGTCAAATTATCAATAGTAAGAAGAATTTTTCCCTCTCAATCAAGGTAGGCCTTGAGTGAAAATCTTAGAGCTCAATGGAGTTGACAAAGAGGATTATGTTGACAAATTAAATTCCTAAGAAGAGGTAGGGAGTTTGCATAAGAATGAGAAGTTAGATGGGAGTGTCATCAAAGGCTCATCTCCACTTTTTCTTAGCCATGACATAGCCAAAGCATAACCCAGAGCGCGACCGACTGGAACAGCTACAGCATTGCCAATCTGGCGATATCTGCACAGAGACATTCCCAATCACTCAAACAGGAAGAACAACAAATCCACTAGTCGTGAAAAGCCCTCTCATGCATTAAGGAATATTCTCGATTTGATCAATTCATAAGGAGAAAGCAATACCAGCAGTAATCAACAAAACATATCAACAAGATGCCCTGGTCAACACCACAAATGAACACTTTTAGTACAAACCTGAGATGGGAATCGGGAATCCATCATCAGATCTCAATGCTTCAAGTGTTGTCACAGACTTGGACAAAGAAAGCTCTCGAGGACAAGGTTGCGTACTAAAAGCAAATTGATAAAGGAAGAGTTCATTGTGGTCATAGATTAGATTCAATTTAGGTCTTGGGCCATTACAATTGAGTGAATTGCATTTTGGGTTTGTTTTAACCAATTAAATTGAGTAACAATTTTCTTGAAATATTCAGACGAATATTGCCATTAGTTTTGATTAATTGTTTTGAAGTCCTAAATGGAGTCAGTAGAACTATTTTAACACTGACAAGTGCGTTGAATAAAAACTTAATTTATTTATAATGGTTAGCTGAAGAATAGTTTTTATTTTACAAGTCTATAGTGTCCAGATGGGTAAATTACCTATATGATCCTTCCTATTAGTTTTTGTTATATAGTTGACAGTAAACTGATGTGCATTCTGTTAAAATCTCTTGATAGAAGCTAATTTGATTGCAACAATTTTGATCAATTGAGGATGGCAACAACACAAGTTTAGAGACCAAAGTGAGTTGACCTGTAGGATATTGATCTCGGACCCGGTATACGACAAACCTTAGTAACTTTGTTGTGATGAATGTGGTTAAAAAAAAAAAGTTTCACTGGGCCTTGATGTCTCTCATCCCTAATTTATCTACTTCTATTTTCTAGGTTATTCCAATTTGTATAGATGACTGCTATCACCATCCAACAAAAATTTACAACCGATTAAAAGTTTCACTCAGACTCCCAGAGTAATGCTATTTTTTAAAAAAAATAACTTAATTGTGTCCAAGCAATGCCAATGGTACCTTTCTTCCACTGTCCCATAGAATCTGTAGAAATCAGGGAAGCCTTGCAACCTTGCACATTCACGGATAGTAAGCGTCCGGTCCTGCTCAGGATGTATCATAGCCTGAAAGTTTATAAATGCCACAATCAATTGGATGGATGGTAACATCAGACGAGCATTACAAATCCAGACAAGGAATTATAACAACCTGGCAGCGAAAATTAGGTATGGTGATTACAGTTGGCACTATTTCATCCCACCATAGACGAGAGAAAGGTCTACAGGGACATGAACAACAAATTAATAATAATGTTACAGAAAAACAACAACAATGCTAACATTCAATGAACAATAAATCCAGAAACTCATGTAGTTAATGAAAATAAAAAAAAAAAAAACCTTAATGACTTTCCATGTCCAAAGTTCATGGCATAATCTGGGACCTGAATGAAAAAGAAAAAAGATTCAGTACATGCAAGCATATATATCCTTCAGCAGTAACATGCACATCAACATGCCTTTTCATGCTTTCATTTTTTGAAAAAGAATAATCAATGGAAACTGGATAGAAGCTTTGGAAACCCATGGTAGAAAATAACTATTAAAAGAAAATGAAACAATAGCCTGTGTTTTCATCCTTGTTACTCAAGGCATAGCCATGTACTGGATTGATCTAGTACATTCATAAAATTCTTTTTTCTGGAAAAAAAATAAAATGCTCCTCGTTTGCTGGATTGATCTGGATATTCTTTCTCAAAAGACAAAAAAATCTCAAGGAAAGAAGGCTTGTCATCTGCTTTACACTTTTAGATACACTAAAAGCTTTTACCCCGTAGGATATGGGATGCTCCTAAGGGGATATTTTAGAAGAAAAGTTTTTATTTGTCATGGAAGGTTTATGTGGCCTTTTAATGATCTACAATCACTTCTTTATTATTAATATTGACTTACCAGTGGTCTTCCAGATGGTAGTAGTACTCTCTCTCTTGTGGGGTCAAATTGAACAGAATTATCAGGACCAACAATGACACCAGGGAGGTCTCTAAAATTTGCTCCCTGCAAAATTGAGCCAACAATGTAGATCAGATCTTATAAATTTCTGGTGTAATTGGACTTCGAACAAAATCAGTACAGTGCACTAACCTTTTTTCGTGGAATTTGTGAAATTCTTAAATAATCATCCTCCCCTAGTGGTAAAGTGCGATGATCATACAACACAGATTTAGATATTTTTGCACCATTTTCTTTATCTCCCAACATTTCTATTTTGTCAAAAAAAAAAATTGAAATTAGTATAGAAAAAATTAGTTAACAATTTAAAAATAACTTTTTGAAAAATTTTCTTAATTTTTATTTTACTCTAATATGTCACAATGCCTAAAATTGCAATTATTAATTTACATGCTTCTCCAATTTGGTCTTTGCCAAGTTATGGCATATCACCTTAATTAAGCTTGTGAGCACACAAACAAACTACACAAAAGAGTTCAAGATTGTACTTCAACAGAAATCTCTACAGCCATATTAAACAGTAATGTAGAGTCTTAGACCTCTTAGATAAGAATTGTCCGAGTACTTGGGACATGTGACGCCAGTTATTCAAAATTAAGCAGGATAAAAGATATCTCCACTCCAGTTTAATGGAATCATGTGACCAAAGATGTACTGCTATTTAAGGTCTGGTTTATTCAAATTGGACCTATCTAACTCATACAAGTGCAAAAATTAGTCATCCTTAATTATCAAAGACTTCTGCTGATGTCGGATCAGACACAAACCAGATTTCTAACTCCATGAATCATAATGGAATATTTGAGAAGATTTCTACACCCAGCAACTATTTGGTGTTTCTCAGAAAAGATGCCACTAGTCAGAACATTTTAGGCACCTGAGTTGTTTAGTGTAGAAACTGATAGATGTTTAGTCTTTAGACTACCTGGATCACATACTAAGCATAGTCAACGAGAAGATCCTCCAGTACACAGAAAGAATCCAGATGAACGGGTGCAGTTTGTTCATTGGTCTTAGATCTACATGAAATACAACATAACATCCTAAAAGGATAATTTACTCTAGCGAATCCAATTTTATGTACCGGGTCTATGCCAGTCTAAGCATGGACCGAATAGATTTGGTACATGCCAGCATACCAAAAGACAACATGGCATGCCGATACATACCTTGGTATGAAAAAACCTCAAAGAGTCAACCAAAAAATTTAAAAACTTATTTTAGGATTGTATCTCACCTTTTATTCACAAATTAAATCTGATAAAAATAAAGTGGTTTAGATTTTGAAATTAATAAATGCTAAATTGAAATCTATATGCAATAAGGATCACAAACAATACTTAAAGAATACATGTACATAGAAAGGAATTCTAATATATAAGTGTACAAGATTAGATATAAAACTAAAATAAATAGCTACTCTTATCACCAAAATGATCAACATGAATGCACAACAACTAAATTGGGATCCATGATACGCTGAAATTAAAGAACCCATGCCTGAAACTGCTCTCACGATATCTAATACTAATATAAACAGGGTGTAATTGATGCAATAATGTGGTAGCCCTCCTCATCATGAGCCACTCATGTGATAAGAGACACCAGGGGCAGGTAGGACCATAACAAGTATGACTATGTAGGATGGAGTGGACCAGAGCAACAACTCTCGTCATTGTCCTAATGCTGCATGCCATAAGATGTATCTGACTTGGAAAAAATAACAATTAACTTTCAACATGCATATGTTGGCCATGAGATCAGTAAGAAGGTTGTGAATAAGATGAACTCCTAAGTCCTAATGATCTTTGTATCATATAGGCTCTACCACATCTGCTAGTAGATAACTAAATACCAATCCTCTTCCTCTTTCCTCGTATCTTTTCGTTCATAAATGAGCTTCATGGGTCCTTGTGCTCTCTGATCCATGTCCAAAATGGTATGAGTGAAATCCTGCTCATCGCTCCATGCCTCACTCATCAACTCTGAGAAGCCAAAACAAGAAGATTGATTACCCAAATCATCATCATCTGTGGATGTACTACTATTCATGTCACTATTAACTCCATGGACCACATGAAGCACAAAGGCTTCTTGTCACCCAACTGAATCTGTTGCTCATCAATTGCATCCAACGAATCAATTGACTATGAAACCTAACCTTTTCTATGCACAATAGCCACATCTCTCTTGATTGTATCTTGGCACAACCCCTAATAGATTGGTCGCTCAAAGTCCGACCACATTCTGATATCGGGCGATACTCTTCCTCATATCAATTGACATCCTTGATCCAGTTGTTCCTCTTATTCTCGAATTACCTCAGGAATGAAACACTATGGACATGGGTCTCTTATCAAATCCAATAGAGGGTTGCCTTAGTTGTTTGGAACATGAACCCAATCAAGCATCGGATCCAAATCAAGCCAATTCCAATGGAACTAGTTTAGATCATCTAGGATCAAGCATTTAATCTCATAAATCTAACTTAGATCTAAAAGAATCTAGGCCTAATCTTAATAGCTCAAGCAAGTCCTAATGTGGTATATATGGAAGAGATCAAAGCTAAGGTTAGAAGAGAAAGCATAAGCACTAACCTAATCATAGAAATACCTTGAAGATTGGGTTCAACTTTACCTTGATTGAGAAACAAATTAAACCGGATCTAGGACTTCAACCTTCTTCTAGAGCAAATAGGCCCTTGATGTCATGATTGAGTTTGGAAGAGATTTGAGAAAGAATTTTGAGAGATTTGAACAGATCCTGAGGGAAACTAGCATGAGAGAGGGGTGTGTAAGAGGAAGAGTAGAAGAGAAAAAAGGGTTCAAGTGAATGGTTTAAGGCATCCAAAGAGAACCCAATGGATCTCTTGGGACAATTAACCACTCAATGGGCTTACCATCCGGTAGAGGAGCAGTAAAAGATGGGCTCAAGTGGCTAGTTTAAGGCATCCAAAGAGACCCCAGGGGGTGTCTTGGGTAAATGGACCATCCTATGGACTTACTGCACCAACTACCAGGCCTATACCAGATGGTAAGGCAATTTGCAAGGGTTGCTGCATGATAACCCCTATTTCGGTTTTGGACAGACTGGTTTATATTGGTCTGTGTCTCAGTGGTTGCCCAAACCAGAATAAACTACTCGTCATGTACAGTTCAAGCAATTTTGTATTCCATGGTATTATCTCTTCACCTATAGTTCACCTAATAATCAACAGTTATGAATCTTTACCTATCAACTAGCAACGATCCAATCCTTACAATTATAAGGAGCATATTGATACGAACCTAAATAGGACAACTATTTCATAGTTAAGAACAGTAGTGCATAATATGGATTTTGTCATTAGTTGGTGGGTCATGAATAAAAACAACAATTACAGTTCCGACGATCCAAACTGCATATCAATATGATTCTTGGAAGCTACATGGTTCAAAAGGGCATAGAGACTATGAGTAAGTGTTAGCATTTCTTCAAGAGACTATGAGTAGATATTCCAATCAGAATAATGAAGAAATTTTCATTAATTTATGGTTTGCAATTTCAAAATGATGCAGCCTCAACAAGCAGAAAAACTCATGTGGAGAAAAGAACAAATAAGTAAATCATATTGTATGAGATGCAGTAGAGGGACAAGGGGGGAGGAATGGTTGGACCACAGTATGCAGTAGATCCCTGCAAGTTCAGAAGAGAACAAGGAAAGAATATCAAAAGGGCCTTTCCTAGTCACCAAGAGACATACTCATTAAGGGCTGAAAGTAGTAAAGATCCAAGGTAAAGGCCACGGTCCTATGGATATGGAGTTTCTACAGTTGGTGTATAACAGACACGAGCAGCTTGGCATAAATAACGAAGAGGCCAGAAAAGAAAAGACAGGAGAAGAAAGGAGAAAAAGTTTAGGGAACAAGAGAAGAGTTGAAAACAATAAAAGAGAATAGATACATGATATATTTAACAGACTTAGATACTTCACAAGAATATGATTATGTTATCTATTTAACATCTTGATGTGGATATCTATTCTCAGACTTATTTTATATATTTTTAAAGTCTCTCAAAACAATATCGATATATCATTTATTAGTAGAACAGTATTAAATGCTAAGATCTATACTGCATCTTGTTGCTTTAAGAAAGGATCCATATCCTCATCTGACACTGTAACAATCACTGACCAACATGTACAGAAAAAAAATGTAGAGATAGGCAAAGTTTTGACAAATCGACTTTGCCAAATTGACAACAATAACATACCTAATTCTAAAATTTTTAGGGACAAGGCAAGTGCTCAAAGTTCATGCTTAGTCATATACACAAGGTCTTATGAACTACAAACCAAGCTCAGGCAAATAGTCAACAGTAAAAGTTGAAAATTCCTGTCATTTATGAGTATAACTGCAGACAGGACCAGCTAGACCAAGAAAAGATACTATTCTAGATTTCAAGAGGACAGATCAGTTCAAGCTTTATAGTGAAAACATAGAATGAACTGTTGCAAGAACAATCAAATGATGTTTGGCTAAAAGATAGTCTACAATTGACTCCAATACACCACTTAATTTTACTTCTAATGAGATAATGACACACCATCTTTTGGCATCCGAATGTATCGCTGGAATTCGGTTTGAGGACTTTTTCCATATGGCATCTGATCCATGTCTTCTGAATGTTTGACCTGTGTAGAAGAACTACAGTTTGCACTTTGCACCATGGTTTACAGATTATGAACATCTAGCAACACTATCAAGCCTTACTAATGGAAGATCAGCAATAGCATCCTCAAGAATGACTTCTTTCTCGAGCACCCGTGGTTGGTCTTCGTCATACCCAACAAGATTACGCTGTTATCACAGTTAACTAAGAATTAGAGCATGTAAATTAACACTAAATATCAAGCTTAGAGTTAAAACTTTATAATTAAACAGAAGAAATATGAAAGAAGCTTAAGATCACTAGCCGTGTCCTAAGAAACAAACAAGCAAAATAAATTACTATTACAGTACAAGTCAACCATGCCTTTGAGTTGTAATTCTTGACAATTATAAAAGAATTCCAGAGAAAAATCCAAAAAAAGAACATAAAAATCAATTTCAAATCAAAGAACATTACTTCTAAATACAAACAACAAAGACACTGTTACAGAAGCAAATCAGAAATTGTGGCATGCGATGCTAGACGAAAGCCTCACTGATTTACTATCATGCTGCTATGGAGCAAGTAAATGCATCAAATGAACACCATGGCATAATAATCCCAGATATATTATGGACAATTGTAACCCAGATTTCAAAAAAAAAAAAATTTCATGCCTTCAATGCAAATAACTTTTATTTGATTGTCACTGCAAACTATGAAAATGATATCCCAACATAATAAAAGTCTGCTACTTTGGAAGATAGTCTATTTGACCACACTGACATTCCTGGGATGCAATTGAAATATCATATGCTTTGTCAGATAACAGAGGAAGGCCCAACAAAGATGATGCTTAATGTAGAGCAAAAATTGTTCAATAAAATGAGTACCAAATAAATTGTCTCATGCTTTAGCAATGTAGCATGATTTTAGTTTCCAAATTAATCCGCATGCCGAAAGATGCTCCACCAGCAAATTAAGAATTTTCTTTTAAATCATCTTTCAATATAACGTCACCCCTTGCATTGTTTTGTCAACTTTCCTTTTGATCAATTAGCTAATTGATCAGATGAGTAATGGAAATAATGGCCCTCAGAAAAAGGAAGTTAGACGATTGTTTAATGTGGCTTTTTTTCATCTATTTCAGATAAGCCATTTCTTTTTATATACATTAAGATTGCACTTTACATGTGTGATATAACTTTAGTAGTACTAGGAATAGACCTAAGAATATAGTTAAGTTGGATAGACAAGAAATTTCATATAGTAAAAGTTTTTGATATCTTAACCAATTATTCGAGATAGATAACAAACATTTGCAAATATTCCTATATTACAAATTAGATAATGCAACAATCTATCAACAAACATCTCAACTCCTCTTCTCTTCTATTCCTTTTATTCCTGGCACCTCCAATTGTCACATGTGCATACTTTCTTAGGAGATCAACTGAAGTATTATCTGAACTCTGAAGACATTTATTTTAAGAATGAAACTGGGTCATGCAACCCATTGGTTTAGCACTAGGGTAGGAGAGAATTTGGTTACATCAGATCATCACAGATCCTGCCCATCGATGGATGTTTAATGTCCCTTATGAACAAAGCCTAAAATGAAATATTAGATTAACGTCACTAATTATTAGAAGCACTTCTGATTTTGACACTAATTATAGGTTAAAGAAGTGAGAAAGTTTGTTTGATCAAATGCAGGCACTGTAGATGATTAGGAGCTCAAATGTTTCCATTAGAATAATAGTGAAGAAGAAAAAGAAGGCCCTTGCCATTCCATCAAGCTGCTAAGTTGTTGTAGTTAATTACTTGGACTCTTCCCAGATTCAAAAATTGTAAGACATAGGCAAAGGTGAAACATATAAGAGAGCGAAGAAAATACATGAACATTTCATTGCATAGCTGGCTTACCAGGAATACAGATTAAGCCATCTAAATGCTCAGTGACCAATTGATCCCATTAGGATAAGTGGATAAATATCCACAAGGATTTATATATACACAACATGATGCAAAAACAATACGAACAAAAAAATAGAGTGCAGCAATAAGCAACAGTAATACACATACACAGAAAAACCATGAATGTTATTTACAATTTTACCTCAAATTCCACTGGAGAACCTCTCTTCAGAATCACCTCATGTGTTGGTAACGGAAATGGGGGCAATTTCTGCAGTAGAGAAAGAAAAACTTATCGAAAGAAGCAGCTTAGATTACTTAAGAATTAGTAACATTAACAACTTGCCTCATTAGGGTGACACCCCCATAGAAAGGCACGCAAACGAAATTGTGGAACACCATAACAACCAGCAGCCATGATCCCAAGTCTAGCTTGGTAGTTGATAGAAACTAAACGACTTAGAGCATATCGTCCAAGTGTAGCATTAGCAAAGTTCAAGATATCCACCACATTTTCCATTAAAACATATTTAGGCTTCAAAAATTGTACAATGTCCATGAAAACTACTATTTGTCGATTTTTTTCATCATCTAAAGGTGCACTGAAATTCCTATACCTATTATAGCCACTAATACCTTGACATGGAGGGCCTCCACACACCACATCTACATCCCCCTGAAAGATGCGATTGAAAAATCAGCTTGCACAACTAACAAGTTTTGTCATAAACTACATTTTAGATAACTCCAAATTCAGAAGAGTACTAAAACATTATACCATCACTTACAGGAAGTGGTAATAATTTTGACTTGAACCCTTCTGTCACAAATTCTCTTAGTCGTCCTTCACAATTGCTGACAAGATGCCAACAAGAGTCATTGAGGAAACTGGTAAACAGTATCATGTCTTAACACCAATTTGCCTACCTTAAACTTTCCATTGGTTCCCAGGTATCCTCACTAGGACCATAGCCCTTCCATCGGACCTGGAAATTTCAGGGCACAACAGAAATCATCCATATTCATCAGAAGGTTCCCTAAAACCACAGAAAAAAAAAGGAGATACTGGAAAATATACACTGTATTACAAGCATATGCCAGTTCTAAAGTTGTCCAACAGTGGTAAGTTTGATGAAGATAAACATAAAAAATTCTGGAAAATCATCCAGATTTGTTAAGACAGGTGGTGCATAATGAAAACATAAAGTCATCTCTAACATGGGAGATAAGGAGTGGAATGAAAAACTAATCCTATAGCAAATCAGCAAAAGCATCACAAGTATGACAAACTGTAGTGAATGTTCAGATATTACTGCAATTCAGATTGTATAACTCTTCTATATGATTGTCACTAACATGCTACTTTTGCATTATATGAGGTTTGCGGAGGATGAATGAACATAGCCTTATCTTTAAATATTTAAAGAGACTATTTACATAAATCGAACCCTGGTCATCCAAATCACAAAGAAGAAACCTTACCATTGTACCAAAACCTACCCTCTTGTTATATTTTCATGCAAAGTGAAATTTATTTTTATTTTGAGCATGGTTTAACATATGCTTAAGGCAGCATAAAAATTCTCACATGCTCCATTATGACCAGTATGACATGACAAATCACGTTAAAGAGAGCTACTCCCCAGTAATATAGGTGCAAATGCACTAGTTTGCCAAATATCCCATGCGAACTAATTTACTTAATATGTAAACAAGAAAAGTCAAATTTATCTACAACCAAAATTTTCATCATCAAACAGGCCATTTCTCATCAAATGAAATAGCAACCAGCACAACACAGAATTGTAGCAACCCATGGCAAAGAACAGTGTAATATTTGCAAGAGATAAACAGCAGCATACTGCTGCTTTATTCATGGCAAAATAATAAGGGAAATCTTTTACTTGGTTCTCTTTGCTTTCATAAAGCACTATTCCTCAATGCTTTATAATTGACATGATTAGCAAACTAAACTATTTAGAGAAGTATGGTCTATTTCAAAAAGGAAAGCAGTTCTTTCATGTAGGATAAAATTATATTTACAAATTTGAATTCAGTAATATCATCAATCTCTACACTTGATATCAGTTTCTAAAAATAAAGATCAGTCTGGTGCTATTATTCTGTCTTTTATTCCAAGATTTAAAATACCTGATTGGATAGGTGCAATATGAACAGTATTTACTTTCCCCAGTCTAGTCAAGTAAGCAGGCCAGATCACAAGGCCATATCAAGCGAAAGTCTCTGTTCTGACCGAGCATACAACCTGTTTTTTTTATAATTACTCCACGTAGTAATACCACCAGGTGCAAAACCCTTCCATTCAAATAAAGACCATTGAGCAAGACACTTGCCAACATTTTCAACCAACGCAAACCTGTAACTACTAGTCTAGGACTGGTCTGATAAGTAGACCAGATCTCACCGGGAGTTAACCTCCCAGTATCTATCAAATGCATGGCTTTGCCCATTATTTGATGCATTCTGGTCTTGCACGAGTGATAAGCCTACAAACTGGCATAAGACCCATCCAGTCAAATAAAAGGCTACTGTGAAAAAAACATGGCAAAAAATTCAACCAAGGGCTTTTCCTCTGTGATGTCTTCCTCCTCTTTCTTTCTTCACTCTGATTTGAAGATCTAGCAAGGTGACAAGGAGACTTCATGATGACCTCTCACCGGTTCATTCAACTTCTACTCCTCTTTCACTCTGATCCATCCACATATGAGGCATGATTTTCATTAAAGATTTTACTTAGCATCACCTTCAATCAATAAACTAATCCTACTTCTGGTGCAGATAAAGCATAGATTTGCATGGATCTACTCCAGATTTTGGTGTACCCAGGTCAGATCGGTTGATCAAGCCTAGGTTTATGTGAATAGAACATAGATTACAGAGGACTGAGACATGGATTCCTGTGCCACTGAAATCAATTCCTACGAGCCTACGAGAGAGTATCCAGATAAGTACACTAATTCCAGGCTCAAATATCCTTTTGTTAGAAACATGGGGTTTGCCATGAGAGATCAGTTGTCAATGGGACATAATGTAGGAACTAGGAAATCAGTTTTCATACAGACATGATAAGGTCAAAGGTTGCACATCATAAGCACTTGATCAACTAGATGCAATTGATGAGCAACCATTCCAGGAGGGTGACAAGACTTCTCCCTTTAGTCCAGTCTTCATGTTATTTCTAAAACAATAACATCGATGTTATGTTCATTACATCAATGACAAACTACTTATTTTAACAAACAAGACTTCTCCATTCATGTAATGAACATGACACAAAAGGAGATGGAACAAGATTCATCAACCAAAATAAAGAGTCCAGAAATTAATAAATTAAAAAAATCAAATACAATGATTATAAAATCTAAAAAAGATATTACACACTAAGGCCATAAAATCTATAGGACAAACAAGATCATCTACCTTGAATTTTAAACCTGATTTTCCTGTACTAGTGGGATCTCCATAACAAACATCAACTATCTTCAGTACTTCGTATTCTCCATCTGAGATCTTGAAGTTCGAGTCAGTAATCCTCTTAGAATATTTCACTATAAAGTTCTTTGAACAAGAATCTCCTAGTTTACCAACATTTACACAATATCTTTTGCAGAGTATTCTCCATTCTTTCAATAAGGTGAAGAAATCATCAGCAGACTCATTTCTAACCTGTCAGAGTGAGCATATCAACATTGAAGTATTAAAACGCTTATGCACAATGAGAAAAAAAATTAATGAAATGATCAAATAGCATACTTGAGTTTCTTTATGATTAAGTTTAAAACTTTCGCAAGCAGCCTCATCAGAATCAACTGCCCATCTCTATGAAGGAAAAGAAAAGCATATCAGCAAGAATGACTGTAAGTTGCATCCAAAAAGTAAATAATAACACATCTGCAAATAGTAGGTTATTATGAGATAACTTGCCGACACAAGTTTTACACCAGCAAAATGAGCTCCAAAGCAAAGCCCAGTTGACATCCCACCACAGCCAGAATATAGATCTAATAAAGCTAGCTCTGTCTTTTCCAATGCAAGGTCAACATTGCCTTTTTCTGCAAGGTCACATAAATCATATAACATAAAAACATCATAATATTAGTCAATGAACTCAAAAAGTGAAACAACAATGGAGGAAGAAATAGATCTGAAGGAAAAAGTGCATGCCAAGAAATAAATGAGAAACTAACAGGCACAAGAAGTTAATTAGGCTTTCAATGTCAATCAAACATTTGAAGAACAAGAAAGAATTTCCTTAACAGAAGCAGAAATTCAACCATCTCAAACTACAGATGATAACACCCAATGACTGACCTAGATTCTGCAACATCACTAAATTGAGGACTAAGATTGAATTGGTTAGAACAGTAGTTGGACTTTAGGAAGTTCAAAGGGCATGATTGCAGATGTCGCTAAGCATACCCTCTTATTCCATCTGAAACCTGTGGCATTGCCAGAAAAGGTCTAGGGCAACCAGACAGGTACATGACTAGTATTTACTGGTTTGGCCAAGTACATTCATTTAATTTTATTTAGTGATATCGAGCAATATAGGTCGGTATATTGTGCAGTAGACAAGTACCTCATTTGTCTGATTACTTACCAAAACCAATATTGAACCAGTAGTTAAATCCTTGATCTGAAGTCTAGTTTGCTAAATTGGCTAACAAAAATTGATCAGAATCTTGAGACTGACCAACCGTTTCTTGTATTTCCCAACTTTAATAGCATTACAGTAATTCGTCAAGGGATCATTAATTCAGCCCCATCCTACATCTAACCATGGTTTTCAATTGTCTCAAATATTGGTTTTGACAAATTGTTAGATTGGTGCAGTACCAGTACATTGGGCAATATACTGACTTGTACCACCTGAGATCACAAAAATGATAAGCATGTTGTAATTAGCCCTAAATTATCACAAGTTACAATAGTATTAAATTGTTTAGGATTTCTTAAACCTATGCTTTCAATGAAGTTATTATATCATTCAAATAGACCAGTTTGAGAAGAGCCTGGAGAATCTTGTTTTTAAGTCCAGTAACAAATTATATTTCAACTGTTCTGGAAATGTTCCTACATATATATTGGAAAATATACTTTCTTGTTTAGTTTTACAATTACATATATATCTTTACATGATACTAAATTTAATGTTTCCCATAGCAAGCATATGTACATAGATAATGACAAAAAAAGAGCTGTGGTAGGTGGATCAATGGCTTTTTAGCATATGATTTGGAATTTAAAAGTCATATGATTTGGAATTTATCTGTATCTATAACTTAAATAGCTTATAATTTAACATATCATGCCTTCTTTATTACTAAATAGCTAGAAAAGCATGTTCACAATCTCAAGAAACTAGAAAGAGCAGAACAAGATCAATAGTTGCATTGTTGATTTCTACTCTTATCTCTAGCATCTACACAATAGACACATGTTATGTGCACATAAATGACAAGTGAAAATATGGAAGCAAGAGTATGGGAAGCAAGAAATCTGAATTCACTATAATATAAGAATCAAATTAGACAAGCAATACAACTTACTTCTCTGCATATTATAGAATGAAGAATATTCCACAGAGTATTTCATGTCATAATAAAAATAACATGAAGGAATAGATTTAGACTCCAAGCACTCCTGCAAAGAAACAAGTTTTTGGTCCAAAGCAAATAAATCAAACTGTAAAGAAACAGGAGAAGAAGGGCAAGTCAGATCGAATAGTAGAAAGCTTAACGTTTAATAGGATAAAAATACTTCAGTTCAAATAAAAGACGAAAAGCACAATTGTCACGTACACTGGCAGGAACTTCTGCAATCCTAACTTTTGAAACAAGGCAATCTAATAAGTTGTCATTCTTTAGATCAGAGTAGAAAAGTCGCTTTCCATCATGGACTGCTGCTTGCTCTTTCAAAACCTATAACAAATGGTAGTAGACATTAATAAATGATTATGCAACAATAATCTGTCTGCTTAAGTTCTATAATTTTTTATATTTGTATGGGTAATAAAAGGAAAAGGAACAGGATAAAGGAAATAGGATTCTAAACAGATATTAAAAAGTAAAAAACATCTTACAGTATCTTCAGCTCGATAGAACCATTGTACTCTACAGTAGTAGTCCCCCTTTTTTGTTTCAAAAAATTCCAAGATCCTGCCAATATAATTGGGCTTATGTTTTGGACCCTATAAGACAGTAGAAACTCATTAGAGTGTTTAATTGTAGCTAAATTTAGTAAGAATTGGTTCTGAAGGCGAAAACCTCTCTACTCTCTATATCTCTTCCATAGATAAAACAATAGTTTTTCTACTTGTTGATAACTTTCCCGCCTAACATGCAGGATAATGGAAACTTGTTGCATCTCAAGGTAGTTAGGCAGGTAAGGAGGTAGGCCACTGGAAAAAGTATTTTATTGATATATATGTATGTACAGATATACATGTAATATCTGGAAGATAACATAGCAAATTTTACTTGCATGTTTTTTGCACAAGAAAGGAGTACAGCTCCAAACAATTTGAGTAGCTAACTCTTGATATAGACCAAATTGAAATAAGAAATTGGGATGCAAGAGTTATTCATCTTGGAGAAAACTTGGACAGAAAGCTCATCTATATATTTTATTTTTCACTTCAGAACCCGATAGTCATGAATGTACATGAAGTCAAGTGATGCTCGGTCATTTATAAATTCTGTGCATCCAAGATGCAACCTGGAATGCAATTTCAATGAAAATCTATGTGATGGTAGTGAAAAGGTCAAAGAACAGCAAAAAAAATTGAGATTACATAGAGAATGATAGCATATAATATAGTTTTCTTAAGAGTGAAGGATCGAGTGCATATGGAAGGCTTTAAGTTCTTTGATGGCTGAACATGCATATCATTGGTGCTTTTAAACTTGAACCAACTTGTGATAATCCAGAGTTCTCTGCTATGATATTTCTTGATGGAACCTGAAGGCCTTATTCTAATGTGAGAATAGAGATCGCGATGAAGGTCCATTATCAATAATAACAAACTCCAGTAATTGTAATGTTAATTTAATAATGTCCATTTAAGTTTAGGCTGTTCAAAATGGAAGCAAGATAGTATGAAAGAAGCGAAACAATAGGAATACTACAGAAAATCCTTAGATGAATAGTCTCATCTATGATTTTGAGGCATGACGAAAATCCTTTTCCCAAAACTTGTTCGTCCTTGTTATTGGAAACATAAGTAGAAAAACAAGGAATACTACAGAAAGAAAAGATTATTCATGCATAATTATCAAAGGCTCAACTAAAGGCACATTACAGTGCTAAGGCCTTTTGGAGCTTAACATGTCCATCTTAGGTAGGGGAGACCTAAAAAAATGAACAAACCAAAACAAGAATCAAAATTTATTTGTAACCTTCATTTTTGAAGATGGCTCACTGATACAACTTTGAAAGAACAATTAGAAGAAAGAAATCTTTAAAGTTTTATGATTACTTTCAATGACTTCTCAGCAAGGTGGGTTAATAGCTTCAGTATCAAGATTAATTCGTAGTAGCTGATTCAATTGATGAACTTTATGAATTTAGAGAGGCAGGTTATATGCACAAAATTCATATCCTGTTAGAAACCAGTGGAAATATCAAACTTGATCAACTGAGATGGACTGAAAAATAATAAGATCACTTTATGATCTTTTATGACAATTTAAACAAGGAGTTAGACAGAGATTGACTTCATTAACTTTCAAACTGCAACACTAGGTTTTAAGGGAAGAACACTTCATAATCTAAAAAAATCAGTTTCTCCTTGGCTTTTAGGCACAAACACTTTCACTATAATGAAAATTCATGAATTCTTGCTTAAGAATGGCAAGAACGATAGAAATCTAGATTTGCATTGAGGACTTAGTTATTAACATTAACCAATTTATTTCAGGGTAAGGAGGGGAAAAGAGAAGATTGGAAAAAATTCAGAAGCGTTTATGTTACTGTGCGAGTGCTGGCATGTTTTGAAGCAAGGAATCAAAGATTATTCAGAAATGCAGTAAAGGGACGCAACTATGTAAAACCTAGCACTGGCAGAACCCAATCTATGGGGCATAAATTTGTTATAAAGAAGACTGATTGAAGATTTTTGTTGTCTATCTTATCCTCTATTCTTCTGTTTTCTATCTTGTTTGTTTTTTATTCTTCATCCTTTTCTTGTTTTTATCTCTGCATCTAATTACCTTTTCTTGTTTACATATGTTCATTTCAAACTTTTGAAACAATACTGGTGGGAGTTCCTTTCAACTTTTCCTTTAAAAGGGATAACACACACACACACATGTATGTGTATGTGCTACCCATTTTAAACCCTATGTATCGATTAAGATTTGCTAACAATACCAATAAAAACTAACTATTCAACTTTTCTGATCATGGTTTACTTACTCTTGTAAAAATTGACAAGAAAAAGAGAAAGCATGACCAAACTATTCAGTTGCAAAACCAGAAATCAAAGTTTTACTTCTCCATCTGGCTTCTGGTACGCACTTATGAAGCAAAATATGTAATCATTAAAGATAAAAAAAGGCTCAATCGTAGTTATAGTTTCTTTCTTTTTATAGAATTGGAAATTAGAAACTGATTAAAGAAGAATTTTGGTAATTTCATTCCTTTTTTTTTGTTTTTCAGAATCATTTTTACTATTTCTAAGTTTTTTGGAAGTAGAAAATTCTTACTTCATTTAGTTTAAAACAAACAGCTTTCAATTCTGTTTAGCCACATGACCATCCTTTGTTCCCATACAAGATCCATCGCTATTCAAAAGTATGGCGATCTTCATAGTGCCCATAATTAATGAAATTATCAATCGTCCCATAAGTCAAGCAATAGACACAACATCAAGGTCACAAATACCAGTCAGTACAATGCTTACCGACCTATATTTACCAGTTCAACAAAGGACATATATCAGGCTATATGAACTGATACTGGTCAGTATTACTCATTCTTTTTTTGGTTGGTGCAGAGTTATATGAGTCCATATGCTGCCCGATGCACAAAGATTAACAAAACGAGCACTGGACCAAGATTTGAAGCCCAGAATGCAAAATGTTTTTTTCTCATAACAAAAAATAAAAATAAAATTTTCTATCTTTAGAACAAAACAATGTAGAAACAATGGCAAACAGGTCCAGCTCAATGATAGGTCTTGACAATCAAATAAGGATAGCTCACCTTTACATATGCACAATCTCCAATGTCGAATATACATCCGCATATGCTAGCTTTTTGGTAGTGGCATTTAACATCTAGGATGATTTCATCTTCATCATCAATGCTATATCACCAAATATAACATCAACATGTCAGAAATGTTGAAGAAAATAAAGGTTAAATAGTCATTCCACATAAATATCTGTAGTATGCTTAGAAGATGTAGCTTACTTGGACGTACTGCTCTTTCTATTTCCCCCTTTATCCTACAAAATCCAGACATAAATTAGCAGTCCATAAATAACGATTAGAGAAACCAATACAGATCATTTTAGGGACAATAGATTGTAATGCCGTAAACATATAGATTTGAACAAAATATTTGAAATATGAAACATTAAAAGCAGAAATTATTTAGCCTATAAGAAGATAACAGGCATCCATAGCAAGAAAGAGAAGGATTCTTCACAAAAAGCAAGTACATTCAGAGGTCATGGCTTAGCAACAACTCCATATTGTGCAGCAACAGATGAGCAAAGATGCAGGAAAGAATTTCAACAGACAAATGTTCCATCCAAGCAATGAAAGTGCCCTGACCACCAAAGATGGAGAGTCTAACAGCATAGGCAAATTGGCTGAAGATGGAGCACCGGATCATCACTCTAAATCTGATACAAACCAGACGAAAGTGAACCCTTCAATCCCCAAAATTTCCAACGGATTACCAGCATCCTGAAGCAGAGGCCTGAACCATAGTAAAAAAAAAAAAGTAAACCAACAGAACTCGTTCTTTTTTAAAATGTGTTATTCTGTCCAGGTCAGCAGCTTGACACTTTCTGCCATATTTCCTTTATCAGTCTCTGATTTTCATTCTGCTGCATAATCATAAATTAGGTGCTACTTACAGTTCCATTAAGGTTATACAACTGAACACGAAGGCTGAGATACTTGGAATAAACTAGGCACACCTGAATCAAAAGCAAGTACACATAAGTAACCTTCCTTTTCAAGTTTGACACTCCTTGCCTAGTGAACAGGCATAAAGACACTGGGTACAAGAGAACACAATCACATATTATACACCCTGAAGGTAAGAAAAATTAAGGATGATAAAACTATAGTCGGAAAGCCCCAAAAACTGAGAGAGTTTTACCCCAGGCAGCTAGACAGAGTGACACCTTTCTTATCTTTGCTGTAAAGGATTAGAATTTTCCATAAACACATGACAACAAAGTTTTGCCCAGATAAACTGCCAGGAAAAGTCTTTAAATGAAGCATTTGGAAACACCATCATGCCCTGGACAATATAAGACGCATCTCTAGAGCAGTCAAATGAACCATAATGAGAAGTAATAGAAAGAGGTTGCACTAGTTGTCTCCTAATTTCCAATTAAAAAAATCTACTTTACAGTTTCCACTCACTTTAAATAAGTCATCTTTAAAACATCAAATGTGACCAACACATTAATACTAACATCAGCATCCTTTAAGATACTCTAAAAGGCTGCATTTAGTCACAAAATTGCAAAATCTAGCATGAGATCCTAGTTGGAAAAATACCACTACAAAGTATGATTACCTTCCAAACAAAGCGGTGGGGCCACCTCTGCCTTGCCACCTCCTCCGGCACAGTCTCGCCAACAAAGAAGCATGCATTATTATTGTTGCACGGCTTAGTCAATTCAGAAGAGACATTCGGGGTAATAGGATGTGGTAAGACTTCATTTGAAGAGAGCTTCAGCTTCTTAGGAGGCCGTGAATCTTTCATCCCGGGTGATTTCCTGCTCTCGAGCTTCTTCGGATGTGTATCACCATTCAAATCATTGGATTTCCCACTCTCGCTGAAGGATCTCATATTGATTCTTGGTGAGCACCTTAACTTGCCTTTCTCCAACAACTTCACATGAGGAGCGGTCATGCAATCACTGTCACCCACTATAACGTTTGAGCTAGAATTCTCAGCTCTGGATATTCTCGCCGAGCGGCAGAAGCCACCATTTTTAGCCACAATCTTGGAACCATCATTACTAACCAGAGTGGAAACATCATTACTAACCATATTGATTCTTGGCGAGCGCCTTAAATTGCCTTTCTCCAACAACTTTTCATGAGTGGTCATGCAATCACCGTTATTCGCTGTAACGTTTGAGCTAGAATTTTCAGCTCTGGATATCCTTGCCGAGCGGCGCAAGCCACCATTTTTAGCCACAATCTCGGAACTATCTTCACTAACCAGAGTGGAACCCGATACGGTCCTATTTGACATCACGGCCCTCAGTAACCGCCACAGGCCATTCTTCTTGGCCTTTTGTCCAAACGAACAAGAATTGCGCTTCAAAGAAAATACCGATGACTTTGGTGATCCAAGCTTCCTTGGTAATGAACCAATGCAGCCATTTTTGGCGGCATCTTGATCAGCAGATGAAGCCTCAAAAATGGGGTAGTCCGAGCCAGGGCCGGGGAATCTCATCGTCCTCGGTGACTGCCGCACGCTATTCGCCTCCACGTTCTGAGCAGAAAAACAACCTTCGCCCTTCAAAGAGTCCAATGGCGGCGGCGGCGGCTCTGACGGCCCGAGAGACGTCGGCGACGAGTAAGCGAGTCCGTCCTCGACGGCATCCTGATCGGGATGTGGAGGCGCCAGCGCTCCTGGAGACCTGCGTGGGGAGGCATCGCCCTCCATGGGCGATTGATCCCCACAACCCTAGGAATCGGAGACAGCGGGGGATAAAATGTGGAATTAGGGTTTCTCGAGGGATAAAGTGACGAAGAGAAGAACCGGGGCCACGGCCAGGGAGTCCGCTCTCGTGTCTTATATCAGCCACCGACGAAAACAAATCGTATTATTATTGGTCGATAGATGGATCCCGTATAACATTCCTGTCTCGAAACCAATGAGAAAAATGATAATTTGCGTATGCCGGTCGGCCGAGACAGGCATGGCAGAGGACATGGCGGGAGTTCAATTTTACAGCGATCGGGCGTGGGAATGGAGGGAACATGCCACCGCCCTACGATCACCGGCAACTCGATCGGACGGCTGGGAGTTGATCGGGTGGATAAGGGACGGAGGCGGCCTGTCTTGACCTGGATTCGTGGGCCGGCATCGTAGTTGATGGAACGGACTTGACCTTGTCTTAATTCTTCCCTTATTTTGAGGTGTCCTTTTTGCCCTTTCTTCTAAGGGGAGACGACTGCAACTTGCAACTGTATCTATCTTCCGGTTTGAACCGGGTTTAGATATCCTCTGATGGAATAAAAATTAAATTTAGATTTCAAAAATAGGTATTTGAGTCAGAATCAATTTTGAATAAAATAATATGAAAGTTGATATCGTCGGATATCTATGTTTATCTAATTTGTCTAAATCAGGTTTATGTCCTTTGATCAAATCCAAACCATGTTCGTATAAATAAATAAGAATCGAAGTTTGGCTAAAACAAATAACACCTAGTTAAATCGAATATAAATTGAGCGATGTGAAATTAATAGATATTGTATATGATATCATTCCTAATAAGCCATCTGACATATTAACAACATGATGTGAGGGCTGATTACATGTTAATTTTTATTATCGTTAGATATCCTTAGCATCTTAATCTTTATGCTTAAAAATTTTATATTAGAATTCCTATAATTATGAGAGTGAAACATGTATGTCCATTTATCCTGACGATATTTGTTTTATTAATGAAAATATAAAAATAATAGGTAAAAAAATAATTTCGATATTCTATTTGGTGGTGATGGACAACGTCATTGCTAAAGGTCATTGGTGGCTATATGGATAAGGAAAGCGATGAGAGCTGCTCTGTATTTACGTTAATGTCAACACAATTATTTAGTGATGAAAGAGTCGCTTAGTATATACATTAGTAGCCCTTTCGTCACTCAACAACTGTGTTGACGTCAATGCAAATGCAAAATGATGAAAAAGACCACTTGATAACTGTCTTGACATTGGTGTAGATACAGATACAGAATGACGAAATGGCAACTCGACAATTGTGTCCACGCATATGTAGACTAGTCATAATCTCTCACTATCGTTCTCTTCATCTATGACAACTATTCATGACCCCAACAACGTTGTCATCTACCACTATCGATATAGTCCATCATCATTAACTAAAATATTAAAATTATTAATTTTGTCTATTATTTTTATGTTTCAATCAGTAAAATCGATGATATTGGGATAAATGAATTTAGATGTTTTACCTTCATAACTATAAAGATTTTAATATAAAATTTTTAAATCTAATGACTATAATGCTAAGGAGATATAATTACATAGGATAATTTGTAATTAATTCTCGATCTCATATGATGTTATGTTAGCCCAACACATTGAACAAATGATTTATATGATCTTCTCATCACATCGGAATAACACTTCATCAAGCAAAACTATTTTCAAAAATTAATTATCATTTACTCATGAAGATTATTGAAACTCATTACAAGTGAATCGTGTAAACTACTTTACACATGAGAGATTCTTAATTATTTAAATTTGTTTGAATTCTTTAGTTGGATGTCAATGAGACAAGATGAGAGTGAAGAATACTCCTCTCCTTCCCATCCCATTTTACATTTAGTTGGGACAAGGGTGAGGACAAGGAATCCTCATTGAAAAGTATGAAATCCATAAATTCTCAATATTATCTTAATTTAACATTTTTATTAAAAATCAGTATAAAAATTAATAAAATTAGTGGTTACTGTTGGAATGTTGAAGTTATAGGTATTAAGTTTAATTTTTCAATTATGTATATTTTTTATATTTTTTGTTTTTAATATATAATATAAAAAAATATAATATATATAAAATGAGAGTGGGGAACGACTACATGGATGGGATAGGGAGTCCGTTCCATCTCATAAAAGTATGGGTAATAAAAAATATCCATCATCCTCTATAATTAACACATGTATTATAACTTAGATATTAAAGAAATATATGGTCGATATCGTTGATATTAAAGAAATATTACTTAGATACAAACATAAATTTTTGTATAAGGTGGATATTAAAGTTATGGTATGCCTTCAAGTTAAACAATGTTATCTCCGAATCCTTGACCCCTCCAACAACCAATATCTCCAATAATAATAATTTTTGAATAATTTTTTTTCATATATCATGATGGGATACAAGATTTATTATTTTTAAAATCAAACTAAAAAAAATAAGGCGTGTCACTTTTTTTATTTTTAATTTGGTGAGACAAATAAGCACACTCCTTTCTTCACAAGGTCACACCAGCTTGGAATTGCATGTACTGATCATGTGGATGTGAAAATTGCATGAATGTTATATGCTATCAAAAAATATTCTCTAGGATAGGAAACAACTGAAAGCAAAGATCATGAAGAATAATAAGAAAAATTAATGCATTCAGGTAGTTGGATCAGTTGTGCCTAATCCATCATTATAATACACCAAGAAGGTATTCAGATATCTGGATCTACATTATAATAAACTGAAGCAGCACTTGTATTTAACTGCAGAAAGTCCTAGGAAGAAAATTTTGACAGAACATGAATGCGCAAAGAATGAACAATTGTACTAAACATTTCCTGCATCAACCAGACATGGATTTATGTCACACCTTCTTTCCTTTTTCATGTCTTGGATTTCAAGCTTGAAGGAAAAGTTTAAACCCCCTCCACAGTTATGCATGACAGATCTTTGTTCAAGTTCCACTTATCCGAAATACACTTACAATACAACTGTTGATCGAGGAAAACATCTTGGTTGATCAAAGCAAACACCAATTCGACAATTGTACAACAGTTGACTGGGCAAACAAAAGTAGAAGCAAATATCTGTCAAGACAGCAGTCCAATGTAGCATAATAATCATTCATGAAAAAGATGCATCTAGAGACTGTAAGTATGATGCCCTATCTATAATTGCAATAGAAAATGTAGTCAAAGATGATGCAGAGGCTAGTCATATCTTTTTTCTCGATCAGTGACAGTGAAACAAAGGATCAAATCTTAAGCTCAATCTTCCTTCACTGGAACTGAGATGAACAACTGGAAAGATTCTCTCATAGCTTAAGCTTTGAGGTGGGATTCTTCACCAAACACTGGCTTCACCCGTTCAAGCTGCCATGGTACTTTTCAAAGTTGCCATTCCAGCTTCTCAACTGCAAATCGGAAACCAAAATAGCAACACGGTGCTGAAAAGTACAACACAAGTTATCACAAGAGGGCATTCAACTTGCTGCGATCCATACCTGCTCCACAACGTCCGTAGTGGAGAGATCCTGACTAGTCTTAAGCAACTCAATGCGAGCCTTCATAACATCGTTGTGATCATCGACCTGAATAAAAAGCAGCTAGTAGTAAGAAAGACTCATCATCATCACCCCTGCCCTTTCACGTCAACACTGTTCAGCTATAAAACACAACTCAAGAAGATCAGAAACTTCAATAACCTAACAAATATCGACCAAACTAAAGTCATTTCCCAAAATCTATGTTAAGGACTTGACCAAACACTAAAAACAGCATATAGCAGTGAAGATACCTACCTAATGGGTGTAATTTAAGCATGGAATGATTCTTGAGAAACCTTGATATGAATTTAGAAAAAGTGACTTAGCATGATATACTAAAAGGAAGCAGTATTCACTTTAAGGCAAAAAAGAAATAGCTAACAGAGCACTGCCGATAGGTTTAAGCTGTAAGAGCAAGCATAGTGCATGAACCTACTTCCGTCGCATAATCTGAAACAATCAGAAGCATGCAGCCTTCCTTGCATGCAGAGACACTACCACATGCAGGATAAGGTTGTCCACTTCGATATCAGAATCAGCTATGTCATGTACGGCTTGCTACAGCTCCAATCAAGCTCAAGTAAGAACCTTAGCAAATTATAGCCTAGACCATTTTACAGCTCAGGATCCCAAGCCATAGTTTCCCCAT
The DNA here is from genome assembly GCA_024322285.1 of Musa beccarii. Classification (NCBI taxonomy): domain Eukaryota; kingdom Viridiplantae; phylum Streptophyta; class Magnoliopsida; order Zingiberales; family Musaceae; genus Musa; species Musa beccarii. The sequence continues at coordinate 23,387,289 of CM044398.1, forward strand.
GGTAGGTTTCAAAGTATAACACACAGTAGAATTCGTAGTTATAAAAACAACATTCTACTAAAATTGTCTACACAGATGCATTACAATATGATGGACACATGCTTAAGTATTTTATTCAATAATCAATGATTAAAAAATAATCCATAATTTTCTTGCTTTAGCGGCTTCCACAACCAGCTTTACTAACTGATGTATTTCATCTGACCAAACATCTATCGAATAGGCAAAACTAGAAGCCATACATGTGACGGTGACAATAAATGTCTGGTTTTTCCCTCTGCTATCCTCTACTTTCCTGCCCTCAACCTCTGGTTGCCACCTGTGGCAGCCATTGGCCTCCTTCCATTTCTCATGTTCTTTTCTTTATTTAACAGTTGACAATCCACTAGAATTGTACCAGCATACAACAGTCAATGATTAATCAATTATGACTAATTTCAACCGATTTCTGGCAATGAAGTTGCGAAATAGGCTGGAGACTGAGTGGCGTCGGTTGATAGTAATGAGAATTGAGTGGATACATGCTGAAGTCAATCGACACAGTGAACTATGGCATAAACAATGATACATTTACTAACATGATCTTGGGAAGAATCCATGTAGCTTCTTTTGGAGGTTCTCTCTCAAAATCTGTTTGTCACTAGACAAAAACATCATGTGTCCAGGTAATGTTCAATCAAGTAAACCTAAATGAGTATGTCTGATTATTCTTTTGTATTTGAAGATAAAAAAGAGCCAATACTTGGCCATTCTTGAACCGGATACTTCCACTACCACTGGCTATCTACATAACATCAACAAATACTAGCATATCTCTCTTATTTTTTATGTTTCTTCAATTTGTATTTCTATGCAAATGTCAGGCATGGTGTAATTCAAATTCTTAAGATAGTGAGATCATTCCTAAATATGAAAAAGATCAGAGAGTCAATATTTATTTTAGTCATATGTAATATATATACTAATTCAATTGTATATCATCAAACATACCAACTTCATCAAATGAACTAGAAATAATCCTGAAGGAAGATCAAGTTTTTTAATTTAATCTACCTTCTGCAACAGACTTGTCAAGTATTGGATTTCATCCTTCTTTGCTTTTAATATCTTCTCCCTTATGCCTCCTATGTCTGTCCTGATTCAGAGACATCCATTATCAACAAAACTAACAAAGCAGAAAAGATAGCAATATATATGAATTTGCATCTTTATGATCTATTCGAATGTTCTAGATATGCAAAAATTTCAAGATATAAACATAGCAAGCATAAAGTCATCTAATACTAGGGAGTCATCTAATACTAGGGACTATAGTACAGATCAATGAAGTATAAACAAAAAATTTCATAAACAACAAAACAATCTATAAACCTATAATGAGTTCAGTACATCAAAAAATCGTGGAAGCACCATGTAGCAGATGAAGTCCATTCTCTCCAATCGTTTAACTTGATGCAGTATGCAGATTGTTCATTCATTAGGAAAATCATGAAACCTTCTGACCTTGTTACTTACTTATCTGCAGCAAGGACATCGAGGTTATGCTCTTCCACAAGTTGCTCTATTATATCAAGAGTCTTACCTACCTGTTATGAGTAATTTAACTTCTGTAAGTTTTCATAGTTAAATCATAACATGATAAACTTCATCATTGACTTGAAATCACACTTACCTGATCAATTCATAATTGGAAGAAAATATGGAATTAGGAGAATAAATTAGTGACATTTAGGTGCATCAAGGTCTCTTCAAGCTGGTTGCAAAAGGCAAATGCTATTAAGATGATATTTAGAAGGTGAAGAACAAAAGGTAATAGAGTTGTATCTTTCCCCTTAAGGGAAAGGTTCGGCAGAAGCCTATCCAACTCATTTCTAAAGAAAATGAAAGAAAAAAAAAAAAAGAACAAGAAGATCCTATAGAAGAAAAAGAAGTATAAATAATGTACAAACAACATGGCAACCCAGTGGAAGTGACATCAATCCACCACACGTCCTGGCTGAACTCATTTCATCTAGAAAACGCAAGAGCTAGAGAAGGACAAAAGGATACCATACAAGCAAAGAGGTACACAACATGGTAACAAACAGTGTTGTTACACAAAGCAAGTGATATTAACAAAGAAATCAGATTTATTTTATACAACAGATGGCTGGATCTATCATATGGGCTTAAACACTTGCAAATGTAGGGGGTCATAGAATTGTTGGATGGTCTAGCAGCTACTTAAGGCTATCCAATGGCCCTTTGCAAGATAAAACAACTTGTTATGATGCTTCATAGCTCAATGAGATCACTTTTGGCACGTAGATCAACTTAATATATGCCAACAGGTCTTCATGTAGGAGCTTAGGGCTTACCATCGTAACTTCTTTATTGTTCATCCCTTTTCCCTTAGTTTACCTCATTTCTCTACATTGACAAGATTGACATGGCATCACCCACATGCTTCATTAAAATTTACAGGCAAATTACCACAAGTGTGGCAACTACAAATATGGATTCCAGGAGCAAACTCGTTGGCCATATCTTAGTATCAAATTCTTTGCCTTTATCAGAAAATTTAGATGTTATATGCATACCTCTGTCTCTTGACATATAGATTCGAACTCCTCCTGCACAAGTGAAAAAAAAAAGAAAAAGAAAAAAAAGATCTCAGTTGGTATATTTACAACATTAATAACAAAAAAAAAATTAAGATTTCTAAATTACAAACCTTCATATAATTAGATGAAATCACAGAGCTCAATGGTGAAAAATGATCCATGATAGTTGGTACTTTTCGATTTTGTTATTATTGTTATATACAATTAGGTGAAATAAATTCATCTCATTCTAGAAGAGTTTGTGATAACAAAGGTAACTTATCCATATTCAAGTTGTCTAACTAGATATATGGCTAGATATCATCATACAAAATGACACTGGATATTTTCATCCTACCATTAATGGAAAGGGCATCAGAAAATTGCAATGTTGATGGGCATGAGACATAAGTTGCAGGAACCAAATGTACAACATATTTATGATCAATAAAAAATAACAGGTTAAAAATAGATCTCAAATGTACAATGAACTCTACTCCTAACTTAATGATGTGTCAATCAACTAGTTAGACAAATAAGATTGTCCATTGGATGTCAATTCCTCATGACGATACAAAGCCAAGAACATCATATTTTCATAATCCAATCCTGTATACACTGTCATCGGATAGCTTAGTACGAACTATGGACCACGTGTTGCCATCAAATTAAACAAGTAACTAAATATATGTCCAGAATAAATTTTTCATACCTCTATATTCTCATGTAATGACTTAATCACCTGGTAAAGCAAAGAGAAAAAGTATAAATATTATCTTCACAGCAGTCAAGTAAAAAGTATAGATACACTGAAAAAAAATATAAATCCTTCTCTGAATACATACAAGATAGACTCTTGTACTATCAAGATCTCAGCCTCTACTAATCAAACATGTAACGTACATTGGCATTCAACAGCCAAACATCCAACAAGTGTTACTCTATTGCATCAACTTTATACCTAAAATATTCTTTTGAAGTAACCACAATTTACAGCATGCTTGCTGTTATCTCTAGCAAAAGATCAGGTATGAAAAATGGCATCACTTAGATGCAACAACTCATCAATCATTAAGCAATTTAGAAAACACATTTTAAAAAATTTACCTGTACAAACATGAGATAGAGGCTTTCTCTCTCAGAATTGGTAATTGTTGGAAATGCTTTCTCCACATCCTAAAGACACATGTTAAACAAATAATAATTTTCATAGTTACTAAAGTCTTAATACATGATTAGAACCGCTCAGAACTAAAACTACAATAGAGGAGTATATGCCAAAAGATCATAAATGCAGACAAATAACCAGAGACCGTTCGTAGATTCATTTACAACTAGATACCCCTCTTATTTCTTCTTACAGTGATTCATATAAAGTTAGATAAACCATAAAAGGAACAAAATGTACGAACATATAATTCAGTAGGTCATGATATCATGTGATAACAACCTATCAAGTCATTCTAGGGATTTAAATACATGACAAAGATAACAGGTTCATCAATGTGTTCCAATTTGAGCAAGAAGTGACTGAAATTTCAACATCTTCTAAGGTGCCTGAATAACAGCAGGTTATATGTGCTATATGGTTGGTACGTTTAATCACAATGTTACACCTATCCAATTCATTCCTTTAAAGGCTGCATATTGCCACTAATTTCATCTAGACATCACCAGCCATTTCTATCAAGCCACTCAAAGATCTGGGCTATTCATGAAGGATTATTCAGTCAGCTTCTAAAGAACAACTTCTAGTTGTATACATACGAAAACTCTCTTTGCATTAAATAAACTTTGGGTTGGTTCTTCTACAAACGTCAACTATTTTCTACAGTGGATAATAAAAAAAATTGCAGGTGTTGGATAGTTTATTAGCAGAAGCAATACAAAGTTACATCTAGAAGCCAAACTCTAGCTAGCAAACTCAAAATTTCACCTTCCATACAAAGGTGATATTTTGAACACACGGCTTTTGCGAGGAAGCATATACCGAACCTTCATGAATAATCAGAGAGAAATTTGAGAATAACACATCAAAGATCACCTCTTTGGAGAAGGTAGTGAGAAGAGAACGAATGCCGAGCTTAAAGGACTTCTTAAGATTTGAATGCCGAGAACTCATCGGCGGATCGCCACGACCGTCCATCGGCGCAAGAAGCAAAGGCCCCTTTCGAGATTATCACTAGCAGAAACGGGCGCGGAAACGAACAGTTGAATCACTTCACACGAGAAAGGGAGGATTTCGAATTCTAGGGTTGATGGGGATGTGGCAACGAATGACGCTTCGTTCGATCTGTTCGTGCGAGAAGGCAAGACAAGATCATTGGACAAAATTACATATATATCCCTCGGACCAGTTTAATCCCTCTCACCCTGTCTACCTACATCAATCAAAAGAGGGCGGCGGCGGCGGCGGCGGCGTCGAAGGGCCGAACGTAGTGCTGATGGAACGGACTTGGAGCGGCGACCATCGTCGTCGTCGTCGGAGATGGTGCGATCGAATCGCACACGCCGAGGAAGAAGAAGACGCGAGGCAGGGGCGGTCTTTGGATCCGAACCTGGCCGAATTAAATCGGATTCGGGTTACCTGGCACCGAATGGATCGGGTTCTGGCTGACTCCATTACCCGTCAAGGTTAGAGTGAATGTAGGATTAGGAAGACTAACAATAGGACAAGGAGGTATTAGTTATTACTGCAAAGATTTTGGACTATTATGTAAATAGGCCCATAAAACATCACACCTTCCATCGACTTCCAGATAGTTCGGCGTCATTGAATCCAACGGCCGAGATCGTTCCGGACCTCCACAAGCGAAAGCCTCCCATAAAACCTCATCAGCTGCCATTTCGACAACAGTCGATCCAGCACGAGGGAGCCCTATCCGCTCAAATCCTGAGACCCTAGGCTTCTTCAAGGTGGGATTTTTATCTCAATCTTGTTTCTTGTCTTCGATCTGGTGGTCGCCGTGATCCTCCTTATATTGCCTTTGTTTTTTTCACGAATGGATTGGTTAGAGCTCGGATGTTGTAAGTCTGAGTACCAGGGTTTGAGATTTGGTGTCTGATCGGATGATTCCTACTCTAGAATCCTCCAGAAAGCTTGCGCCTTTGTTTACCGTCCCAGACTTCTGAGTTGCAGCAAGATAGGTGAAAACTGGGAGGAAGTGTATTGGAGCATGCTAATATTAAAGCTTATCCCTTATTTCTTTTTGTGTTACTCGGGAGAGTGAGAGATGACGGGGAGGCGGTAGTCAATCGAACTTTCTCGCCGAAGAAGTAGATGAACTGAAGCTGCTTCCTTCTTTTAGGAAGAAAGGGGAAAAGGATAAAACAGATTGACGCTGAAACTATCATTGGCTGAGAAGATAGTGAACTGTCGAATAATAATTTTCTGGGAATTCATGGAGTAATTGAAATGTCTATGTGTTTTCTTATCATTTTTTTAAAGATCGTATAGGAATAAATATCTAAATTGTCACCATAAATCATAAAAGATAGAAAACTGATAGGTGTTTTTTTTTTCTAAGTTTTCACATGTTATTGGTTCCTATCTCACTTTTCATGTTTCCGGATAATTGGACAATAACATGTCATACTGAGAGCTCGGTTGTGCAGAATAGAAAGTGGTGTGCATCTTCATTAGTGCCATCGGAAACTCAGCTTTCTCTTTGTCATTTTAACTACTTAAGACCATGATTTTTACAGCTTCTTTGCTCCTCAAGGTTGTTGGCTGTTGATGTTGAATGTACTGACTTGATTATTAATAAAGGAAATCAATGTCATGTTATCAACTAACTTCAAGGATCATTTTGCATTCTAGTACAGCAATGCATTTATATCTCGGCTAAAGGAAGTTAATATCTTCCCAGTGTTGCTTATGACCTTGATGATTAACTTGTGAGGATCAAGATTTCAGTTGCTACATCTTGGAATGAGATTGATACTGAATGTATGCATTGCAAAAAATTTCTCTGCCCAAACAAAAGATCCATTTATTGCCAGTTAACTACATTTGAGGAATGTGACCAATACATGTTTTATGCTTTCTATATGATCTGCTCTGTCAGGTTGATGGTGGGCAAAGTAAAGACTCACTGGATGTGATTGATTGTGTGACTATGGGAAGGGGATGGGCATGTTAGGTTCTAAAAGATCATACATAGACATACACTGTGTTGACATCCCATAAAAGGAAGCATATGAGAGATAAGAAACTAGAATGTTCAATTTTGCTAGACTAATCAACCTACAAAATGTGACCTGTGGACTGTGTTATCTGATGTTTCTGACAGTTGAAAATTTTGGTTCTTGAGATTGGTTTCTTCAAGAAGTTTCATAACAAAATCTAACCTAACTAGATAATTGTCTCCATAACAGGTTCAAAGGACGTAGTCTACCTAATTTACCCAGTTTGCTAAAGATCACATGATTTATCCTAGAGCAGTGTACTTTAGGATGGCTTCCCCTATATTTAAGTTAATGCCTTTTAGTTGGAAACTTATGTTCATTTTGTGTGATAATGCAAATAAATCTTTGCCTGAGTTATGTGGGATTTAATTTTTGAATCTTTTTAATGCCACACCATGATTAGTTTCATTTATCAATTGAATATTTTGTATGGTTATAATTGAACTTATCCAACCATTACTTTACATTCAGCAAGACTAGGTAGCATGATGCATCATTTATGAACTTGAATATAATTACAATATCTTCTACTAGACTTTGTTTGGACTATATTGAGTCTTTATGCTCCTTTGTCAAAGTTGTACTCCATGTTCACTTGTTTTATGCTTTCACTACAATATCACTTGGAACATACAAATTACTATGTTTGTCTTGCTTTGTTGGTCAGATTATTGTGCATGTTTCTATAAAATATGTAGATGAGAATCTTTGTTGTACATCATTGTGAGCTATAAAGCTGTGATGTTTTTCATCGACAGGCAATGGCTGCTACTTTCTATGCAATGTCTACTGTTGGTGCTATTGCTTCTCCTAGCAACGTCAGGCCAAATAAGAAGCTCTTGGCTTCTAAACAAAAGTTCTCCCAGTTTTCTTCTTTTTCTTCTATATCACCTATTGCAATCAGTGGCAGGAGACAGAGCTTGTGTTATCTGAGAAGAGGCAACTCTAAGATTAATGCAATGGCTAAGGAATTATACTTCAACAAAGATGGATCAGCTATTAAAAAGCTACAAGTGAGTTTTGTAGAGATATAATTCTTCAAAGCATGCCTTTTTCTTATATAAATTAAGTGTCATTTATAGTTTCTTATGTGTACAACTGGTCATATCAGACTGGTGTCAACAAGCTTGCAGACCTTGTTGGGGTTACCCTTGGTCCGAAGGGCAGGAATGTTGTCTTGGAAAGCAAGTATGGATCACCTAAGATTGTAAATGATGGGGTGACAGTAGCAAAAGAGGTGTGTTTTCCCTGCATCTCATGTCCAAGCGTTTATGATATGCTTCATCTTTTGTTTGTGATGTGCATACAAATATTTGATGGCTGGTTGTGTGGTTTTAGTTCTGTATATACTTCTTTGTAAATGTATGATTCCATTGTCATTTCTATGGAAATTGTAGATGTAATGCTAAATTCAGGATATACAATTTTCTTCATGTCAAAATGGTTGGAGAATTAATCTTGTAGCTTATAGGAAAAATATAATCTCTATTGCTTTACTGTATGAGATTTGTCATCGATATTCCCCAATCTATGCACTGTAAATTGAAAGGCAAAGTATGCATTCTCCCTCTCCTTTCTTTAATTGTGTAACAAATTGATGTTTGGTGATTTAAGACTTGAAGTCATGTAAGTCCTTGAATTAGTCATGTGAACCATAAATGAATCCTTAGCAAACTTTAATTGCCTTGTAGGTTGAGCTAGAGGATCCTGTTGAGAACATTGGTGCCAAGCTAGTAAGACAAGCGGCTGCTAAGACCAATGATTTGGCTGGCGATGGGACAACTACGTCAGTTGTTCTTGCTCAAGGGCTGATTGCAGAAGGTGTTAAGGTACATCTTCCCTGCATATATTTTCTTTGGTAGGGATAGATTTCTCTTTCCTTGTTATTATATTTGTAAATCATGCAGGTGGTTGCAGCCGGTGCTAACCCTGTTCAGATTACTCGTGGCATTGAAAAAACTGCCAAAGCACTAGTTACCGAACTTAAGAAGATGTCTAAGGAGGTAAACTGTTTTCCTAACCAACGGCATAAGTCAGGCTATATAAAAAAGTTAGGGAACTGATCATGAAATCCTGTCATATGCTCATGCATTCTTATGTTGCAGGTAGAAGACAGTGAACTTGCGGATGTTGCAGCTGTTAGTGCTGGTAACACTTATGAGATAGGGAACATGATTGCTGAGGCAATGAGCAAGGTTGGGAGGAAGGGGGTGGTTACCCTTGAAGAAGGGAAAAGTGCTGAGAACAACCTATACGTTGTTGAGGGGATGCAGTTTGATCGTGGTTATATTTCCCCTTACTTTGTGACAGACAGTGAAAAAATGACTGTTGAATATGAGAATTGCAAGGTTTGGTCTCAAACTCAAAAGTACTTCTATATATGTCATCAGGAGTCTTATTGCCATGTTATCTGTATGCATGTCAAGCTTGTATTTTGACAATCACGTCTATTTGTATCCAGTTGCTTCTAGTTGACAAGAAAATCACCAACGCTAGAGATCTTATCAATGTTTTGGAAGATGCCATAAGAGGGGGATACCCAGTAGTCATAATTGCAGAAGATATTGAACAGGAAGCCCTTGCAACTCTTGTTGTGAATAAATTAAGAGGGTCACTGAAGATTGCTGCACTAAAAGCCCCAGGATTTGGGGACCGCAAAAGTCAGTACCTTGACGATATTGCGATATTGACTGAAGGTTGATCCATTTCCTTTTTCATAAGTATCTCATCGAGGGCTGTTCTTTCTGTAACATTGGTTCATTAGTCATCTAAGATTCTGACTATATGTGTCATCCTAAGATTCTGACTGTTTGTTGGTTTTATGTAGCTACTGTAATTAGAGATGAAGTTGGCCTTTCACTGGATAAAGCTGGCAAAGAGGTCTTGGGTACTGCTGCCAAGGTTGTACTCACCAAAGATTCAACCACAATAGTTGGAGATGGGAGTACGCAGGAGGAAGTAACTAAAAGAGTTGCACAGATCAAGAATCTGATTGAGGTTGTATTCTACAGAAAAATATTTTTTGTCATATAAAAGCTTAAATTCCTAAACCATCTAAGCTCCATCAATCTCTATTTCTAGGCTGCGGAGCAAGAATATGAGAAGGAAAAGCTTAATGAGCGAATAGCAAAGCTGTCTGGTGGTGTTGCCGTCATTCAGGTAGGGTGAAGCATTTACATAGAGGTTACTCTGTCTCGTTTATTTCTTTTTTGCACACTAGGCTCCATGTTTTCATGCAAAATGGCACATTGTGCCTTTCATTTTTCTCAAATTTGTGTAGGTTGGAGCACAAACAGAAACAGAACTAAAAGAGAAGAAGTTGAGAGTTGAAGATGCTCTGAATGCTACCAAGGTTTGGCTGTTGATCTGTCGTTAGTTTCATAGTTGGCTATCTCTTTTTAAGATTTATGTTTTCGCCAACTGTGTTTTTTTGTAATTCTTTTATGTTTAGGCTGCTGTTGAGGAAGGTATTGTTGTTGGTGGTGGCTGTGCTCTTCTGAGGCTTGCATCAAAAGTCAATGCGATCAAGGAAACACTTGACAATGACGAGCAAAAGGTTAGCATATATATGATAATATATTTTTTTCCCTCGAGAAGAAAACAATGGCACAACAATACTTTGTTGAATATTGACATCTCTGAGATATACAATATCAACTCCTTTCTTTCTTATTTTACTTTCACAGGTTGGTGCGGACATAGTCAGGAGGGCCTTGAGCTACCCACTGAAGCTGATTGCTAAAAATGCTGGCGTTAATGGAAGTGTGGTCATGGAGAAGGTCTTTGATGCCTTGTGATTTTTGCTCAAGTGATTTGTTTAACAGATTTGCATTTTATTTAACCTAATCGTTTGATAATTGCATTAGGTGCTGGCCAATGATAACTTAAAGTATGGTTACAATGCTGCTACCGGGAAATATGAGGATTTGATGGCTGCTGGTATAATCGACCCTACTAAGGTTTGTGTATCTCTTTTCTGCAAACTTAGTGTCTTGTCAACATGAATAGATTCACCTGTTTGCTAATTTGAAATTCTTTTAGTGCAACACAACAGTTTTTGCAATTGTAATCATTGGTGACAACATGTTCATTTTCATGCTCTGTAGGATTAGCACTTTAAATTATTTTACTCCGGTTTAATTGATAAATACACTACTTGCCTGAAAAAGAGCTTTCTCATAGAGATTGAGGTCTTCAACTTTTGTCTTGAAAATATGTTAATACCATTTTTGCCTGTAAGAAATCAATCTAAAATTTCATAATAATGGAAAGTGATGAATGTGTGTTAATCTCTACCCAAGCTATTGCCCTTGAATTTGATCCAGCAATCAACGCATTTTGCATCTGCTGTAGAAAGTTTGAATTACCAAGTAAAATGAAACAGGTGGTGAGGTGTTGTTTGGAGCATGCATCATCAGTGGCAAAGACTTTCCTCACATCAGACGTTGTGGTTGTTGACATCAAGGAGCCTGAGCCTGTGCCTGCCGGAAATCCAATGGACAACTCAGGTATATCCCATAGTTCGCACTTGCTTTTCGCGGCACTTCCCCTCTTGGTATGATATATATGTTCCTTGTATGCTGTTTGATGACAGGTTACGGCTACTAATCAAACTAAGACGGCCTTAAAAATCCGAGTGATTGGAGTCGATTGAGCTGCAGATGAGGCTATCCTGGGTTAGGTTTTCAAATTGGTAGAAAGTGATGCAAACAGGCTAGTGTGAGAACCTCACTATATTTGTATGATGGTTGTGTCGTCTTCGTGAAATTTTTGCAGCCAAATAAACCCACCATTCCTCTTCCTGCTTGCTTTTGGCTTTTATGTGCTGAGTTCCTTGTCACTAAGCTTGCAGTTTACCTCTTTCATATGTGACTGTTGCGGATTAGTGCTTGCAACCAAACAGTCTTATCATCTTAAGTATCTTGTCCACATTTTATTATCCATCAAAATTATACTTATTTGTATACCAATAGACATTTTTTTACCCTTCTTTCATTCCACATCCATCTTGTCATTAGCAACGCATATGTTATTTCTTAGCCATCTTAACATTTGATTCCGTAAAATATCACTAATACAATAGTGATCCAACAAAACAAAAAACTTCTTTTTCTGTCACTGATTTGCCTCCTGGAATAGTGATCCAACAAAACAAAGATCAAAGTGAGATGCTTGTAATGATAAAACCTTCACTAATGGCAAATCCACACTAGTCTCTGTTACATAAAGGTTATCGAGAATAAGCATTTCAAGGAGCCACTTATAGACTCCAAGAGAAACAAGTGTAATGACAACATAAACCAGTTTAAGCTGTGGAAAGCTAAGCACTCGCTCGGCTTTCTTATGATAAGGAGTAAATCAAGGTAGCATGTCCATTTTCAGCCAGCATAAATCTTGGATCACAAAAGAACACTCAAGGTTCGGCGCTTCGGCTTCGATTCTGTCATCTTAGTGATGATGGCTTTGAACATAACGAAGGCCACAGTATTTGCATACAGCTGGTGCTTCTAGGTCAAGGCAAATAAACTCTATCGGATGGCCGAGGGCAGGATTACTATCTGCATTTTGAACACCAATTTTGTTTGTTAGCATCGCGAAATGAGCAAAAGATGTTAGGGCAAGAAGTTACTGAAAGAGGCAGAACTAAGTCGGATGATTACGTCCTTCACAAGCGACGATCCGTCCTTCAACTTTTATCGGAGGCACTTCATTGATCAACTCCATTGGTGATTTCTTGCGGGTGTCCTGCACAACTCATTTACACATGTTTTAGATGCACTTTTATTAGACATTGAACAGAGTGCGTCTAAGTCGGATTTCATTGTATAAAAGAATTAAAATGTCGAAGGAGAAAGTTTTGAATCAAAATTCTATCTAACCGCCCAAAAGGTACTAATATTGCTTTTTCACTCACATTTTTTGCCATCAAGCAAACGACCAATGATCATTACTTTTCCTTTCACATGAATGCTTTTTATATTTAGATTCACTTTCTTTAGAACCTTGTGTATCAAACATGGCCTAAATCAAGTTTTAATTTCACCATATAATTGGAATAATTCCCAACAAAATGGAGATGAATATTATCGATCCTTCATTTGGTTGAGTACCGATAGAAGCTAAATTACAAGAGAATCAAGCTCTATCATATCCTTTCCTTCTGTTTCTGATCAAGTATCCGATGCTCTCACACCATCTCTCTGGCACTTCTAATTTCAGTAGACATAATAATTTTGTAATTATCTGATGTATATTTGCTTAGTGCAAATGATACTTGGTGGGTGACACATAAATCTCAAGATGTCTCTTCTCAGTTCTAACAATCCCATTTTTTCATTCTATATGCACCACACTCTTCAATCTCTTGTTCCCATCAAATAATAGAACATATCAAGAAATACACTTCTTGGAAATTGTTGATAACTCAATTCACTTTACCTCGATTTTCTCTTCCTAAAGCTAGAGTTGCATCAGATCATTACACCTACCTCGATGTCATGTAAAATCTTTAGCTTCTAACATTTAGTCCATATCTCTCGTTCTAATATATACTCTACCCAACCAACAAACAGCAAACAATATATACTCCACAAAATGCTTGTCCATAGTAAGTGAAAGATATAAAGCTTGAAGGTTAATTCTTGGTACATACTTACTATTATTGGGAGAACCACTGGAAGAAACCCTTCCAACGAACCCTAATCGTAATTATTAAGGGAAAAAAAGGCACTTTTTGAGACGAATTCATGAAATCCCATCGAGACCACATTGCATGCTCTTCCCCATCAGACGGACAAACCAATCGGATCCCTAATCGGGAAATAACATGCCCTGCCGGAACCAAGGTGGCACCGACGCGAAGCTACATCCGATCAAAACAGAACTAGGGAGAAAGGAGACGATGCGATCGAATCGATTACCTGCATCCATTTGGCGGTGTGATCGCCGACGAGAGAGCCGATCGCCCTCGTCCTCAGCGGGGCTCGCAAGGGATCTAGGGTTTTCAGGAGGCGGGGAAGCCGTCGCGTCGCCATCGCCGAGAGCTACAGATCGAGGACGAGAGAGAGAGAGAGAGAGAGGTGTCGATTGATAAAGGAAATAAGACCATAAGATCTCGACCGTCCAAAGTTTTGCCTCTGTTCCAAGATTCGTGCGTGGGACATTAACACAAATCAAAAAGCAGCGGGCGCTGTTGGCCCGAGGCCAGCATTTGTGTCGGGCCAGAAGTCAAACTATTGGACCAAATGCGGTCGATATAAACCGATTTGGCAAGCGATCGATCACCAGGAAACCAACCGTAAAGGCTTCCTCAATTGCTATGGGCCAGAACTGTGGGACCGTCAAGGGACCCACTTGTTAGGCCTTCCTCTTTCCATTCAAAACGCTGGTAGCAAAAGAGGTAAGTCAAGGTCGATCGAAACAAAAGGCATTTATCTGCGATTCATCTTCTCCGCGCAAGACTCGACGATACTGTCTTGCGAAAGGGGTTGAGATCCTCTTTAATTCTTCTTTGCAGTAAATTCCTGCTCAGCCACTCATATCCGTCAGTGATGGCTGGGTCCAATAAATTAACGGATGTGATGCGAATTCATTCATGCGTGTTCTTGAAGCACTCGGAGAGGATCCTCATCCTACAAGAATGGCTTCTCATCGGATCCGCTAATTCTTTAATCGAATGTGCTCGTCAGCGCCGCTCTCCGACTTCTTCCCCGTCTTCTCCGCACTTCTACTCTCCGCCGACTCCTCTGTGGATCTTCCTTGCTATCCCCCGAAGCCCCCACCGCTCCCTTCCCATCCCCCACTTCTCACCCGTAACATCGATTCCCTCCTTCCAAAACCCTAATCTTCCGCCCCAATTCTTCCTCGATCGAGTGCTTTCCGTCTGAACGCCTGCTGGTGATTCTTGACGGCGGAGGGATGAACGGAGAAGGAGGAGACGCGGACGGGGCGCCTGCGTCGGCGTCGACGGTGGCGACGACCGCTAACGCGTCTCTGAATGGCGGGGCGCCGCCGCCGTTTCTGAGCAAGACGTACGAGATGGTGGACGACCCTGCGACGGACGCCATCGTGTCGTGGGGGCCGGCCAACAACAGCTTCGTGGTGTGGAACACCATCGAGTTCGCGAGGGACCTCCTACCTAAGTACTTCAAGCACAACAACTTCTCCAGTTTCGTTCGCCAGCTCAATACTTATGTACGCCTATTCCTCTGATCCCACAATCTTTTGGTTTTTCTGTACAATACGTCCGTAACCTAGTTAATTTTATAGTTCATCTTTTTGGTGATAAATTTTGTGTGCTTGAGTTTGATTGAATCGATTAGGGTAGCTCGGATGGTAATAAATCGGAGTTGGGAAATTGTCAAAAGTTGAGAAGTTTGCGTGGTAGACATGGAGAAAATTGGGAATTCGCAGATAGAAGTCTTATTTTCTTTAGGAGATTAGTATTTGCAACCCTTTTTTACTATTTATAACCCCATTTTAAAATTTGTTAATATTTCTAAACTATCCCTTTGCAAATAGACTTAGATATCTTTTTTTTCCTCCTCTTCTTCTTCTTTTTCTTCCTTCTTCTCCTCTTCTTCTTCCTCCTCAGAGGACGGTGTCGAGGGGGTGGTGAGTGCAGGGCAGTTTTGGCGATGACAATGGAAGGGAGCGCAAGGGGAGCACGGGGTTGTGGGGAAGAAAAAAAAAAGGTATTATTGATAATACTAGGACTGTAAATAGTGGTTAAAAATTTGTTATTTTTTGTAGTGGTTGTCAATAACAAGGGTTTGTCAATAATAAAAAGGGGATTATGAATAGTAAGCTTCTTTCCTTATAGTAGAGATTGTCCTCCTAGTGCTCTGGGGTTCCTGTCCTCTACGGTAGAAATCAGAAGCAGCACATGGTAGAAGTGAAGGAATGACGATGACTGGACAAAGAAGAAGCGGAGAAAGTAGAAAGCTATTTCTTTCATTTTTGCTGTCACATATTCAATTTGTTAGCTTTTGCATGGTTTCACATGTTTATTATTTGCAATCTTGGTGCTGGAAGTTCATTTGGATTTTGCTATTTAGTATGTAGATCGATGTAGAAGGGACTGATGGTTAGAAATGACAGTGTCAAAAAGAAAGAAGACAGATAAAAGCAGCATCATAAACATTGGATGAGCAATGATTCAAATATAATTAATAAATTCTAAATGTTTAATCATCTGCAATCAACCTTCCAGTTTGATTTTAGGTATAACAATAGCACTGACGCTGAATTAGTATAGTCTGAACTGAATAGAATATACGTTAGATCCAAAAGAAATCAAAGAGTATAATAAAATTCTAAAAAATGACATATTAGTCTCATGCCACGGAATAATGGTTACAGATCATAGAATATGTTATCTTGAACTTGGGTTTGTGCCTAGACCAGGTTGGCCGTGAGTTTGAGTTGGCTGACCAGTTTAGGACCTTGTTCAACCCTGTTATGGACTGCGGCAAGGGCTCATCCCTGCTACTAGTTGAGCGAGTTCATGAAACTGACTTGGATGATGATGTGGCAACAACTGTAGCACCTATTCAGCCCTATTTTGATTCAAAGCAGATACGGAAAGCTTTTGGAGAGTATATTGTCACAACATATTCTAGTTATCCAACATATTCTAGCCACCGAAAAACCATGCAAATATTTAGCTTATCTTTTTATGATAGTTTTTTAATTCTTGTGAATCTTGTTTCCTGATTGCCTCATCTACTATTTCCAAATTAGTTTCTAAATCTACTAATCATGATTATATGCACTGAAAGTATATAATAAGCATAACCATTCTTGATCCTTATAGAAGGTGGGGGGAAGATTATATCATGGTAAGTTTGACAAGTCTAATGTATAAGAATTGGCCGCAAAAACCTAACCTTGTCGGAAAGAAAAGGGTTCTAAGGTAAAAATGGACCCATTTTCTTCACTGATGGTGATGGAAACTGTTTTCTTTTTTGTTAAAGAAATACTTTGTATTGCACAACTTTTTTAAATCACAACAAACACACTTGTATGACAGACTCAAGTTAGTTTAGTGACTTCTTGGGAACTTTTCTTGTTAAGTAGTATTTCCAAATTGGGGAGCATGTAATGGTGGGTTTTGCTACTCACGTTGAATCTTGGCTTTTAAGTTCAGAATGGTTGGTACCTTTTGGCTTGTTTTAAATGGTCGTATTGGGGTTTAGAACACTGGATTTCATTTCTTTTTGTGGCTTGTGTCTCATTGTTTGCGCAGGGCTTTAGAAAGGTTGATCCTGATCGGTGGGAGTTTGCTAACGAGGGATTCCTGAGGGGTCAAAAACATTTGCTGAAGGCGATCAGTAGGAGAAAATCAACCCATGGACACAATCAACAGCCACAGCAGCAGCAGCCTCAAACACAGAATACTATTGAGGTGGGGAAGTTTGGGTTAGAAGAAGAGATCGAAAGGCTCAAGAGAGACAAGAATGTACTAATGCAGGAACTGGTTAGGCTGAGGCAGCAGCAGCAGACTAGTGATCAGCAGCTAAACACCTTAGGTCAGCGCCTTCAAGGCATGGAACAGCGCCAGCAACAGATGATGTCATTCTTGGCAAAAGCCATGCAGAGCCCTGGATTCCTAGCCCAGTTGGTGCAACAAAATGACAGCAATCGGCGCGTAGTTGGAGTAAGCAAAAAGCGGAGATTGCCTAGGCAAGAAAATGAGCTGGATGGTGAAAGCAGTATGCAGGATGGTCAAATAATTAAATACCAGCCCCTGATAAACGAAGCAGCAAAAGCAATGCTGATGCAAATTCTTAAGTATGACACGTCTCCTAGATTGGAATCCTTTGGCAACTCCCAGAACTTTTTAATCGATAATTATTCTTCACCTCTAGAGGCTTTTGATAGCAGTTCTCTAAAGCGGATTTCGGGAGTCACTCTTTCTGAAGTGCCACCTACAAGTTCTGGCGTTCCATCTTTGCCAGCAAGCTCTGGATATTCAGCAGTGCCCCCGCCTTCTGCGTCATCTGAGATTCAATCGTCATCCAATGTAGCACATATGGTTACGACCACCAAAATGCCCAACATGGATTTAAGGTCTGGGACTATTGCTCCATCTCATACTAATAATGGCATATCAGAACTTTCTCAAGTGCAGGCTATGATGCCTGACGGATTCAGTCATAGCTATGTAGGGTCTAACGGAGGAAGTATTCCTATGAACCCTATTTCCGATGTCATGGATGAGCTGGCAGGAATCGAGACTGAAAAGTTTACCTCCGAGGCCGATATGGACATCTTAAGCGATGACGACGAGCAGCTTCCAAGCATAAATGATCCTTTCTGGGAACAATTCTTGACTGCAAGCCCACTATTGGGAGATGCCGACGAGGTTGATTCAGACTTACATGAAACCGAGGAAATAGGGCTAGAAGCAGGGAATTCTGGGGACAGTAGCCAGAGCATGAATCACCTCACGATGCAGATGGGGCATCTTGCCCCACATAGCAACAAGTGATAACAAAATGCACGCCTCTGTCTTTTTTGGGTTGGATGCAATCTATAATAACATCATAATCACATTCCTCTCAACAGTCAACCGGCAAACACATTGTATGTGGCTTAGTTTTGCTACTTTTTACTGCGAGTCAAAACAGGTCTTTTAATTGCTGAAGAGATCTAATGTGGAACACACAGCTTATATATTTCCTTGAAGTTGCACCGGTCTTCTCTAACATGTTTCTGAGACCAGTAGGTCCTTGCTGTACAGCATCATCGACCATATAATATCAATATCGAGGATTATGTGACCATTAGGCCCTCCAAAGTGGAAAGTCAAAGTGGACTTTTGCATCGGCAGTTTATTTGGTGTAGATTTATCCTCATGTGGTTTGAGCATGGATCATATTTGGCTTGTGGCTGGTAAAAGTAGCATTCCCTTGATCATGTATGTTTGTTTTAGATTTTTTTTCTTCCCTGAGAACCGTACTTACTGTACAAACAAATCAAAGCCAGGTTGGAGAACATGCATCATTTGCGACTTGAACATGGTTAGCATTCTTCTCAACTTGGTTCACATTGAGGTGATAGAAAAGCAGTAAATTTTGGAATAAGCGGTGAATTAGATGGGTGTGGTTTTCGTGTGAATGTGTATTTGATTATTTTTTATAATTAGTTATTTTTAGTATATCGATTCTTATATTTTTAAAAGCTACATTCAGATTCTTATATTTATGAAAATAAAATATTTAATTTCGTTGTTGTATTACTGTAATAAAATGCAATGTAATTTATTTATGAATATAGCATCATAGAGTTTAATCTAATCACAATTCATGTGCGGATCCGGGGGGCGAGAGAACAAACGAAGAGATCATTTGGCAAGAACAGAAAGAATCTGTGTGCAGTTTTCTTTGACTGCGTGCAGTTGATTCAGGGAAAGGAAGAGAAACGAAACGAAACGACAAGATTACATCTTTGAGACTCCCGACGAATCGAATGACTGTGACAAACCTATCGACAAGATTACTATCTACCGATCCTTCCACGTGGGGCTCGTGAAGAGCGCCGGAGGACCGGGGAAGGAGCAGGCCCGGCGATGGGTTGCGGAGGCTGCACGCTAGCGGCGAGAACGGAGCGGCAGCGTAGGGTGGTAGAGTCAAGGCGACAGCAGGTCCAGGAACGCGCTCGGCGAATCGAGGTCGAGCGGCAAGGGTGGAGGAGGGGAAGGCCGGAGCGGCGAGTGGGCGGGGCGGTGGGAGCCGTCGGAGTGGAGGAGGGAGGTCTCCAGGAAGCGCATGTAGGCGGAGAAGGGGGTCTCGGCGGGCGGCGGCACAGCGGGGTCGGCCGGGGTGGTGGGGACGGAGGGGCGGGCGACGGGGGCCAGGGGCTGGGGGCGGGCCTGCTGGAGGCGGCGCGGCCGCGGGAGGGAGGCGGAAGCGCCGGTGAGCTGCTGGACTACCGAGCGGAAGTCGCTGCTGCAGATGTTGTAGACGCGCGGCTGGCGGGGGCCCTCTTTCTTGATGGCTCTGTTGACGCCGAGACTGTGCTGGTTCCTGGAGCTCTCCATTCTTCTTCTTCTTCTTCTTCTTCTCGTTCTCCTCCTCCTCCTTCTCCTTCTTCTTGTGCTGCTGTGTCTGATTCAAACGAAAAAAATCTGGGAGAGGTGTGCAGAGAATAAGATGATAAAGAGTGGGAGAAGGAGATGGTTAGGCCCAGAAGTCTTCGTTTCAGACTCTCGTTTACGGTGGGAAAGTTGGCGGAAAAGTATTCGGGGACGCGCAAAGGAATGAAGAAGAAGAAGTGAGAGAGAGAGAGAAGAAGAAGAAGAAGAATTCAATGGTGACTTGTACCGGACGCAAGTGAGTCAAGACACACACATTTCTTTTGGGTCTCGAAGGCATACGCATGCATTAACAATACAATAACATATAACGGTTTTTACGTGGAGTTTGGAGTGCGGAGAGAGAGAGAGAGAGAGTAGATCGGTCAAGGGATGAAAGAATGGTGAAACGGGAGAGGAGGAGAACGAGAAACAAATGTAATATAACTGTTACGATGAATCATCGACAAGAAAAATGATACGAAAGTATGCATATTGTATTTGATTCTGTTTCTTAGGCTCAGGTTATGAATACATTGATATCAAAATAGCAACTGGTTTTTATTTATTTATGATAAGTTATCATAAACTACTGAGAATTCAATTAATATTCACTTGTTTCTGCTATATAGAAATATATACACACACAGTGGAAAGAAGATGCGGTGGTGACATCGTTGCAGCAGTCAGTATATGCGAGCAGGGTCGCTACCCATCTCGCATGGCGGCGTGGACGAGACGGTACTGAAGCGAATTTGAGGAGGATAACTTGCAGGATCACGGCGGGTGAGTTGACGGACATGGAGGAGGAGGAGGAAAAAGACGACGACGGGCGGCTCTCAGAGAGAGAGAGAGAGAGAGAGAGAGAGAGAGGTGGTCAAGTGGCAGCGAGACGCCAAAACATCGCGCTCGTGTCGTGCCAGCAGCCGGCGGCGGCGGTACTTGAAGGGGCTGCTGCCACTGGTGAGCGAAGACGATACTTCTCTTCCAAGACAACGTTTTGGGTCCACAGGCACTGCGCCAATATATTTGACCACCGTGTGTGAGTTGAAAATTGAGATTCCATTAGCAATTTAGATTTTGGGTTAATGTTCCATTAAGTTTAAGTTAACAAACATTAAATTTTACTCATATATATATATATATATATAGACTTATAATAAATTATTAATATAATAATTTATTTAATTTAAATTAATAAAATTGAAACCCCATCAACGATGAAAGGAGGCATCGTCATAGAAGCGATGACCACCGGTAGTAATACCAAACCGCTGTTGCCTAGCAAGGCATCGTATGCACGTAATCTTTCTCGTACTAACAACGAGCTTAGAAGCTTCTGATCTTACCTCAGGGTGGATGTGCATTGATCAGTCTGATGCTAGAGCCGAAAGTTCCTGAGCTTATTAATAATGCAGGAGAGATTGCGTGCGTACGACGCCTTGCTATACAGCAATGGCTCGATGTTGCTACTAGTGATCGCTTTCACGATGACGCCTCCTCCCGTCATTGATGATGGTTTCTGTTTTTCTTAACTTAAATTATACGTGTTATTATATTAATATTTTATTATGAGTCAACATATCATGTAAATAGATTTTATTGTTTGTTAATTTAAACTCCTCTCGCCATTGATTATGGTCTCTGTTTTTTTTAACTTAAATTATACATATATTAATAATTTATTATGAGTCAACATATCATGTAAATAGATTTTATTAATTTAAACTACAGAAAAAACGTATATACTAAGATTTTTAAAATATAAAAATTATTTTAAACATGAATAAATAATAAGAAATTTGAGACGTCGATCGTCAAAACAACCAGGCTAAAATGAACATTTAACCCATTTAAATTTAAATACTTTAGAAATGATGATTTTGAATTCAACCGGTGATCGTGATAATTGTCATCAATTGTCCATGCAATCAACGAGGCAAACATCACAACGTGGGAATGTTCTTGAACTACACACGTCATCTACATAGTCATGATGTTGACTTTTGGGATTTGCTTGCTGACCGTCGAGATGACGTAGAATTACTCCACTGCTCGTCAAAAGAGCATGGGTTACATTCCCAAGGCTTTCATCCCACTGTGCATGAAGACCTGAGAACACAAAGAGGTGATGGAAAGAGGAACGAGGGCCTGTTTGAGGCATGGGAGTGGAGAGAGACAGCACAAGAAAGGTTTCAAAACCCAGATAATGATGTCTTCATCAAGTGTTACATCTGATGTTTGAAAAGGCCACACACACAGATCTATTGGTTTCTCAACAACAGTGATATGTTTGCCACCAAAACACCCTATACTCTCATAATTTATCTGTAACAGAGATCAAAAATAAAAAATAAAATACTAGCTTTTTAAATATATTTTTCGAAAACTTTTTTTTCGTTCAAACATTACAACTATTTATTATAAATATGGTGCAAGATGCAACCTGGAGTTATCAGCAAAGAGAGTACTTCACAGATACTGATTGCTTCATCCATCACATCCAAATTCCTCATGCTGAAGCTTGCCATATGGGAAATTCTCAGAGATCATCAGTTGTCAAACCAGATGGAAGTAGGATTTATGGTGATGAGACACAAATATGCTAAGCCATGAGGAAACTTGGATATGGTATGCTTTCAGTAGCTGTTCTCTATTTGGATTCCATGTCAAAAACTTGTCAGACTTTTCAACTGATGGTTGGCTAGTGGGGCAGGAGATGTATCCAAGTGGAACAGCTAAAAAATAATAACTCACATTTGGAGGGCATGGAAGCAGGACAACAAAGTCACACTACCAGATCAGCTAAGTACTTGGATATCTGGTTTTCATTTGTTTTACTCCTGCAGAAAACACTGGTCAAAACTCAATCCAGATACTCTAGAGAGTGATGCGTTTGCCAAAATGAGATACAAGCACAGGTTCTTTCCAACAAAACCAAAATGTAACAACAAAATTATGATTACAAACTCTGAAATGTTAATCTTGTGCCGACACTTGAGGAAACATGTGGCTCAGGAGACAAAAAGAACACTTGCCGCTTGACCGAAAAAATCTACAAGCTAGACACCTTAGCATCCATGTACATCGAACTTTAAGAACACTACCTTTGCTTCCATAATCCACCAGCATGTAAAACACTACTTGGGCGTGACTGGATGCATCTCGGCTTATTTTCCTGAGCTCTCTCGATTTTTTTAACTATGTACTAAATACAGGGAATGATGGCATTTACATTCTGCTGCAAGTATGAACTGGACTCGAAACCTAACCCTGAAAACTTAAATAAGAACTATAAACAAGATATAATGACAATATTGGACTTAACTTCAATCTCTCTAATGTACTTTTCAAAGTATCGTTCCGAGTTATCTTGTGCACCTAGGGCCCATGATAATTGTCCAATGCTGTAAGTACAAGACAGTGAAAGCTCCAATCTGGTAATTAGCATCAGGAAGGGGAAGTGGAGCAGTAGCAAACTAACCACACTTCAGCAAGCAAATATGTATGATGAGTATATCTAGTGGACCCAGCTGGCTCAAGGTTGAAGTATGATGCTGATATTGTCGTGCCTCTTCATTCTCAGGGAGAACACTGTACCTCAATAAGAATTTATACCTAGAAATGCATTAGTTCACATACTTTTTGCAAACTCGAGAGAGAACCAAATAACACATGAAAGCTAGATAACTAACTTACATGGAACATATCAATGGAGCCCAAATAACCAGATACTGGGCAGCCTTCTCTTATACGCTATACCATGGTGACTGCACACAAGAGCAACAACAGAAAATTAGAGTTAAAAGCAATGGAACAATTTATGGGTAGTGGACAGATGGCCATGGGCCCTCATCAAGCTTTGTGATCTTAAGAAACTATATTCTGGCTACACTTGCAGATAATAACTTACAAGCTATATGTGCTCTGAATCCGTATAGCCACCAAAAAGAAGCAAAGAAGTGTTAATGCAAGGCTTATCAGGCAAAAGCTGCTCTGACTGTGAAATCGGTTTGGCAGTCTGTTCCCTATCAGAAGAAGGAAAAGCTAGCGAGAGCGAAAGCAAAGCTGTTGAACCATCACCATCATCCACTGCAGTAGCAGGCATCTTGTCTAGATTACTCTGTACAACTTGTGTAGATAACAAAGGCAAGGTGTCCTGTTTTATTGGTCCCCTGTTTCCCCCCAAAGCTAATTCAAGATCCGGGACACTAGATTCAGGTGAATCTTCATCATCCGAAGAAAGAACATATATTAACTTGTCTTCCTTTGCACTTGTTGCAGGACCTAAATCAATTGGGAAGTATCTTTCAGCATTCCTTAAGCTTTCAGATGCATTTTCATGGTAGACGCTGTCATTTATTAAGCCCGATGGTAAAGGTTGTATCTTTGAAGATAATTTACTGCTTAGAGTTTCTTCCCTAAGTCTACAAGCAGCGTGCCCTCCATTATCAAGCCTCATCTTTTTGTGTTGCCCACCACTCAAAGATGTGCAGCTTGCCTCGTCTTTCCACTGCATTGCATCAGCAGTGGGTTTTAACGTATGACCAGCAGAATTTCTTATCATTTCCACTGAGCTGGGTTGTGCACGTTTCCGATTAGGCTTTGATTCCCAGCTAAGACTGTCTAAATCTACAACATTTTCTGATCGTTGACTGTACAAAACAACTTCACTCGTTATAAAATTCTCTTTCTGCTTGATTCTCTGAAGATCTGTTTCATTGCCTGCTTGAAGAAGTAGAGACAATATGAGAAGAGTATATGGTATATCACAAAATGTAAGTCAACCTTAAGACAACTCACCTTGACAGCAATTTAATGAAAACAAATATGCTGGGTCTTCACAGTTACTAATTTTTGTACTACTGGCATGAACATGAAGTTCAGAATCATTTTTGCTGTCTAAATCATTAGCAAGTTTGTCCTGACATAAAACAACACAATAACCAAACAAGTGAGATTAAAGGATCAACAGAAAAAGACATGATAAAATAACAATACAAACTTGATTTCAGTTAGCACCAACACTTCAACAGCATGTATCTTTTCTTTGGAGGAAGATAGACATTTGCATGTCCACCAGCGAGTGGACCAAGTGAAGAAAAATTTATAGGAAAATGCAAGGCAGCTCATGCATGCAGACCTTCCAGAATGCCTCAGAATGTGTTTAAGAAAAACATAAAGGCATTATCATGTGTTATTACTAGCATGAGAATTGAATCATTAAAAAAATGAGAACAGCATCATCAAAGATACGTGATCAACTAAAAATGACAAACAAACAAAGAGAACCTTCAAGACTGAGGTAAAACTCGTCTCCAACTCCACCAATGGTCTCTAACTCTCTAGTGCCAGATGATGCAAATTCAATGACAGATTAATCACCATGATTAGTAAGTTATTGCTTGGTGAAACAATTACTGATGCAAAGAGCATGATCGGCTCATCAAGTCAGCAAGTAACAGCAGATTCTACAGAAGTAGCCCATTATTTTAGACCCACAATTTTGATGGCCGATCAGGTTTATTTATTCAACTCTGGTCCCAGGTTCAAGGGAAGGTTGGCCCAACTCTGTTCAAATATGCACAATAAATGACTTCTGCATATTTTAGTTCTATTAATTCTTAATATTTTGCAGCCATTCCTTTTTGTCCTGGGATCTGGTAGATTGGTTATATATCAACCTAAGGTAAAATTCTTGATTAGACTAACTAAATAACACTTGACTTCTGCTCCTCCATTTACCTTGATGCAAGTGCCTTATAGGCAAAATACCATCTCTGCAGCTACCAAAGCAAAAGAAGACAAGCTGACAGATGTTGGGTAAAAGCTTGACAAAGTTCAATTACAGCTCCAGGAAACTGTGTATCCTTGTTTCTAACTTTATTGTACCACATCTATGTACTTGATATTTCTGAATTTTCTCATAATTCCATGCACAGGAAAAACAAATCAGGTTATGCTTACATGCAAACAAGTTTTATTGAGCAGAACTAAGTTATGAACAAGAGCATTTTTTTTTTTCCTTTTTTGATTCGTATGCCTTTTTGTCAAAAAGAAAAATTATATTAACTCAGAAGTCTGTTACATACCAACACATGCTCCTCAAAGCACAAAAAAGAAGCAAAGTCAGGAGGCCAATTAGGCCTCCATAAATCAGAGGACTAATATGATAGAACTAAAGCATCATTATCTTCGGAAAGGCCAATCAGCTTTGATAATAGATTGGGTGAATATCATATACATATCAAGTAACCTGTGTGTAGAGAAAAACACATTTCAGATGGGGAAAAGGATTTAGTTAACCATCAAAGACCTGTACATGAATGAATTGGGACTTATAGCACCATGAAATACAATACGCTGTAATATCCAAATGCTACATGGATTACATTTCCTACCACTGAACTCTATTTAGAGCAATATTATTGTCCAGCTAAAAGATTGAATCGTATTCATTGCTTCAATTGAAGTTTTCTCCAGTATCCCTCCACCTCTCTTTGGACAACCAACCATAATCAAATCATCTCATCCAAGGATTGACATTTTGATTACTAGACCCACACTGGTCCATGGCCGGGCCAGCATGGGTCTGGTCCATGCTGGTATACAGTGACACTGTACTACAAAATGTACTGAGGTACCAAGAAGGGGTGGAAACAAACCCAAATCCATAGTTAAAAAAAGGACTGCACTGGCCCCCTGGTTCACGCCCAGACCAGTAAACCAGCTAGTGCAAACCGGTCTGAACAAAATGGAGTATCTTGATCTCATCCAAATCGGGCATCTATAAACCTCTAATGGGCATGTTCATACCATCTCAAAAGGTTCTCATGAAATCTGACAAAAAAAGTCTAATTAGCTCTTTTGAATGAAAATAAGGTCAATAGCAAAGGCATCAAAGTCAACCCCACTAAGATCAGTGCATGACCATGAGACTCATGATGCATTTGGTGTTGGCATTGAGCATCTGACAGAAGGACAATTGTGATTTTATTTTACATATAATATAACATAATCATTCTCTAAACCAAAATGCAAAGATTAAAAAAAAACTGGCAGATAAGATATCCAGGCTAAGGAATACAGGCATCTAGCATTTTGTATAAGTTTAGAAAGATCCTAGTTGTTCATTAAAACAGCAATGTGAGCTAGTATATAAAGGACCCATCATTGGTTTTAAAGATGCAAATCGTTTCCAGAGGTAATAGCCAGATGCCCCTTGAACCAAATTCCATTGGCACATAAATGATATTTGAAAAAGTACAAGGCCATGAGATATGCACCAGAACTGAAAAAAAAAAAAACTTACCAAGCTAGTGGGCTCATTTTCCATTTCTAAAGGCAATCGTTCAATGTCTATCTGGAGCTTTGGCACTGAATAACCAACAGGGCCACTATTGATGTTAGGCTTTGGCTCTGGATAAGCAAGAGGGGCACAAGGAATCTGAGGGTTTGGCTCTGGATAAGCAATAGGGACACTAGGTACCTGTCTGATGTTCTTCAATGAACAGCTTGCAGGAAGCGAGCATGAAGCCAGCTCTGTTGGCACTTTATCATCGGCAATGGCCTGATGAAAGGTCTTCTGAACAAGAGGTTGCTCTGAGTTGAGAATCTCATTCTCATCTCCTGATGTTGGAATATTCTGAAGATCAATGCAGTTACCAAATTTAGATGACTTTGCCTTGGGTGATCTGTCAGACCTCGACAACTTCTGAGAATTCTCATCAGATATATCAATAGAACTACAAAGTCCAGAAACAGCTGGGGTAGGCAGATCACAGACAGTAGGTTCCAAGTTCAAATTAGAAATAGAAGGTTTTTTCTCCAGATCAGGCAGGTTCGTGAAGCTTTTTTTATTTCTTCCTTTAAATACACCCCAAAGATAAAATAACTTGTTCCAACCTGAAATAGCAGAGAGCAGCCCGTAAGTCAGAAGATATTTGTACCACATAAAATTGCATCAAGCATGAAGATTGTGAAGTTTATACAACAAACTATGCAAAGGTAACTCCCTCCATTCTCCCTCTTGTGTGGGTTATTAGAGTCAAAGCTGTTGCTTACGTTGGGAGTTCTCTGGCAATACATTTGATGGGAATATAAGAAGTTCCACTGCATCTATATTGCCTATGAGAGCTAAATCATTTTTTAGCATATTTTCCAACAGCTTCCAATAGTATTTCTCATAACTGCACAAGATGAAGCATAATTAAACATCAAATACTGAATCAACATAGAGATCCTACGATAATTCACAATGAAAAGAATACTCAACAAGATGACCTTTCAGTATCTTTAGCAAAGAAGAAAAGTGCAATGTTTTCTTCTTTGGGGCAGTTTTCATAAAACTGTAAAGGCCATGAGCTTAGGCGAGGTACTTCCTCCAGTTGGACCTTGCAAGGAAACTGTGTTGCCACTTCAAGTGCTTTAGATGAGACATAAGCCGACAAGTGAGCCTGAATACCATCAAAAAGTGCAGGAGGCTTGGCAGTTCTCAACACCTCAAAAGCACCCCTGCACAAAATAAACAAAAGCAGAAAGAATCATAATGCTGGACTTCCTACTAATGGTATTGAATCATCTACAAGATCAATAATTAAACACGAATCAAAATGCACCGCATGAACTAGAAACAAAAACAAATCATACTGCCAAATGTACTCGAGCTCTGGAATTACTGAAGCTTTTAATGGATGTGTTGGAAATGAAGCTTGATCAAGCAAGATTTGCATGATTGGCTTCATGTTCAGGTCATCTGCAACATCAAGAGATGCTCCTTCTCTAGAACAAATTATAGTTTTCTTATGGTCATCCATTTTCTGCTTCATGTGGATGGAATTTGTTGCTTTGTTAAAATTGTGCACATCAGCTGCACCTTCCACCATAGGCAGGTTTCCAGAACTTAAAAAATTAGATGTAAAATCACTAGATGTTGATTCCGAATTTACATCAGTACCAGACAAAGAAACTTCCTCAGATTGATCCGGTGATCTAGCACTTCTTTTTGTTCCAAGTTTCCAACTCAACACCTCGACTGCGTCTTTCGACTTGATGCTTCTGTTATCCATATCCCTTGAACTTTGATCAGAAGAAGGCTTCACGGCAGACATGTGAAGCTTGTCAACTGCACAGAACTGTGTTGAATGATCTGTTTCTTTACACCTTTGGAAATGTTGTAATCGATCGCCAACTGAAGCACCCTGCCTAGAGTAGCTTAAAAAGGTGTGGTCCTTGGTTTTATCATCCCTATGTGTCAGTTCTGCAGGCTGAGGTTCATTGGATTGTCGCTGAGTTAGGATACTGCAACATGTAATAAGCAAAGCAGAGATTCAAGTGGGAACAAGTACCTTGGGAACAAGTTGAAAAAGCTTTTGATCTTCATTTTTGCATAATCTCATTGAAGATGTCTTTCCAGAAGCTCGTGAAAGAAATGATGATGGCTGCTGCTTCACTTCATTAGCTAAGGAACCCCAAAATGTTCAGTTATAATTTAACTAAAATTGATGATGAACAGAAAACAAACTACAAAGTCAAAACAGAAGTTTTATTTACCTGAACTAGTTGCATCAGTTGAACCCCTATTGTTGCCAGTATTGCTTGAATCAGATGCCCTTTTTAATTTGGCATCATACTGTTGAACCTTTGAGTTGATTTTTGGAGAAAAAACACTGGTGGCACATACTGATGGATTGACAAAGCGGCAATTGGATGTAGAATTTTTCTTATCTACTACACTCCTTTCTTTCACTTGTTGCACACCTCTAGGATCATCAGGCTGTGGTGAGTTAAGTAACTGCACCTTGCTCGTTGTCTCGACACTGGGGACGACTGAACTCTCATTTCTAAATGAAGCAGATTTTGTGATTGTTTGTGATGGTCCTTTTCTTGAGCTGCTTGAATTAGATTCCTTTGTCATTTTTCTATTCTGAGGAATACTCACCAGCAACTTTTTTACTTTTGGCACTTTTAAGTTGTTAAAAGAAACCGACTTTGATAGAGGTCCTGGTACAAACCAAATTACAATTTGAAAATTTTATTAAAATGTAGAAGTAGAAATGATAAACCAGAATTGTCCACTTGAGAAGAGAAAAAGGAAATGCACAATCAATAAAGCAATACAAAATTACCTCTTGGTGGCTCAATATGTGCATGTGACTTGGATGCATCAGGATCAGAAGACGTTTTCGAGTGAGCAACAGGCCGAGAGATACCTTCTGACTGACTACAAGATGTAATCAAGGCAGATGGTTTTACCTGAACAAAATCAGGTTTGCTCAAGGAGTTCTCATGTGATAGCAGATTAGGTTTGTTTGGAATGCTTGTCCCAGTGGAAGCGCTGCATGCTTCAAAGATTTTTTCCTTTGTAACAGAAGTAGCCTCTGAATTCTCCCCCTTCGTCTTAGATGAAATTGAGCTACCCAGTTCTTTATTATCTATTTTAATGTCTGGATCAACTGCCTTATGTTCTACACAAGGCAAAGTTTTTGATGTGATTTCAATATTCTGTCTGTCTGTATCTAAGCATGGTGCTTCTACTGCTTCAAATTGTGCTTCAGATTTTCCTATCATTTGATTTTTCAGCCTCTTTGAGTTGACATTCTTCACATAACCACTCACCTTCAGGAACTTTATCCAACATTATTCGCATACAGTAACTGATCAAAATCAAATTTCCATTAAACATGACATTCCAATGAAAAACATCTCATATGAAAAACTCAAGCACTATAAACTTACGTATGCTCTGCACCATCACTGCACCTGCTACAAATAGCAAGCAACTCCTCCTGACCTGAATCTCCACAGATGTCACAGACTTTTACCTGCAATGGATTAAATATGGAATATAAAAGCAGATTTCATAATTACCAAATTCTCCAGTATTAAGTTACAAATGGATACTTATGGGTCTATGCATAAACAAGATGGATAATTGCCGCACTTTGTTATATCATAACATCTCTATGCTATTTAAATATGCATGAGGCATAAAAACTGTACTGAAATTGAAAGTTGACTGGATCAAGAGCATGAAACTCATTTATAATGTTAATTTATTTAGTTACATACTTGCATATCGTAGTAAATAAAGCAACTATCTAGCAACTTTAATATAATTATCATAAAAAATCATTTTCAATGAACATTCAAGAAAAAACAAATTTTGTTCCTAAAGAAGAGTCCATAAATAATCTCCAAGGGTAACCCAAAAGTATACAATACCTTAATAATTGTTAAAATTGGATACTGAGAAAATGTCTGACACTTGTCAGAAGAACCTCTCAGACTCAAATGCAACATATATCTAATATGAACACAGCAAGAAATTTGACAGTATCTCATTTTCATAGGAAGTTCTGAATTATCTAACATAGAAGCAAATAATTCAAAATAGATTTCAATAACTAGTGCACCTTGTGGCCAACAAAGAGGCATCCTTATAAAATTGGGAGTCTACTGTTTAATAGGAAGTATACAAATGCATCTAATATTTTAGCCACCATCAGAGGTGGGAGAGTTCAGGTAGTTATCTAAGCCTTATGAGCCATCATCAGCCCTTTATCTGTAATTTTACTAAGAATTATCTAGGTTAATCGTTGCTTATTCTACAAGGTCCTTTCAGTAGTCTGAGGGAAATAATCTATATCATTGGAACTACCTCAGGTTCCCATTAATCAATTTTATGTAGTAGTTCATGATACAGTCATTTTTATTACCTCCCACTGCATGATGAGCACTGAACAAAGTGACAACTGATTAGGATGAGGATTGCTGATCATGGCTGAAGTTATTCTTTGAAGATGATTGCTGTATGCCATTACAATTAACTAGATTTGGAAGCAATCATACTGATACACCACATTACTAACTCAAAGACCACATAATTCAACAAATTTTTTTATGGCTTACAAAAACGTTGGTTCAATGATCAGTTCATCCATGAATTCTGCACTGTTCTGTAATGTTTTAACAGTTAGATGTTCCATTTCCTTTCCATGTTAGAGTACAATTAGTATCCTTTCCAGAATGGAAACCTGAGATGGACTTCTAGTAACCCTAAATCTAACCAAAAAGGCAAATGATTCAGACATGGTTTGCAAATCCTTGAAATCCACAATCAGCAAGATACACACACCATTTTCAAGTAAACACCAAAAATTAGAAATCTCTTTACTATCTCAAACAACACAGAGTGCACAACAGGAGAAACGACTAAATTTTTTAACATATATAAAATGGAAAATTTATCTAAAAACTTGATCATCATTTCAGTGTACACCAACATACACAACCTTACACACCCTAGACCATCATTGGTGGAATTATAATGTGAATGATTTAGTACTTATTTATAGTAAGGTACCACATAAACATACTGTCAATTGCCTGACTTAAAAATAATCTAAATGAACAAGTTTCTAAAAGACTAATTCAAAAAATAGAAAAGCAAAATCATGAACTTACATCATCTTCAATTTCTGCTGAAATTTCACACTCAGAGTTTGGTTGCAATGGCTGCCATGATATTGGAGAAGTCAGCTTGGGTTTATCCAGTTGCTCGACATCTGTGATGCCCTTTATTTCCTCACGAGGCTGGAACCTACTGTTATCACCCTTTTCAGTTCCCAAACATACATCAGCTGTTGAAGAAACTAACTGAGGCTGACTCTCTCCATTATCTTCTTTGCTAGTTCCATGTGCAATATCCTTTTTCACATCAACATTACGAGCAGCCAGTTTCCCGTTTATTGGAAATTTCTCATCATCAATAGAGCACTGAGTAAGACTTTCCTTCTTCAATGAATCTGAACATGTTAATTGTGCTTTTAGAGATGTATTACTACTTGAATGTGGGTCTTCTATGCCATCAGCCTTCTGACACAAGACATCATCTCTAAGACTACAAGTGGCACTAATCTTCACCAAAGAATTTCCATTTCCTTCAGACCTCTTATCCTCTTCAACTTCACTATTGTTACAGTCATCAACAGCCTCTTTCTGAATTTCCTTTTCATCATTCTTAACAAGCAAACCATCTGTTGATCTGGAGCTGACTTTGTCATATGATTCCCCAAGACGAGCATGAATTGCAGAATTAGCATCTTTATAAACATGTGAATCATTTTCTAAATGACACTGTTCTCTATGTTTTTCTTCAGTAATATCTGAAGTTTTCCCCCGTTGCAAATCAGCTGGTTTGCTGCCATTTGATGAAAAAGGACTACCAGGGGTGGAACTAGTTTGTTCTTGAAGGTAGTTATTATCTTCAACTGTATCTAAAGTGACCTTTGAACTGATGACAACATTCTCAGATGCATCATGTTCTACTGATTCTCTAAATGTTTCTTTAATTTCAGAATTTTCAATAGAAGAATCGTGACTTGAACTGGAACTTAATAAATGACTAGTTTCACTACATGCACTCTTTTGCTTATCATATACTCTGCTCTTAACAACATGACCACTAGTGGCAATATAAGAACAGCTATCATCTTCTTTTCTGGAAGAGATACCAGAAGGTCCACCCTCAATTTTTGATTCCATAGGTGGTGAAAGTCGGTTAAAGTGCAAACACGAAGAGCAAAGAGCAGAACACAAGTTGCATGTCCCAGGTTCTGCTCTAGTGTGGTGATCCTCGACCTTGAGTATGTTTAAGCATTTAGTTTCAAGTAGAAAATTTCCCTGTGTGGTAACACATAAAGAAGGCCAAGTGTAAGTTGTTTCACATGTTTCATAGGCACAAAAGTTAACATACATAATTCAGTGTTGACCATATCCTGGTTCAAACGAGTTCACGCTTCCAGTGTTACAAAAAAAAAAAAAGAGAGAATTATGAGAGACGCCAATGTCAATGCTCACAGAAATATGTTCAAAAATCTTGTAGAAAGCAAAACTAGTTTGCAACAACAAGATTAGCAAAAGAAAATGTATCCACAAGTTGAGACAAAATACTTAAAATACCTACTGCAGTAATAAGATAACATACGATGAGATTATCAAGATATTACTGAAGAAATATATAAAACAGCAAGTAAAATAAATACCACCACATGCAGGCACTAAAACTCCACCTCTCCTCCTCCTCCTCCTCCTCCTCACCCCTTATGGTGCTGCAGTACCTACCAGCATATCATAAATTAGTATGTTGGTTTGTATTGCGCCCATGCTAGGCCGACCAAAGAATGGTATGGATCCAACATCCGAGATTTTAAACCATGTTTGTGATCATCATTACCATGACCATCAGATATCATCGTTGACATCACTAGTATTGTCACCTTCTCGACCATCTCTTGATCACCTATACCTCCACCATCGATGCCACCACCACCATCACCAACTACTGCCACTACCAAATAAAACCATTCACCACCACTACCATTGTCACTGCTGCCACAACGACCTAGTACTACAACCCATGATCACTACCACCAACATTTAGCCACCACCATGAGCACTACTTCTGTATCCACCACCATCAATACTGTCATTGCTGCTACCACTCCCATTGCTTCATCCATCACCATAGCTACTGCCACTGTGGATATTACCATTGTTATCACCATCAGTCACGGTCACTACCATGGCATTTACCACAAGTACTACCTCTATCTCCAACGCTCCCACCATTTTCCCATCACCATTATTGCTATCACTACAACCAATATCTACACTATTGTCACTGTTATCATCACAAATGGCTAATGCATCAATCATCACCACCATCAGCCACTACTACTACCAACATCCACTATTATTAACGATCACCACCCTGCCAATGGCCATTGGCCATCACTGTCACAACAAACGTTGCCACCACTCGGGTAGTGGTGCATGGCCGTTCCTAGTTGGTGGAGCAATTTGTCGGGTGAATTCTGATAGCAAATGAGACTTCAGCCTGCCATCTAGCTACGTGGAGGCATCCCATCATGGCCAGCTTCTTGGAGGGACCACGGCCATTTAGCCCACAAAAGTTTGGCAATAACACATTTATGATGCCCTTAGATGTTTTGGGCTGCATGCGTGCTACATTGATATATTCAACGAGTCTATAGCCTCAGCCGACAAGCCCTGGTAATCTTAAAAGAAATTCTTGGTTGCAACATGACAAAGCATTTTTACAAGTGCAATTTTCTTACAAAAGCACAATCCAAATGTTTCAAACTATGCTGCAAAGTAAATTTTAGGTGCAAAACTCTAATACAACCATTTCCTTGAGAAGAAAATTAAGTAAAAATGATCATATCCTTCGTTTCTTTGTCATGGCCCTAAGTGAGGTTTAGAGTTATGACTCTGTGAAAGTAAAAGAAGAAAATAATAAAATTAAGGCTCTTTTGCTGGTGGGTCCATAAGGTGTATAACTGAAGCATCAACAACACTTTACACCGAGGTGCATTAAAGATTTACAATGCAATTCAGATAGTTTTCAAGATATCAAGAAAGCAGATTACAAAGAAAAGAATGCTTCTAACTGGTTTCCACAGAGAAATTTGGAAATAAAAGCTAATTAATTACTAGAATTAACTAAATAAAAAATTAAAAAGAGTTGACTAGGAAGCTCAAAATAAAAATTATCAGAAAAAGGTAAAGATCAATTATTCTTATGCTCATATCTCCAAATTATCGTATCTTACATGCAAGCTATGAGAAACTAACCAATGTGACTCCTAATACATTATAATTATGATGCTCAAATCAGCAGTCTTGTACTCTTATTAAGAAACAGTTAATAACTAACATAAAAATGTCAATTGCAGAGCATGATCCCATGAAAATTCTAGTGTTCATTCATGCTGCCAAAAAAAAAGACAAGTACCAATTTTATGCAAAAGAAAGCATAAGACTAAAATTAAGGGATAAAAATTACAAAAACAGAGTCAAGAACTTATCTCAGTTGAGTGTCTCACCGAATCCGTCCTCTGAGGCCCGTAGTCACACTCGTCAACAGGACCTCGGATGCGGCAAGTCCCTTGAAGTATTGGCGTGATCTAGAAAGCAGGTTCAGAACCCATCTCAATTATAACAATCAGCATAGAATGAAGTAAACCCACTAATGAAAAAAAAGCAAAAAAATTATCACCACCACTAGACTATTAAACAAAAAGACTCGTCAATGGACACATCAAGATATGTCATTTACCATCATTAACCATTTCCCCTACCTAATAAAACAGAAGCACAAGGGCATGGAACCATGCGGCCATATCAGAATGCCTAGAAACCACAAACTAGAGTGAATTAATATGCAAAAAGAATTAATCTTTCTCCAACAAGAAACAAAATATCTATACAAAGGAACCCAAATTTCCACTCCAATTGATTACACACGCAGATAACATCAAGTACGGAGCAAGAAAAGAATCATAAAGCGAACAAATTATTCCGCCAAGAAAGCCAAGGACCGAAGCAGATCCAACTGATCACAGATGCGAATGCGGGATCATGATCAAGAGCCGGAAAGGGGGCAACTTTACATGCCTCCGGTCGCGAGAGCCTCTCGGTGGCGTCGTAGAGCTCCGTCAGGGCGCGTTCCCGGCGGTTCCTCATCTTCCCGGGTCGGCCCTAATCGGATTGCGCCTCGCTTGGGTTCCCGCCCTCTCCACCGCGCTGGGAATTAGGCTCCAAGGCTTCCGAGGAGAAGATGAGGGCGGAGATTGGCAAGGAGGGGGAAGCTATCGTGTGCCGGTGTCGAGACGCCGTAATAATTAACAACGCTTGGGGTTTTTATTGGAAGCGAAGGGAAGGAAAGGAGAGGGCGGTGAATTGGGGCGAAGGAGAGGCAAAAGATGATTTCATTGGGATATATATACGTAGAGCGAGCGATAGGTAACTCTCGGTTGCCACGTGAACCGCACGTGATGATTTTAATGCTGCTATCCATAATTATCGGTATCCACTAATCGGATCATATACTTAATTTTTTTAAAAAAATAAAATATATTTAAATAAAAATAAATGATCTTAAAAACAAAATTGATCGAATTCTCAGACAAACTTTTTATTTTGGATTTTTCTTAATTAGTGCCTCTTTTATTTTTTCCGTTGATAAGATAAACCAAGAAACTTACCTTGTTTTCTCATTAATTAGTGTCTCTTAAAAAATCTATTTTTATATATTAATATTTTTAAAAAAAACAAACTTAGTTATTATATTAGTTATAGTATTTTTTAAATGGATAATATTATTTTTGGCACATCCACAAAAAAATATTATAATCTTATTCACAAACATTATAATTAACATAAAATTTTTTCTTTTTTTTTTTTACATGTCATTGTTCCTAGACTGATAAGAAACATTTTTTTTCATATAAGTTTACTGTGTTCTGTATCAAAAACATTACAACCCTATTTAAAAATATTATAGCTTTAATAACAGTTAATAGATTCACTTTGTGGATCGATCTATTGCGCAAAAAAAAAAAAAAAAAAAAAAAAAAAAAAAAAAAAAAATCTATCAGGGACATTTTGATTGTAGATATAGAAAAATGAGGTATCCTACAATAATATTTCGCTAGCTATAGAGACTAAGGGTAGTACCATTCATACTAAGATTATAAAAAATTATTGATTAAGTTGTTGAGTGTTTAGAACTTCTAATTCTAAAATTTTTAATTCCTTTTAAATTCTAAGTATTTATTATTGGCGAGCCATAGTAATTTCACCTAACAAGGAAACTAAAAGAATTATATAAATTAGTTCAAAGGGAAGATAAAAATCTGTCGATAAATGAATCCCAATTTGTTCAACAATCTGGTTTGCTCTTGTAGTCCAAATAATTCCTTTGAATTATTTGTTTCTATCAATTGATTTCAAAACTTATACTGTAGCTCTATCTAAAACACATATTATAAGAGTTTTTATTTATTGCTTTGAACTGCAAACTTAATTTTATGACTATACTCATTTGAGTCTTTGGTAATTTGTTTGGGCTTTGAACATCCTTATGATAAGTAAGTTTCCCCTGAAACCTTCTATTTCTGTCTCCCTTGTGTGCCATCCTGATCCACAGGTTGCAAAGAATTGAAGTCTTCAAGTCTTTAAATATATTATTTAGCCACTCAATTGAAGGAGAGGTTACATCACATGATAGAAGGTCCAGCTTTGTGAATTGATTAATAAATGGTCATTGCTTTCCTCATTCAAGCAAGATGATGCTGGCTGGTTTCCTTGCCAAATTCTTGAGTAGGTCATTTGTGATGATGTCTGGCTGTCTTGGACTACCAGCATCACCCAAGTAAAATTGGCCTAACTCTCCTAAATATATGAGTTTAAGCTGATGAGGAATCAAATGACCATTAAATTGTTTCACTTGAAAGCTTATATGTATCCTCTTTCTCTCTCTGTCTATCTTTTTGATTGGTATCATTGAGTATGTCATCATTCAGGCTGCAACCAAGTCATCTGACAGACTAAAAGCAGGGGAGTTGATTTATCATACATTCTGTGCTTGATTGCATTCCTTGTCATCTTCCTCCTCCATGGAATTCTCCCCCAGTTCATGTGCATGTCTGTTTCACTTCAGATTCCAACCTCTTCAACACCTTTGCACTTTCTAATTTCCAGAAGCCCTTTCTACTTGTCACCATTGTCTTTCTGAAGAGACTTTGACCCATCTGTTTCCCTGTCTCACTCATTAACAGTATGGAAACAACTAGAAAAACCAAAGCTCTAATTAGTTGAAGTGATTGGAAATCAAGTCTCCTGCACAAGAGAAAAGTCTATTGGCCTGGCTTTGTTTTCTTCTGTCCACATTTTCTTCAGAAAACAGGCTCATGTAGTCCATTACTTGTCTGTCCCAATTCCTTCTGAGGAAGTGCATTTATTCCTCCCCAGTTAAATAAGAAACTGTAGGATTCTTTGACCTATCAAAACATCCTATTCACACAAGTTGTGATCCTTTTTGGTGTTTCAACAAGTATGAGCAAAATTCTTTTTGAAGGACTTGCTATCTGCACAATAATATTAACAATGAGGTTTTGACTGAGACAAGAAAAGACAAAGGCATCTAACTTTGAAGAATTCGCAAGCCTAGAAGATCTAATTCTTGAAGCAGTCCTGAGTGGTATCATAGTATATGAAGATGTAGCTCTACTGAACTCAAATATCCAGAGTGAGTTTGGTTTAGACCTATTTTAACTTCTGTGGGGCTTGATTTAACCATGTTAGGTTCTGTGAAACTAGTTCATGATCAAGATTGCCTGGGTGAGGTTTAGCTAAGTGTTGTTGGACCAAAACTTATCTTGTGGCAGTAAATTGCACTCTAGACAATCAAGATGACCAAATAAGTCTCATCAGATTGTATAACAACCATCTGCAATAATGAGTAATAATATCTTAACTATTTCGGGTCGGTAATATGTTCGGTCTTCTCATTTTTATTTTTTAAAAAATTTATACAGCAGTCTAAACAAGTAAATCTAATCTCTAACTGTGAGTTTCCCTTGGAATAATCCTATGGAATCGGACAATTTCTTGTGGATTTTCACTTTGAGTCTCTGAATTACCCATAAATTTATGAGACTAACATCACTTATTGGGGAAAGAATAGCATCTGAATCACCCAAAAGTTTTAGCTTAGGAGATCTTTTTGAGCTTCTTCAGGGGGTAATTTTATCCATGTCTTTTGATTAATGAGTGTATGAAGAAATGGAAGACTGAGGAGGAAACCAACACATGCCTTTCTCACCCTTTCAAGTCATAACCATGAATCATTTTGCTTGTTTCTTATTGCAAGGAAACATATTATGTTTGAGTTGCTAGAAATAATTACATGGCAGGCTTTATCACTCTGATTTGCTTCATCTCCAAGACATGTATCTTCTGATGCAGTGCTGATTGCCACTTGAAAAAAAAATACATGTCAGATTTTTAGCTAAAGAAAATATACAACTTCACAACTCAATCTACTTAGGATTCTTTTGGTAATTTCTGGACATAATAGATTATGAATAAAGTAGACAAAGGCAGTTCTAAGGTTTGTTTTCTTCAAATAAGAAGTGCTAAGGATTCCAGTGGGAATCATGGATAATTTAATTTCTGGCAAGCATCTATGTATCAGTGTTCCTAAAACAAAAACCTAACATTGATGCAAATATTCTTGTTATCACAAATTGCTTTCTAGGTTCCTAAACCAAATCAAACAAGATAAGTAGGGACAGTGAAGCCAAGCCTTTCAAAAGAGACTTCTCTGATCAAGAAAGAAACCCATCCAAAAGCAATATCTAGAGATCCAATTTGCATCCCTGAAGACCACATCATGATCAATTATTTAATAGTTATTCTGCCTCTCAGTTAGCCACCACAGCAGGGCTTGTCTAATTCACAGTACCAATCAAAAAAGATATTCCTTCCACTCGAGCTCTAATTCTCAGAACCAAAAAAAATATTCCTTATCTTTAAAGAACATGAATATTCTAAGCTTTAATCACAAGCTCTGTTATGAGATTCCTGCTCTGACTGCTGAACAGTACTTCTGGTGAGGTATAAATGATATAACTATTGAATACATTTCATGAAAAAAAAAAATGAAACTGCTATATAAGTAGGTTACTGATTCACCATAAAAAATGACAAATCAGACATACTGGTAAACAGATGCTTCTCAAGATATCTATCCTTGGTTCTTCATGCCGAAAGGACAAAGAATTGCACCACATATCTACAGATTACATAACAAGTCGGAAGTTACTGAGTTATCTCTCAACTTCATTCATTGGCTGATAAGCTGATACCATATAATACACATAAATCAAAAGCAATTTTCATGAACTTAGAAGAAAAAAAAAGGCATTTCTCTTATTTCCTGCTTATGGAGATTGCAGAATCCTCTTCAACTTTAAACAGTGAAAGGTTTCAATGATCGTAGAATCCATTATCATGTCGACAAACAAGAAGAAAGGAAGAAACAATCATGACCAAGAAAATTACACCTTGTAAAGCTGTCCCTGATAACAACCAATTCCTCTGTCCATTATTTCCAGCTAGTTCTTCTAACCTATTTCTACTCTCTCTCTCTCCTTTTATTCCTGACCTCCCAGGGTTGAAGAAGGAAGAGGTGATCATTGAAATGGAAGAAGAGAAGATCCTCAAGATTGTTGGTTTGGCAAGCATCACGTAGTCCCACATCGGAAAAATTAAACTTGTTATTTTCTATTATAATTATAAATAAGGACTTGGGCTTTAAAATCAAATGTACGACAAGAAAAACCTAATAATTTATTTTTGATTTAATTTTTATTAAGCTCGAATTTAGTTAAAATATTTTAGGTTTTTTCTTGTTTAGTAGTTTTGGGTGTTTTATGGCCTAAGAATATTTTTTGAAAGCATTTGTAATTATCCCTTTTATAGTAGAGTTTTGCTCCTCCTCCAATCCGTGGATGTAGGTTAATTGACCGAATCACATAAATTTGGTGTCTCTGTCTCTTTTATTTTCTTGTTTTATTATCTTTATTGGATTATCAAATTATCCTTTAGTAAATTTTCTAGGATTGGCTCTAACAAACTGGTATCAGAGCCTGGTTTCGGGATCTTTTGACAATGATGATAATAACAAAGATCGTTGTCGAGAAATTTGATAGAAATATCAACCTCGGCATGTGGCAGCTCAAGGTGGAGGCCATTTTGGTTCAAGACAGAGTTGATTTGGTACTATAAAGAGCTGAAAAAATTTCAGATGGTATGTTAAAGGAAGATCTTATGGGTATGGATAAGAAGGCCCGATCAAGTATTATTCTAAATATCTCTGATAAGATTTTATGGGAGGTAGCTACGAAGACTACGGCTAAGAGCATGTGGGACAAGCTTGAATCCTTGTATATGAAGAGGACAGTAGAGAACCGTCTCTACTGGAAGTCAAGTTTGTATATGCTTCGAATGACTGAAGGTATATCTATACTCTCACATCTTGATAAATTTGATTCCTTAGTTATGGATTTAGAGAATATAGATGCGAAAATTGATGACGAGGATAAGGCCGTGTTACTTTTATGTTCTCTTCCCTAATTCTTTAAGTATTTTCGTGATACTATAATTTATGAAAAAGAAATAATTTTATATCAAAAAATTAAATCTGTATTAAAATCTAAGGAGCAGATAGACAGGGATATCATTAGGGAGAGTAGTGAGAATCAAGATGAGGGCCTGGTTGTCAGGGGTAGAACTGATAAAAGAAAATTTGACAATAGCAGATCTAAATCCAAACATAAAAATTTGGAGTGTAGATATTGTCAAAAATAGGGCACATTAAGATTGATTACTTTAAATTAAAAAATAAATTAAAATAAAAAAAATTATTGAGAAAATTACTGAGTCAAGCTAGTGTAGCAGCTGATGAGAATGATGGAAATATTTTCCTTGCTACTAATGACAGGATGAGGTTTAAAAATGAATGAATTTTAGATTCGGGTTGTTTTTATCACATGTCCCAATAGGGATTTGTTTTCCACATATGAATCTTGCAATGGTGGAATTATTTTGATGACAATAATGCTGTATGTGATGTTGTTGGTAAAGGCACAATCCGAATTTAAATGCGTGATGGTATTATGAGGACGCTCATTAATGTTAGACATATTCCTGATTTAAAAAAGAATCTCATTTCTTTAGGTACCATAGAGGTACTTGGGTGTAAATACATAACTGAAAGTGGAGTTATGAAAGTTTCTAGAGGTGCCCTTATTGTTATGAAAGCTTATAGGTCTGATAGCTTATATATTTTGTAGGAAACTATTGTCACAGGCTCGG
This sequence comes from Musa beccarii, assembly GCA_024322285.1. Lineage (NCBI taxonomy): Eukaryota > Viridiplantae > Streptophyta > Magnoliopsida > Zingiberales > Musaceae > Musa > Musa beccarii. The sequence continues at coordinate 23,429,880 of CM044398.1, forward strand.
TTGCAGTCTCATCATCATCATTGTCAAATTCTGACATCATCAAATTATGACATATGCATTTGGGTTATATGAGCGAAAAAGGCTTGAGCATATTGAGCAAAAGAGATCTTCTTTACGGACAAAGTGCTAGGCCACTGGATTTCTGTGAACACTACATTTTTGGAAAGCAGAAAAGAGTCAACTTCAATTCTCCGACAATTCACAAAATGGAAGGTACTCTTAACTATATTCATTCAGACCTTTGGGGTCCAACTCGTATTCAGTCTAAGGGTAGTGCCAGGTATATGTTGACTTTCATTGACGATTATTCTAGGAAATTTTGGGTTTATTTTTTAAAGCATAAAAATGATATTTTTCTAACCTTTAAACAATAGAAGACTTTAATTGAGAAGCAAATAGGTAAACAGATTAAGCGGCTTCAAACAGATAATGATATGGAATTTTATGAAGGTGACTTTGATGAATTCTACAAAAATGAAGGAATTGTTTAATATCGCACTGTTAAGATGACGCCTCAACAAAATTGTGTGGCTGAACATATGAACATAACACTCTTGGATAGAGCAAGGTATATGATCTCAAATACAGGACTGACAAAGGACTTTTGGGCAAAGGCGATTAATATGGCATGTTATGTTGTCAATCGCGTTCCTTCTGTAGTACTTAATTTTAAAACTCCGAAAAAAGTTTGGTCAGGTACTCCTACTGATTACTTTGATTTAAAATTTTTTTAGTATTCAGCATACATGCATATAAATGAAGGAAAATTAGAGCCTCGAGCAAAAAAATATATTTTCCTTGGGCATGCTTCTAGAGTGAAAGGATATAGATTATGGTGTCCTGATCCCAAATCCCTAAAATTTGTAATTAGTAGAGATGTTACTTTTGATGAATTATCTATGTTATCTTCCAAAGAGGAATCTACTAGTTGTACAAATAATAGTCCACAGAAGCAGGTGGAGATTGGTAGTTCTGATTCTTTTCAATCGAACTATTCTACTTAGAGAATGCCAATAGATGGTCTCGAGTCTACTGACGAAGATGATCTAAGGAAAGAGCAATATTCCATAGCCAAGGATAGACCATAGAGAGATATTCGACCACCATAAAGATATACAAATTTGGTTGCATATGCTTTGTTTATTGCAGAAGAAATAGGTGGAGTTGGTGAGCCTACTACTTACTCAGATACAGTTTCTTGTGATGATTCCACTAAATGATTGATTGCAATGCTTATAAAGCCTCTTTCAGTTTACAAATTCAAGCAGTGCTTGGACTTGGTTGGTGTTCATTGTTGGTGATTGCCCGTTAGGGCTTTTGTGAACAAGCTAGAGCAAGTTTGCTAATTGTCAATGTTGGGACATGTCAATGTGGAGATTTGTTGGTTTGACAAGTCCCACATAGTCCCACATAGGGAAAATTAAGCTTGTTATTTCATATTACAACTATAAATAAGGATTTGGGCTTTGAAGCCAAATGCATCACAATAAAAGCCTAATAGTTTGCTTTGAGTTTAATTTCTATTAAGCCCATACTTAGTTAAAATACTTTAGGATTTTTTTTTGTTTAGTAGTTTTGGGTGTTTTATGGCTTAGGAATATTTTCCTAAGATATTTGTAATTGTCCCTTTTATAATAAAGTTTTACTCCTCTATCCTGTTGGAAATAAACTTATTCCAATATCCAATAGAGACTAATTAATTCAAGAAAAAGGTTCACTGCATTAAGAAGGAGATTTAATCCATCAAGAAGAAAAGATGGATTAGAAGTCTATGGAAGGATAAGTCAAAATGATCATTGGTTCTTGAAGAGGTTCCTTGAAAGAGAAATTCATTCTGAATACAAGAAATATGATGTATCTTTGGGGACTATATAAACCCCATATGTTGATTTATGAAAGAATAGAGTTTGTGAAATTATAAAGAGTTTTTGAGAGAAAAAATAGAAAGTTACTCTTCTCCTACTCTTCCTCTGTTTGAAATCTCTATCTCTTCTTCCTATCTAGTTTTTCAACATTTGGTATCAGAGCATAGGTTGAGCAATGGCCTTTTCCCCAAGTACCATCCAAATTCAGATTCCTAGATTGACAAAAGAAAATTATGATATATGGTGCATCCAAATGAAGGTTCTTCTAGGCTCCCAAGATGTATGGGAGTTTGTAGAAGATGGATTTGTTGAGCCAAGTCCAGCAGAAGAAGGAGCAATGAATGCAGAAGCAAGAAAACAACTCAAAGATAGAAGGAAGAAGGAGAAAAAGGCTTTGTTCACGATCTACCAAGAACTTGACGATACAATGTTCGAGATCATCGCTCCAGCAAATACTTCAAAGGAGGCTTGGGAAATGCTTCAAAAAGCATTTGGTGGTGTTGATAAGGTAAAGAAACTTCGTTTGCAAGTTTTACGAGCCGACTTTGAAAAATTACAACAAGGTATACGAAACTATTTCGATTACTTCTCAAAGGTCATTTCTATTGTTCATCAAATGAGACGAAATGGTGAACAAATAAGTGATCAAAGAGTAATAGAAAAATATTGAGATCTTTAGATCCAAAATTTGATTTTATTCTTTCATTGCGATTGAAGAATCTAAAGATTTGGAAACAATGTCTTTAGAACAACTTATGGGTTCTCTTCAAGTTCATGAACAAAGGATTACAAAAAGAGGAGAAGACAAACCTTTGGAGCAAGCACTACAAACCAAGCTTACTCTTGAAAACAGAGGTGAATCAAAATTTCAAAGAGGAAGAGGTCATGGACAAAGAGGAAGAGGAGGCAGAAATCAGACCAATCAAGAATTTCCAAACAATGAAGGTGGTGGAGAAAATTCTAGCCAAAGAGGCCAAGGTTATAGTCGAGGATGTGGCGAGGCCGTGGACGTGGGATGAAATTTTAAAAGGTCGAAATACAATGCTATATTTGCAAAATACGGACATTACTCTTTTGAATGCTATTACAATCCTAACAACCAAGGTGATAAGGCAAATTTTGTTGAGAAAGAAAAGAATGAAAATCAAGTATTCTTGATGACATATGATAAATTGAAAGAAGATCAATCTATGACATGGTATTTAGATTTGGAGCTTCAAATCATATGTGTGGTATTAAAGATTTATTTTCAGAAATATATATAAATTATTCGGAAATGTTACATTTGGTGATATGTCTCAAAGACCATTAAAGGCAAAGGTCAAATTCTCCTTGAACTAAATAATGGTAAAGAGTTATGCATTTTTGGGATGTTTATTATGTTCACGATATGAAAAATAATATTTTGAGTTTGGGACAATTACTTGAAAAAGGTTATAATATTGAGATGAAAGATATGACTCTTTCAATTCGTGACAAGGATAGAATATTGATATCACATGTAAAATCAGAATGTTTCCTCTACATTTATATATTTTGATCGATCAAATTGTTTTAAGAATGATATTGATGATATTTCTACACTATGGCATCTTAGATATGCTCATTTAAATTTTGAGGCTTTGAAACTTCTAGATAAGTATAATATGGTGATAGGAATGCCAAGAATTGATCACCCATCAAAACTATGTGAAGTATGTGTTATGGGTAAGCAAGAAAGAAAGCCTTTTAAAGTCAGAAGAACAAGAAGAGCATGGCATCGGCTTGATTTGATACACTCGGATGTTTGTGGTCCTATCGGTCGGTATCACTTGGAGAAGCTGAGGGTATTTTCTTACATTCGATGATCATAGTGGAAAAACTTGGGTTTATATATTAAAAGAAAAGAAAGAAGTTTTGATAAATTCAAAGAATTTAAGGAGTTGGTTGAAAGACAAAGTGGTTGTAGGATTAAATGTTTAAGAACAGATAGAGGTGGTGAATATACATCAAATGAATTTGAAAGCTTTTGTAGAAACAATGGAATTTTTCAAAGCAATTCACTATGCCATACACACCTCAACAAAAGAAAGGAAAAATAGGACTATACTTAATATGGTCCGATGCATGTTAAAGGAAAGAAGAATTCCTAAAGAATTTTGGGAGAGAGTTTTATTTTATGAGGTTTCCACAAAAAATTGGAAATGTTACACGGAAGAAGCATGGAGCTTTGAAACCAAGAGTTGATCATTTGAGAATTTTCTAGAAGTATTGCATTTGCTAAGATACGGAGGAAAAGAGAACAAAGCGGAGGATAAAGGTCGAAATGTATTTTGTTAGGTTATCTTTGAAAATTCTAGTGGTTATAAACTCTACAATCCTATCACAAATAAAGTTGTGATGTCAAGAGATGTTGAGTTTGATGAACAAATGATTTGAGGCCTGGAAAAGTGATGAACGACATAAGAAAGCCATAGCTTTGAAGAAGAAGATTTAATACAAGCAAATACGAAGAGGCTTTACAGGAATCATCACCTAGATCAGCTAGGTCACTTGATTCAAGAAGTCCGATTATAAGAAGGACAAGACCAGTTCAGAGCTCTATGATGTGACTCGAAGGATTGATACTAACAATGGCGAACTTTCTTTATTTTATCTTTTTGCAGGATATGATCCATTAACCTTGAAGAAGCTTGTAATGAAGAAAAATGGCGACAAGCAATGAATGAAGAGATTCGTGCAATTAACAAAAATGATTGAGAGCTTACTACACTTCGAAGACCACCAAGCGATCGGTGTTAAGTGGATCTTCAAAACAAAAAGAAATGCACAAGGGAAGATAAGAAATACAAAGCACGATTGGTTGAAAGGATACAAACAACAATATGAGATTAACTACGAAGAAGTATTTGCAAGTTGCTCGATTGGAAAGCAGTAAGATTACTTAAATAGCGGCTCAAATGAAATGGAAGATTTTACAAATGGATATCAAATCAGCATTTCTTAATGGAGTTCTTGAAGAAGAGGTATATATTCCAACAACTTCGAATGAAATTTGGCATGTCAGATGGAACAAGTTTAAGGGGGGATAATGTTGGAAATAAACTTATTCCAATATCCAATAGAGACTAATTAATTCTTGCATTAAGAAGTAGATTTAATCCATCAAGAAGAAAAGATGGATTAGAAATCTATGGAAGGACAAGTCAAAATGATCATTGGTTCTTGAAGAGGTTCATTGAAAGAGAAATTCATTCTGAATACAATAAATATGATGTATCTTTGGGGACTATATAAACCCCATATGTTGATTTATGAAAGAACAGAGTTTGTGAAATTGTAAAGAGTTTTTGAGAGAAAAAATAGAAAGTTACTCTTCTCCTACTCTTCCTCTGTTTGAAATCTCTATCTCTTCTTCCTATCTAGTTTTTCAACACATCCGTGGTGGATGTAGATCAATTGACCGAACTACATAAATTTGATATCTCTGTCTTTTTTATTTTTTTATTTTATTATCTTTATTTTTATTTTTTTTATTTTATTATCTTTATTGGGTTGGGTAAATATTTTGGGACTAACTCTAACAAAGATTAGAGGGCGGACTAAAAGAGAGTAAAAGAGAGTGAAGAGAAAAGTGATATCAAGCAAAGCATCAACTAGTACTTCTCGAGTGTAAGGCTGCCACAGAACACCAAGAATGAATGATGGTAGGAGGACAAACCTGGAGATTGGAATCCTTATGGTGATTATGCCCACAGAACCCAACCAGGATGTGTGATGTGCTTAGTATGCAACTCCCCAAAGCAGTTGTTGTTTGAATATTTTACTCTTCATTCATCTTTATTCTGAAATTATGATATCTTTAGTATATGGAAAGATGACCTTGTTGGTATCATTGTACATGTTCTTTTTTACTTTTTGAGTACAAAGTCTTTGCAGGCTTTTTGAGTATCCAACAGGAAACCTCATGATCTAAAAGTCAGATCTTTTGGGTTCAGTGTTTCAGCACTTCACTGTTCTTAGTCTGGAGACAGTTTTTTATACTTCTTTTTTATGCTTGCTTTACATCTTTCAGGTAGGCATTTGTTGGTGCTTTACCATGACAAGGGTTAGAATGCAGGGGAGACATTGAAGCCAAATGTATTAGTGACCAGTTACAAGTGCCAAGACATGTAAAAGATTCATCATCTTTGCTACATAGTGTCTTTTTGGAGAAATAGTTGTTTTTTATTTGGCTACATGATACACTCAGAGATGAACTCTCTGACTTGCATCTGAATGCAGAAAACAGATCTGATACCTTGTTTGCATATGTGAACCTTATGAATTGTGAGGCTCATGAGAGGAGGGAACATCTTCGAACCCATTTAACCTGCTAAAATAGTCTTTCCATTGATCAATAGCTTGTACTGAGACTCCATTAACTAAAATAATATTACCATAGAGATTCTGGGACTGCACCTTCAAAGGCCAGGAGGAAGAGATCAAAAGGTGAAAGAGTACTGCAAGTTTAACATTCTGGTTGACGTTGTTTTCTTTTAGGAATCATTCTAAAGAGCTAGCATGGCCTTCTCGCAATCATTCAAGAGAAAAGGTGAAAGATATGCAACAAGAATCATTGTGGCAAGCAGTAGGCATCATTGCAATATAAAAGGTAAAGTTCATGGAATGGAATAACTCAGCATGTCCTTCTGTTGATCCATTGAAACAAATTACACTTTGTTTGGTTTCATGCTTAGATATATAGGAAAGCTGCATGGTTTCAGACTCACTGTTGACTTGTTGGAACCCATGAGATCATCTGTAACTCAGCACTTAAAGAAGCTGGTGTTGCAAACAAGATAAAAATTCAGCAGTCTAACTTTGGTTTGTACCACATTATAAGCTTTAAATCCACTCTTGTTAATCTTTAAAGAGTCATTTGGTGTAACTGAGAGGAGATCAAAGTTGTAACATTCTTGGCTGCTAAAAAGTGAGCATAAAAGGAAATATTCTCCATTAACATAACACATAATATCTTATGCGAAAAGATGTCAACATTTGTAGTGTTTGTGAATACTTCGTTTCATGCACGCTTCATTGATGTCTTTGATATTAAACAACCAAATAAGAATAATCGATCTCAGAAATTTCCAACACAAAGTTAAACTTCAGATATGAATGATCATATCCTGGTAAACTTAAATAAAACTTTTCCAAAAGAAAAAAAAAATCATTCTGAATTAGGCTGCTGCTGTCTAAAGCTAACATGTAATGTAACTTATAGTTGTGATTGCAGTAACTATCAAGCTATAGATATAATCCATCCTAAAGTCAAGGCTTAATTAACTTTTTTCATTATCCTTTGACCATCAAATCTTAGCTATCTATATGCAGCTTGGAACCATAAAAAAAATGGTAAGTTACACTCAGGATATTATTATTTTGTTTAGCCGACCATTGAATTATTAGTTTCAGGACAATTAGATCCTTCCAATATCTATAATTATTAGAAGTTAATACACAGCCAAGTTGGTTTATCAATCAACAGCCAAGTGAGTAATGCCCTGAATCAGTTTGAAGTTTCCAAGAAGTATTCCTCTCTTAGGTAAGATGGAAATGGCGATTAAAGGATGAGAAATAAGGTTACAATTTGTAGGTGATGTGTTAGGTCAGTGGAGAGACTCATTACATCAATATAACACAAGTTGAGTCCTAGTCATGGCATGTCTTAAAGCAAATCCTAAGCATATCTTTTCTGAGATTGAGACCTTTAGACTCTAACTTAGGTTCTTGACAAACTTAATCCACTCCATCATTTGGATTGATATAGAACTAATACGATGAGACAAAGATTATTGTCAGCTAAAGAAATTAATAGAGGGGTTCTTGGATGAGCTCATGATGATATGGTTGTAGGTAAAATTTTGCATCTTAATATTAGGGCTTCAACTCTATGATGATCTAATGTTTAATTAAGCTTGCAACATGTTTTTGAAGTGTTTGAGGATGAACTTTAGGCATAAGTTTCTAGATGCCTATGTGCACAAACATGATGTTGGAAGGTAAAAATAGTTTACAATATAATTTTATTTATTTATTTATTCAAAAGGGACACTGAATGCCATATGTGCCTATGCCTTGATATAAGAATTAGATGATTAACTAAGTCAGAAGAAATTTTTGGAAGAGATAGGATGAAGAGATTTCTTCACAGATCACAGTAATTTATGGGCAAGATATTTCAGTTCCATTTGACTATAATACAAGGATAACCTGCACAAGGAAACTTATTGGTGAGGCATCAATAACATGATGGTGACAAGGTTAAGGAAATGAGTAGTTATCTATTGCTTTCCACTCTCCACATTAATTAACTTCATGTTAATATAAAAAGGTACCAACATCCATTTTCAATTCCCAACACACAGATTATAGTTTCTCATATTCTAGTATTTGACTTCATAGCATAGGCATGTCATTCCTCATCTGATGAATTATATATATGTTGATAGAGAATATAGCTTGTATCTTCTTGTTCTTTAATTATGATAAGCTTTTCTTCTCAAGTGGTAGCGTAAAAAATATATCAAAAATTATAAAAAAATCCTTTTTTTTTTCTTTATCAGAGTTACTGTCTGGTACAAAGATCCAAGTATTTGTTGGTACTATATATCTTCAGATCCTAAGAGAGTTGTCATCATAGAATGATTGGGTTAGAGAATCTTCCTTAGGTTTAGGCAATTATTCAAGTGCTTATGCATCATAATTTAACAGTTCAAGGACATAAGCTTGGATTTCTGTTGAGTTATTTACAGCTTCCAATTACCACTGTCATCATCATAAACCTTTTTGGATAAAATGATCCTTGTGTACAATGATTGAAAGTAGCATAATAATTAATGTTTTTGCTCTCTTTTTGAGATACCTCACATGATTAATCAAAGCTGCTCCACAATGGGGTGTTGTAGATGATAATTAAGCCCGTGAGATTGGAGAAATGCAACTCCATCCACCATTTCTTCATTTCGTAGATGGTGCAAGTCATGCTCTAATCTTTCTCTGAGCCACCAGGGCACATGGCCGGGTCGAAAAGCCTTGAAAGGTCAAGGCGAAAGCTTGAGGAAGAAGAAGGAGATGATGTAAAGGGCCTCGCAAGGTCAAGGAGAAAGCTTGAGGAAGAAGAAGGAGATGATGTTGCCATGGATTAAAAAACAAAGCTCAGCATACACTTCACGCTTCAAATCAAAGTAATCGGACATAAAACAATTCCAGTGATCGAGACGTATGTCGCAGATGAGCTAAAACTTCTCGTCTTTTACCTCAGGGCTGTGATTCGTGAGGTTGTAGTAATACTTGGGGATACCGCGGAGGAGCAGACCGCGGTGAGGGGACAGAACGTGGGTTGATGCTGACATGGGAAGAGATGATTGGCGGACAGGAAGTGGACAGATCGGATTGGACCGAGCGGGAAGCGATGTATTATATATAGGTTGTCAGAGAGTTATTGTATGCTTTCTTCGTGCCACCGGCAGATGCTGTCGAGTATAAAATGATGTGTTGCTTTCTTCATGCTACTGGCTAATCTCACATTGTTGAGTAACATGGGGTTCATTAATGACATACTCTTTCTGCTCACTTAAGTATATTCATCTCTCTCTCTCTATGTGTATAGAGAGAGAGAGAGAGAGAGAGAGAGAGAGAGAGAGAGAGAGAGCTCCAAGGCTTTGAGAGAGAGAGAGCTCCGAGGCTTTTCTTACGTGTCTCTCTTATGTATTGCGAACTTGCATAAGTATATTTATAGAGATACTGCAGATATATCTATATATATGGAGACAGATATAGGTAGCTAGGGAGAGAGAGATGTAAGACTCTTCTTGTGTGTCCGGTTTCATTGGCATATACTGGAAGCATGTGTGTGTGTAAACAGAGAGAGAGAGAGAGAGAGAGAGAGAGAGAGAGAGAGAGAGAGAGAGAGCTGTCAGGCTCTTCTTTATGTGGGTGTGTTTCTTTAAGGCTCGTCTTTCTGCTGCTCTTTCGTGGATGCTGAAGTGCCAGTGGATACATACTGCAAACGCACGCAAGGTGGGAGGTTGCAGCCCGGGATTTGCGGGCGGGGAGCGCACTTTGAGTGCAGCATGCGGGGACGACGGAGCCATTCCCAATGAGAGTGAGAGTGAGAGTGAGAGTGAGAGCGAGCGAGAGAGAGAGAGCAACGCAGTGGGAGGCGGGGGTGGGGTGGGTGTGTGCCGGACATGGCCGACAGGACCACAATGGCGCTGCTGCCTTTAGGCTTGGAGACCGCGCGCACGTGCCATCCCACACAAGCCTCACACGCTTCCCGAGGTGCCGCTCATCCCCTTCATTCTCTCTCTCTCTCTCTCAGAGAACGCAGCCATGAACAGTCGAGAGGGTTGCTGGGTTCCTGCGAAGCTGGTACGCTCTTTCTTGTGTTCTTCTGTGTGAGATGGACGTATGAACTCGCTGAAGCAGTCCTCTCTGTCACACACAAAGATACCGATATCTATCAACACCCATCAGCAGCTCTGCAGTACTGAAAACAGGCTCAGTGGCTCGTCTACCTCGCTACTTCAAACAACACCAGGATTCAAACCCATTCAAACTGCATTCCATTCCTTTCTGTTCACTGTTCTTGTCGTAATCCTGTCGGGAACACACATTGTTAACAAGATGAGTTTATTTGGAATACACTAATTAGGGTTAACTATTGTCAACTTGAGTCACCAATTCCCTTCGTTGACCTTCTTTTATCCACTGACCTTAGCCCTGATGTTTTACTGACTGTTGACTTTTAAGATGATGATGGACCTAAATCAAATTAACCAGGATTATCTATGCTACTATTTTTTATACTAAAACTTAAAATATGTGTCTCTCAATTCTTGTAATAATTAAAGTATAAGGACTGAGATATTAAGGATAGCTAATTAATTAGTCTTCAAAACCTATAATGATATTAAAAGACATGGAAGATTTTGGGCTCACAAAGTGTATATTTGTTGAACATTTCATAGGTTAATCAGTCTTCTACCCAAAATTTGCATGCAGATTTTTATGTTTGACTTGATTTGTATGCACATGTCAATCTAATACTGGATTTTCACATCCAAGGAGTCATCAGAATTGGACTCGTTACACATAGATGCATTTGATGGCATCCTTGACATAGATTTTTCCTTAAAAAAAAGGAAAGAAAGAGGAAGACATGGATCATCTCAAGTGTCTTATTCTACGCTTCTTTCTAGCTACAAGTTGCCTTCCATGACATCATGTGATGTTCCCCACAAACTATCATAGCTCTTGGTAAAATTTGGTGGCAAAGGAGGCTTTCTTATCCAATCCATTCTTCCTTGCAACCCTTCACTTGTTTTCCTTTCTCATGACGACACAATAGCTAAAGCGGCGCACGCTTAAACTAATCCAAACCATTACCAAAGCATTGACTTGTGGGAGAAGAAAGGAACCTAATTCTTTCGAAATTGAGGTGACAAAACCAACTTTTCTATGCTTTATCAAAGAAGAATGCACCTTAATATAATAACTACATGGTGAGCTTCTGATCAAGCAAGCATTAAGCATCTTTCATGCTTGAGAAACATCTTGTGGAATGTCCCTAAATCCATGCTTATGTAGTTCTTTAGTCACTAGCAATATTTGTTTCGCGCAACGACGAGAAGAATACTACTACATTTTATGAAATCTTTCGTTTTCGTTGGACCATGGAGATTTTTAATTGGATGACAAGTAGTTTCAAAATCTAAAACTAATATTTCCTTTCACGCACAAGCCGTATTATACTTGGCAAATGAAATCGAACCCGAGTAGAGAGAACGATATCGTGTCGATATGAATAAAACAACGCTCATAACCCACTCCGATGTCATAATAAAAATCTTGAATTGAATAATCAGTAAACACAAAATTCAAGCTATTTTAGGGAAGAACTAGATCTATCTAATTCTTCATCTGCCATTGTGTATGAACTATTTGGTAGACAACTTATCATATGATAGATTATTACCTTCAAAAGTGACATAATGAGCAGCTGCAAAGTTGAACTTTTGATTTGTTTATCCTGCTGTGCTGTAGTTGATCTGTGACCATTGGTAGGATGAGGAGTCCTGAGCATGCTGAAGGTGTACAATTATTGCATGTTACTCCCAATTAAATTATCTTGACAGTGCATTAAACTATTGGGGAAGCTGAGGGTGCATTACAAGTCTCTGAGCTGAACAACCTGTGAAGAACATTCAAATAATGGAGAAACTTGACAGAAGAGATAATGAGTTGACAGATTAATCCTCAATGAATTATTTATGTTGCTCTGTAAGTTAGTTGACATGCATATTTTATATTGTTTGATTTGCTTTTGGATTTTTAATTAGAGATTAGTGTAGATGATGCATTCTTGAGCACATCTTTTTTTAGCCATTTTCCCATGATTAATTGACCATCCCAGTGAAGAAATTATTTTTAACTTGATCAGATCCCTACATAGGTTGAAGAACATCTTATCATCAATATTAAAGAAATCATATTGTAAGGAAGGGAAGATATTTGTCTCAAGGTACATATATCCTTCATTCAGATTGCAATTTCTCAATCTATTTACAAAGTTTAAACCAACATTTGTTTGCATAAAAATTAAGAACATACATGGTTTTTCGCCATAGTCAAAGTAAAAAAAAAAATATTAAGTTTCTATTTATAGGATCTAATAATTTTTTTTTATCTTTCCTTTCTATTTTCATGTTATCAACACTATTAATACCGAAACCGATTTCATAATAAGTATTCATAGCGAAAAATTGTAACCAAGAACTAAGAAAGTCTACTGTCCTTTCAAGCTCAAATAGCCCAAATAAAGTCAAACAAAATGATCTTATTTGATAGATGGTAAGTGATGAGAGCATGAGAGCCCTCCACCCTATCATCAAAGAGTTAAAAACACAGGTAAACCCTAGCCAAAGGCTCCTCACTGCAAGCCAATCCATGCATCCTATGCTGAATTCTTCCACCAAACGCCAACTTTTCTCAACAAGTTATCCAGGCATGGTAGAGTGAGAAACACTTTGGTGCCCAGTCTTCCTCCTCCCTTTTATCAACCCTGAACCTTGATCCCTCTTTAAATGCTTCCCTCTAAAGTCTGCACCACCCTCTTTGTCTTGATCCAAATCCAAACACCTTTAAATTATTCCTCCCCCACAAACATACACATCTCCATCACATTATGTCACACCTCTCTTCATGCCCCACCACTCTCTCATGTCACACATTTCTTCTCCCCAGATCCTTTTCACCTCATCAAATTCTAAGCAGCCTCTCCACCCTTCTCTCCCTGTGCTGTCTTCTGAGTAGGAGAAGCTCCGAGCTCTCCCTCTTCCTTTTCTCTTGCACTCACTACTCATTTCTATATTTCCTCCACTTTCATAGCTAGCCTGCCATCTTCTCTCTTCCTCATCACCTTCTTATTCTTCCTCATCCTTGTTCGCATAAAGATTTCTATTTTACTCGCAAAAATCTATATTTAATTTAGTTTTCCATCCCATCACCTTTATTTTGGTGTAATTTTCTACCAAATACCTTATTTTTTGGCCTTCCCCGCATGGCGGGGCTCGATCTCGGCACTGCGTCCCGCTTCGTCCACCCTCTCCACCTCCACCTTCCTCACTCGAAGCCGGACTCCGAGGACTCCCCTGTCGCCACTGAGGAGGTCGCCAACCATGGGCTGGAGCTGTCCGCCCCAGCCGGCCCCGGGGACGTCGTCGGCCGCAGGCCCCGCGGCCGCCCCCCGGGATCCAAGAACAAGCCGAAGCCGCCGGTGATCATAACCCGAGAGAGCGCCAACGCCCTGCGCGCGCATATACTGGAGGTCGGCAGCGGCTGCGACGTCTTCGAGTGCCTCTCGACGTACGCCCGCCGCCGGCTGCGCGGGGTCTGCGTGCTCAGCGGCAGCGGGACCGTCGCCAACGTGAGCCTCCGGCAGCCCGCCGGCGTGCCCGTTGCCACCCTGCAGGGCCGCTTCGAGATCCTGTCCCTCTCGGGCTCCTTCCTCCCGCCGCCGGCCCCGCCGGGGGCGACCAGCCTCGCGGTCTTCCTGGCCGGCGGCCAGGGGCAGGTGGTCGGGGGAAGCGTCGTCGGGGCACTAATCGCGGCGGGGCCAGTGACGGTGATCGCGGCGTCGTTCACCAACGTCGCCTACGAGAGACTGCCGTTGGACGAGGAGGAGGAGGAGGCGGCCGCCGCGACACAGCAGCTCCAGATGCACCCGCCGGTTTCACAGAGCCCCAGCGGCGGCGGAGGTGGGACAATTGGTTCCCTCGGGCCTTCCTTCACGGACCCGTCGTCGGGGCTGCCGTTCTTCAATTTGCCGCTCAACATGCCGCAGCTGCCGGTGGATGGGCACGGCGGGTGGCCCGGGAGTGCCGCCGCTGCAGCCCGACCGCCATACTGATCGGGGATCCAAACCGTGGCAGAAGCAAGCAAAGGTTGGACGTGAATCCATGAGGATGCATCGTCTCCATGTACACAATTTGCCCGTCTCTGAGAACTCTCTCATCTTACTCGTGCTGTTTCCTTACCTTCTATCTTGGTCTCCCTCTCATGTGTTCATCTCCTCTCAGCTATGGGTTGAAGACTGCTATTGCTATTGAAGCATCAATTTTACTTCTCTTTCTACCACTGATCTACCTCTTCCTTTTATCTACAGGTTTGTGAGAAGTTATTGAATTGATGCAAGAAACATATTTCTTATAGCAAAGAAAAGTAACTTTCGATCACTATTTTGCTCTTTTATTTGGTTGGGGTGGATGCAATATGATTCCACCATCTGGATCTAGGCATCTACTTGAAGTAGAATGTGGGTTGTAGAGCAGATTTAAGGTTCCAAATCTTTTGTTGTTGGAGTAATGAAGAGATGATGGTGCATAGGAACAAGAAGAGATGGAGGGTGTAGAGAGAGAGAGAGAGAAGGAGGTCTCTTAAACCTATACCACACAGTCTTCCTGTCATAGCTCTTTTTGGCCTGTTTCAAGTTCCCCGATCTCCCTTTTTGGAGATCAAATGATAATGATACAGCACTGTAGTAAATATCTTGGAAATTGTCTTCTATTCTGTGGCAGGTACTGTTTTCACAGTCTTTTTTCTTGTTCTTGTTTTGTTTGTTTCAGCAATAGTAAGCATAATTCTACTGCAAGACAAACTGATCATTTTTACTAAGCTTGCTACTTCTGGCCATGGTTTGCTTATGATTGTTGCCTCAGAGTGATGCAACTTAATTGTTAATTGGATTTGTGATGTTTATTCTAAAAATTGCAACACTTAATTGTAAACAACATTAAATGACAGGTCTACATTAATCTAAATAATTATTTAGTGAAGAAATAATGAATGAAGAATGCCTACTGCATGATTTCAGCACATCTTCTTGAAGGTCTAAACAAGCTTATTGCAAATGCCAACAATGAATTGGCTCCATGTTGTGCTAACCTCTCATGGTTTCTTCTCCTTTGTTTATCTTCCTCTCTCTTTTCTCCATCACTGTGGGTTTTGTTCTTCCATTGGAACAAGAAAGAATGGAGCCTATGTGATTAGCATCGACCTAATCACAAAAGATAAACATAATTACAGGACCTTGAACATGGTTGGTATTTAGATGAACATAGTGATTACTTGATCTGATGTTTATATTTCTTTGTTCATTCATTTGTCGCTCATCGACAAGGTAATCTTTGGCTTCGATGTATGAGTTCGATATATGATCTAATACTACAAGAGGTTCTCAAACTGGACAATTGTGCCTACAAGTCATGATGTTGCTGCAATAGGTTCTTGAACATGTTTTTTATTGGTTTAATGAGTCATGTCCCAAATAATCCCTCTTGTGCAAATGTAAATTTAGGTCTACCTGTAGAAATACTGCCAGCCAAGACATTAATCAGGCTGAAGTTTGATCTGTGAAGTTAATCACATGAACATGAGATAGAAACTACTGGTTTATTTTATGGATCAGAACTCGACAAGTTGCAGTCATCATCATCCTCTATTCTTTTTCTTTGTTCTTGGTGTGCCAAGAAAACCTACCTAGAGGCCTTAGTCAAGGTCAGATGTGATTATTCCAGCAATCATGGTTACAAGGAAAGTATATGCATGCTATAACTTGTTTCAACTAAAAAGTTTTGATCCACAACTTAAGTATACTTCAAGGAAAAGTGAAACATACTTCAAGTTTTCTTGGATTTGTGGGTCTGGATGTCATACAAACCAAGCTGGAGGATTCTCAAGTCAGTGATATCTGGTCACTGAGCAAATTATGAACCTAAAATGATGTCTTTCCATGACAAATCAGATGGTTAATTCTCCATGTGATTTTTGTTGGACATATTAATTGTTAATAACTCTTCAAAGCATCATCATGCTTGTCTTATCATTTTTCTTTAGTTCATTATAGCCAAATTCCTTTGGTGGTTTACTAAACTTTTTTCTGGGATATACATATGATTATTACTTTTAATAGATATCAGACTATTGATAAGTTCATTATTTTCACACTCTAACATGCAAGTTTGACATGAATGGTTGTGTTTGGTGATTATGAGTTAATTTCTGTGATGAAAGAAGCAACCCAAAGTAATTTGCATGAAAACCCCAAGCAAACTAAAAGAAGATCTTGCTCACCATCATACTAACCCATGGGCATAATATTAATTCTTGCAGATTTCTTAACAATAATTAAATTGATAAGGTGACTAATAGTTTCTCCCTATGAAGAATGCAAATCTTTTTAGGTGGTTATAAGCCTCCAAAAGATTTATATATCCTTTGAAAAACTAAAATTTATTATATAAGATTCGAAGTCTTTAAATCTCATTTTATTCTACTAATATAATTCCTTAGTTACTTATTTTTTAAAAAAATAAATAAATGACGAAGATGGAATTCAAATTCAAGACATTACGTTAAACTTTTAAAGTCTTTACCGACAATGAAATTTCAAATCATTCACCTTTAGTAAGTGAGTTTGATATATCACTAGTAGATCATTGTTTATAGTATATATAATGATAATTAAATTTTTTTAACTTTAATACTATCGATACTTAATCGAGAGGTATTGTTCCTAAAATCTTAAGACATCACAGCGGAATATGAAGGATGTTATTAGGCTTGTCTATTTATTTATGTTACTTGGATATTGTCACAAAATAAGATATAAGCTTTTTTTTTATTTTGCATGAAGAAAAAATATGTTGCACGTATGATGCAACGACAACAATAAAATCAAAAAGTAGGATGATTAATTGTTCTTGTCCCAACACTATCTATATCTAAATCCAAATCCAGGTAACGATATGTGAATCCAAATCTTTCCTTCCAAATCATCGTTCTTAGCTTCAATACTTACCTGCCACTGGTTTTGTTCACGCGACGATCTCTTCCAGGTTCAGGAACCGAGTCGTGATCTCCTTGTGAGGCAGAACCGAGACTCCACTGAGGAACACCGTCTCCTTCACGTGCACGTCCTCTCCGAGCACCGCCATGCTGCTCACCGGCGCCGAAACGTGAGCGGATCCCTTCACTCCCACCCCCTTCATCAGCGTGCACGAGGACGGCCTCACCCCAGGCTCGATCAGGCAGCCCGGCCCCACGACCACGTCCGGTCCAATCAAACATTCTTCCCCCGCCTTCGCGCTGCCCCGCCGCGAGCGCCGACGGAGAATGCCGTTTCACGTAGTCCAGGTAGAGTCTGAGGCCTGCGAGGTAGTCCTTGGGCTGTCCCACGTCCATCCAGAATCCCGCATTGACCATGGCGGACAGGCCTCCCTCCGCCGCAATGGATGGAAAGACTTGGCATTCCAACAACCTCAGCCGCGGCGGAACACGACTGAGAACGTCGGTGCTCGGCAGGTAGATGCCAGCATCGATTCTGTTGCCGACGAACACCGGTGGCTTCTCGACGAACTCCTTGACTTGCACGGATTCCTCATCCAGGAGCACCACCCCGTACTTAGATGGTTCGGCAACCTGGCCATGTAGCGTCAGACATCAGCAATACCTTCAGGATCATCTTTAGTCTCGAGATGAATGCATCAAGTACCTTGGTCACCATGATCGATGCTTCTCCACCATGAGCCTGGTGAGAACTAAGCACCTCTTTCAATGGGTACTCGCATACGATGTCGCTGTTGAGCACAAAGAAGGGCTTGTCAGGCTCCCCCAAGCAGCTTCTCCTTGGCAAGAGCCAATGGACCTGCAGTGCCCAAAGGCTCAGTTTCTCGAGAACAGGTATCTTGATCCCAGCTTCGATTCAAACTCTTTCAGAAAGCTCATCATCACCTACCCAGAGCCACTACAATTTTTGGTTGGAGGGGGAAAAGAAGGAACTTGATACATAGCTGTGTATTCTTCAGATTTGCTCACCTGTGGCTGGTAGTTGATGGCCAAGATAACTTCAGTCACCCCGACAGCTTTTAGTGCTTCGATCTGATCAACAGCATATGCAGAGTCAATTCTTCAGCTACACAAAAGATGACAAGAAGGCATGTGCAGTGACAAACCTGGTGCAAGATCGTCGGCTTGTTGGCAAAAGTCCAGAAGTGACTTGGGCATGCTCAGAGTCAATGGCCTCAATCTGGTCTCAAAGCCTCCAACAAGTATGAGTGCCTTCATGGTGGGTGACCCAGAGATGCTTCCCCTGTCCTAACCAGTTGAGTTGGTTCAGAGTGCTACTAGCTTCAAAGATGAAGCAAGGAAGCACTAGGTTTCCGGCTTTAGGATCTGTAACATCTTCAAGCAAGCTCTGATGGGCAGGTGTGCAAGTTGACCAGTAATGGACTAAAGCATCTTCACCAGTTTGAAAATGGGATGAGATTGAGGAGATGGCTACCTGTGGCTGTCTTGCAACAATGACAAAGAAAGGGACAAGAAATTAAAGCATTCCATGTTTCAAGAAAGAGTATAATAGCTGAGACTCAACCACTTCTGATTTAAATGTCTAACACAATGTCAAGCACGCCCATAAAGAAGAACAATCCAACCTGTAGGCTAACAATCTATAACAAGTCACTGCCAGGCCTATACACCTTATAAAAGCAATTCCAAAGCATGTCTTCTAGTGAAACGGGTCATCTACCAACAACAATATCACAAACAGGTACTGTGCATAAACCTAACCATGGATGCTATAAGAAACATGTATGTCATGTAAGAAGGAATCAGAATTATCTATCTACAAAGAAACCACACTCCTCAAATTTTCCACCACAGGAGAACAGCAATTTTCTAACTACCGTGAAATAATTTCTAAGGTAACCAAATCCGATTTCCGGTCGAAAACAATATCAGAAATGATGATTTCTTTTACAACCTTGCACCGTTCCCCATGGCTATTCAATCCTGTTACATAGGAAAAATCGTAGGAACGATATGCACCAGGTGTAGCTGTAAAGGAACGAGCTTTACACTCCGCGACCAATCAAATCCAGGACCCCAAACTCTCAATAAAGGGTACCATCCACGGCAGAATCCAAAGAACACCAGGGAAGGCCTCGCTTCGCGGGATCAAAGAAGAACGAGAGGGTCGCTCGATCGGCCTCCGAACTCCAAAAGATTCAATATTTACTTGGATGAGCTAGGATTCAACCCTAGGGTTTACCACAGGAGTAACGTGAAACTATTTCCACGGTAATCGAATCCCATTTCCAGTTGAAACCAACGTTAAAAATGCCGTTTTCCCAACCTCACGGCGCTCCCCATGGCTATTCAACCCTTGTTCAATCAGAAAAGTCGATCGAGTAGGAACGATACGCATACCCTCCGGGACGAATAAAATGCAGAACCCCGAGCTCGCAACCAAGGATACCGTCCAAAATAACGGAAAAGAACACCAGCGAAACCGGAATCAATCGGAAGCGCCTCACCTTGCGCGATCAAAGAAGAACGAGAGGGGCGCTCGATCGGCCTCCGGACTCCAAAAGACTCAAGATAGGGTTCACCAGGGCGAGATTTGTTCCCCCAAATCAGGGAAGGGAAAATAAAGGTTGGCATTCGGTGATCCACACGAGAAACCACCACTGCTGACCGTACACGTGTGTGATTCGTTGCATGAACGGCATAACTACCGCCATGCGTTTAAAACGAGCGAGTAAAGAGGGCGTTGCCGCCACTTAACTCTTTTACATATATACCCCCATTCAGTGAGAAATGTTAGAAAAACCCCTCAAAGAATGTGTTTCAAAGCCATTTATTCTTAATATTTTTCTGTATATGCTCCCACAAAGAGAGATATTTCAGAAAGACCCCTCAAAAATGTGTTTTAGTGCTAATTGGTTGCCCTTTTTTTTTGTCTTTTTGCAAATACGCCCCAATCAGTGAATAACTATAGAAGCACTCCTTCAAACTGTAGTTTCCAAGACTTTTTGGGTTTTTTTGCTCATCTACCCCTATAAAGTTAGAATTTTAGAAACATCCCTTCAGGTTTTACAGATGTTCCATGATTTCTGGACTCAAAAATGATGGTGATGTATGATCCAATCATTGCTGAGCTTATCTCTGATACAACTTGAATCACTGATTGCTTTGGTGAATATTTTGGTGTCAAGTAAGACCATCAAGATTGCATGTCAAGAGATAACATATTCACACCATCACTATTGTCTTCTATATGACATAAGTCTTGGACAGAAATAACATTAATAAAAAGTTTATATCATTGAGATGAAAATATTGACGTCAATATATGAAATTATAAAAAAAATAAATATTTTTCTTCATGAACAATTAGATATCATATTCGATAAAGGATAAGATGAGACAATACTACAGAGATATAGATGAAACTATGAATATTAATAATCCAAGAAAAGATAGGGAAGACATAAAAGTATCTTATTCGAAGCTATAAATAAAGATTTAAATTTTTTAATTTAAATAATAATATTTTTTTTATAAAATTCAATGATGACAAAAGCTTCACAGTTTGTTTATGGGTTCTTATATCTATAAGATCAATCCAACTTGCTGTGTCATCAAGAAGTCTAACTTGTTCATGAAGGTATAATGAGATGGCACCAAGGCTGCAATTTATGGTTTCTTGCTGCCTCTGTTTCACTAATCCAATAGTCTTTCCACTGGAAAGATTACTTCATTATCGATAAGCTAGATTCTAGTGTGCCTAAGATCAAATAAGACTCATGTTTCTCAAGAACAGAAAGAAAGTTTTCAATCCTGTCTAGAATATGATGAATTATCTTTACTGGAAATGGAGGATGAAGATGCTTGTGATAAAAAGGTTAATGATCCAGAAGAAGAGTGACATGGACAATTTTTGTTGTTAGAAGACAAATAAGGAAAGAATGAGCATACTGAGATTATCATCTGCATTTATTTTCTAGAGTGATGAGATATATTTGCTACCTATCAAAATCCAAGTCCTCAAAGATGCATGCAATGCTGATCGAATATTATTATTACATTCAAGTGTATAAAACAAGAGACTAGATACAAAGATTCAGGAAAAATATTCCAAAATATTGTTCATTACATACCGGAGAAAACCTGACCAACCACTGCAAACTAGCAATATCAGCATTTCAAGACAAAAACAACAGTTTGTACGATTGTTTTCGCACCTCAAGCAACACAAAAACCATGTATCATGGGCACTAACAGGAAGCTCTATAATTTCTTGGTGCAAAGAAGATGCAGAGACCACTATCCTCGTGTGGGGAAAGCGAAATTGCCACAGCAAAATCTGAAGGATGAACATTAATAGGACAGTGATTGCCGATACTCTTGTCTCCAGGATTTCAGCTACTAGGTTTCTGTCCAGTGCTTGGTAAAGCCTGTCAAATAATAAACATCAAGCATTGCAGATTTATCCACTTTATGAAATGCTACATGAACGTATCAAGATTTTAACCAGAAATGCCACTGAGAGTATTCACAGAAAAGATGTTGAGGTAGAATGTTAATGCATCTCCATGAATACTTACCCCAACTGAAGTCACAAAATTGCAAACTGCACACTTCACAGATCTTGCTCCGTATTGATACATCAACAGCATATGGCAGTTTCCGCAGTTGACATGTGCTACCTGATTTGCTGCAACCAAACATGTAAAATTTGTGAACTTCGCGCATAGAAATACATGATCGTACATAAGTTGTTTGTTTTACATGTGCACAAGTACTCATTAACCCTGTAATCTTGGATTATCTAGGATTCCTATATTCGTTAATCTTTAACAAAAATTACATGAATGGAAGTATGATTTTCCAAGTCTATCATTACATGAAAGATAAAAAAGATGGATAGAAAAGCAAATGCAGATTATGAGATTTGTTGGAACCTTGATCAACAGCTACCATCTTCTAAAGAAATTTTCTTTTATTAGTTGGTGTGAATAAGATTTAATGACACAATTCTAACCATTCAGATGAAAGGGATGGGTTCAAACAGCAGGTGTTTCTAAGGATTTTGAGCGGTCTCAACAGTATCATGTGGCCTACTCAACAAGCATTTTGTGTGTCCTGTTGCAGGTTCGAACCCAATTGGCATTTGGACCTCATTATGATATCCGTTAATGCGACATCATGGAATACTGAACTAAATGCACCAGTTGGCTATTCCTAGTTATATGATTGGTCCAATAGTGTTTGCTCTATCAATTACTCATAATATGTTTTGTTCTGAATGATGATAAGCAATAGGTGGTTTCTTTCTTTTTTTTTTTTTTTTTTGGCATCTAGTTTCCTATATATAAAAGGGGTAAATTTTCATAATGATCAGTTCTAGCTTCTTTTTTTCATCTTTCTTTGGTGAATAGAGTGATTCGACAGCAGAGTTTTGAATTATTTTGTCACCTTCCAAAGCCAGGTTAACCGTGTGACAGCAAGAACATTGCACGCTAGTTGCTCCACGTATGAACATCAGAAGTGTGTGACATCCTCCACAAATTAACTGAGCCATTTCTGTACCTGTAGCAAATACGAGAGTAGTTGAAATAAATCAAATCCTTTAATGATGTCAGAAACAAAAACAAATACTGAAAACAAAGAAAATTAGGCGTAATCTAAGTTTTCTATTAGCTCCACTCTTTTGTCAGACTTATGACAGAAACCTTAGGTTGATCCTATATCAAAAGCAGTATAAACCATGTTTATCTTGATACTGATGGTAAAAGTTCCTACAATTTTCTTGGATCAACTAGCCAACTTGTCAGAGTCAGAAGATTCCATATAAGATCTATGAAAAGGCTTCTTCTATCTTTTATCTGATTTTGTGTTCAAGGTAGCTGCTAAGATGAAGGGGGAAGTACCGGGCGGAGGCACAGCTGTTACTGCACTGCAAACAGCACAGCATACCGATGTTGCCCCTAGAGGATAGAGAAGGAGATTTCTGCATCCTGAGCACACAAGTTGGCCCTGTCCACCTGAGAATTAAATGAAACATTTAGTTGTGTAATAATCAAGATATCTTTGTGAGCAACTAAAGAATCCCAAATTTAGCAGGCTAATATACCAAACAGCAGCAACAAGAGAATAAACCATGTGGTTGTTCATTCAACTAAGGCCTTTTAATGTGTTTTCAGTGGCAAAGTAATCAAAACTAATGGTCATTCAACACTTGCTGAAAGCTGATACAGATTATGATGCATAAACATGAAATAGTTCATGAAAAGAATCATATTGTCAGCATCAAATGAAGCGAACACCCAACTAGAGAAACTCAGGTAAAATGTTTTTGTGTACTTCTCAATGCTAAGAACAGAGAAGAAAACAAATACTTCTGCTAGTGGCATTCTCATGGCAAAAAAATTCTGTTTACTCTCAACATCACTAGCTTGAGAGACCTTAAAATGTTAATGCACTTGTTATTCATACATTTGTGACCTTCTAAAAGGAAAATGTAGCAATTCTTTATTTGGCCTTCAGCTTCACTTAATACTGGCAAGCTCGAAAATTCATAAATCTCAATAAATTGTGGAATTAAAAGTGTTCCAACCCAATTTCAAAGTCATTGTTTCAAACTCCACAAGCTACTAATTTTATTTAGGTTCCAAGACCATGTCAATGCTAACTCTATTCTCTATTGCAAGTGTTGGAGTGCATCAGAAGAACTTAAATATCTTCCAACAAATTTGCAGCCACAACTCATTGATTCAAACTAGAACAAGATTCAAGGACAGCAGATACCATTTGGGGGCGTGAATGGCACAGGGGGTGTCGGATATGGGACAAGAGGAACTGGCATTTCGGATTTGTGCCTTATCCTTCTTCCCAGCACTGTGTCTTCCTTCAGCATGAAGCAGAGGTTCGCACTCCCATCACCAATCTGTCAAAAAGGAAGAATTTTTATTCATGTTCCCCTTTAAAGGGAAACAAAAAGGGAGAATCGAAAGTTGTAGCAATCTTCTAAATCCAACAATTTCCATCAAGGCCATTGCTGACATGTACTGAAATCCCCACATGAATCGGTCACAAGCACAACAAAATCAACATCAGTGAAACACCTTCCTGTTCTCCTTACCCTTTGGCCGCTGGAGGAAGACGGTGGATTGGTGGTGGCGGCGGTGGAACCTCTGCGGCCTATTTATGCGGGTGCATCCGGCAGGGATGGTGGCGTCTCAGCGTCATTTGCTGCTCCAAGTGCAGTGTTTGGGGCTGCTCATTCAATGAGAGCTGCCGGTGCACATCGAGCGGCCCCATGCACGTGAGCTCCACGCACCGGGGAACTGGCGGCGGAGGGAGCTCCGCGTATGCCGTTACTGCAGTCGGGACGGCAGCAAGCGGCCCGGCAGTGAAGCGGGACCAGCTTCCTCGTCCTCGTGTGCTTCCCTTTCCCGTCGCCTCGAAGGCGGCTATTCTTTACAGTTCACCCAAAGCTGTTCTCGTTCCACGTGGCAGTCTGCCAACCCCGTACGCCTGTGGGGTCCGGCAGACGAGGCGTGTTAAGTGTTACCCACGCGGCTCAGAGAAACTGGGCTCGTACGTGTCGGTCCCACGGCTTGGATCGGGGTCGGAGTCAATCATTATTGTACGGATCGGTTGGTCCGATCCAACCAACGAAGGATTCCACGTAGGTATACGAAGTCGTGTGATGCCTCTTGAGATGAAGATGAGTTAGAGACGAGTGAAATGTATGGTCAAACTTATTTCTTTGGATTCGAGATATATTGTAATAATACATCAATTCATTTGGATGTTTCGACAGAGATATAATGAAGAAAAAAAATGAATAATAATAACACTTTACTAGTACCAAGTGAACGTGTGGATGTGTTTATACAATAGGATCACATAAATATAATAGAATAATAATACTTTGCTGGTATTAGAAAGGTAATAGTGATCATAATTAATTAGTCGTTAGACGTATCGTTATAGACTTGATTAGCTTTGTCGAAGTCATATAATATCTTTCTGTATTCATCCGTAAATGAATAGTCTCCTTGAAATCTCTTATGATCAACCTATAAAAGAAAAAACGAGTAAGAGAAAACGTTTAACTCGAGATTCATAAGTAGTAATTTCGACAAACACTTAATAGATAATACAAATTATAATCATAACCTTCACAAGCTCAGAACAAAGACCTACCTCTATGGTACCATAGCGTTACCATACACATGACCCTACTATCTGTTATCTCACATTTGCGTCCATTTTTTCATGCCTTTATGATATTGTGGCACTCCTCCAAATTTATATCTATTCTCACCGATACTTGATTTTATGTAACTAAGTCCTTAGACTCGTCATTTCATCGCCCCTTTCGATCATTTGCTTTAATACATTTGTGTTCTTCAAGTAGTTTCCCCTGGTTGATAGAAAGACAGACTACAACTCTCATGCATGGCTTCTGCCATTATATTGTAAGGCTCGTATCAATTTTATTCTCCTTTACGTCCTTGGTAGCAACGTTTGCTTACTTGGTCTTGTTCTCTGACTTGTCAGATTCCTTTAAGCAAATATGAGCTTTAGAACAGTCTAATTCTCTAATCGCTCTAATCATATCTCTATACAATCAGGTCATCTTTGATGGGACTCACTGATACATATACTTGAAATTCCTCCTTGGCGATACATATACCTCCCATATGCTAATAATCAAGGCTTTCGATCGAAACAAAATTTGATGCACGCACAAAAAGGCAATCTCTATGGTACTATGATATTCACTCATTGAATCCATATCCTTTTTACCATCGTATTGTTCACCGAAGTAGAGCTCCTAGTAATTCATGATCATAATTTCATATGTTCAAGTCCCTCATGAGACTTCTTCGGTGTGTGTTATATTGTCTTTAACTGTTCCATCACAATCCACGACACAATATCATCTTCATTGTATTCTAATTTTTATAAAATGAACTTGGATTGTAATCACTTCATGTGTAGCCTTTGCTAACACATTGTAAGGCCTTTGTCATCTCTAATTGTGTTCGCTCATTTGATAATAGACTTTCGTCTATTAGCTCTCGAGTCACACTTAGATAAAGTATAGCCTTTACCAACACATCGTAAAGCCTTTATCATCTCTAATTGTGTTCGCTCATTTAATAATCGACCTTCGTCCATTAGCTCTCGAGTCATACTTAGATAAAGTATACATTTAAGATAGTCCGTCACTTAGTAGTTCTTGAAATCAATTGACTTTGTTGAAATTGGTATGCTATTATCTGGATCCTAGGCCCCTACCCCCAGCACAATCTTCATTGTACATCACTTCATTCGTGATAAGTCAAATGGCAACACTAAAGCATATTTTTCAAAATTACCCATTGTCATATCCTCTTGCCTTGTACCAATGCCTTTTGACTCTAATTTCACCTCCGAAAGTTGAGTCATCTTAGTTCATTTATCAAATACTTCACCAAGATAAGGTGCATATGCCTCGAAGCTCCCTTTAACTTTGATACAATGCAAGATAAGTCTGCTCCATCATATCCTTAAACTTTGTCCAAGGAAGGATTTGGGCCTCAGCTTGATATTTCATCTTATATGTTGACTTCTTTTATGCGACTTGGGCACATCACCAAGTTCCACACTAGTTTTTTCGCTTCTCAATTTGTATTGAATTGATGGTAACTCTTATGCCCATCATTCCATAAGTCAACCGTACGTTGAGTCTAATCTCCATATCAACTCTAAGTGTGTCTTTCTTTAGTGTTACCTTGAGTCACTCTCGCACTTAATCTCCACCACTTGGGTATCTCGTGCGAGATCATGTAACGATTCCCCACCTCTTGCTTTGTGGAGCTATCTCCTGGAGATACCCCTTCTCAACATATATGATATGTTGTATATAATTCATCCTTTCGAGAACTAAGACTTATCTTTCCTGGATATCTATCTTATTTAAGTAATTTTTCTCTTCATATCATTCCCTCTGAAAGTTTTAGAGACTACCATTGCCTTGGACTATTCTGTCATGCTAAACAAATTGTGCATCATTCCACCATCATGAATGCATTTGCTAGATTGTGACTCTTCACCAATACATCTTTTGCTATGCCCCTCAAAGCCTAGCAATATACTAAACTTGTCATACACTTCAACCTCTTATAGACATATCTTTCTTAGGCCAAAAAGAAAGTTTTAATGCTCTATAATGTTGAGTTTCAATCACCTAAGGATAGCCATAGATAATTTATCGTTAGTATACAAGCCCTTACATAAGTACCGAATTCTTCGAGTTAATAATTCCCCTCACTTCTATGAGGTTTACATAACTCTTTTGCTCGTCGAGCAACTCTTCCCTCCTTGTACGGTATCATCATTTGCTAAGTGTCATGCTTGCTTTGAGCATCGTCAAGTTTGATAATCAATATCGAGCAATAGCTCAAACTCAACTATTCCAACCTTTGTGCACTGTGGAGTCTTCCCAACTTATTTATCCTCATGATACCTCTCGCACAAAGGGTTGGTCATTCATCTGAATGTCAGTCTCATATGTCCACTTCTTTGAGCGACTCCCTACATCTCAATTTCTATTTCCCTCAGACGATCATGTGTGTTGGCTGCTAGTAACACAACCCTGCTAGGTCACCCACGATTGTATTCTAAGTGTTTCTAAGTATACTTATCCCACTCTGATACCATTTGTTACGAATTTAACTGATTTTGCCTAAATCATATAGCACCATTGTATATCCATCAACAAAGGGTTAGCCAAGCTGAAATTTTTTATGATCTCTTAAGGACCTATAAAAGAGAAGACAAGTTAAAGAAAATATTTAACTTGTGATTTTATAAGTAGATATTTTAGTAAACACTTGATAAGCAATGCAAATTATAAACATAGACTTCGTAGTCCCTGAACAATTGTATGACAAAAGATCTAAGGTAGTCCATCGTGATCAAAAGTCCACATAAGTGCCCACATAATATTATTGTGAAACAAAACAATGAACTAGTCATATACCACTTGGATAGTTTTTAGGTGCTATGCTGGTTGACACTCTATATTATTTTGCGAAGTTAGAAAACCTCTAAACTAGCTTTCTGGATGATCTGTTTTTGGATAATTTTATCTCTGTGCAACAACTACATATAACCTGTATTTATAAGCCTAAAATAAATGATCATAAAAACTAATTAAAATCGAACTATCAAACCTACCTTAAGTCTTTTATATGTACAAAACATGAAAAAAATCGAAAAATATAAACATACATAAGAATTATATTGAACATCCTATTTATAATTTGACCCATAACAATATAGTACCATAATATATACATATACATATTCATTAAAAAATCAGAAGAAAAAAAAGAGAGACAGTAACAAACGAACATTCACTACCGGTCTAAATTTTGAATTCCACAAGCATGGCATATTGATATTGAACTTAGATAAATTTGCAAGCTGTCTTCTTATAGTGTAATATAGATCGGATCATTTTCTAATAGCCCAAGTTATTGGGTGTCGATCGAAATCTTTACGTTGTATTAAAGCATGTCATGAGTTCGTCCTTTGTTCATCCCTTTGTTTTATCAGATGTTTAATTAATATCAGATTGAATGTAAAATTCAGTATCGGCATTCAATTCTAATCGTAATTTAGGATTGGATTTTATGTGGATAGTAATCATGGGATCCTTAGAATATAGCCATATAGCCATTGGTTGAGAGCATATCCCAACGAATTGTACCGAGTTGACTTTGACTTCACTGATTCCCGCAATCTCCAAATCACATAATCCATCACCAGCCGCTGATTGCATCGATTGGTGGTGTGGGGTCCCAAAGATTGGCAAAGCTATTGACGTCGATTTTTCAAGCTAAATCTAATCTTACGGATATGGTGGTGTCAAAGGCGACAACACGATTGGTCCGACCATCTACGTGTCACAATTACGTTTGCTCTCATGCGAAGCCGCTCCTCCGATAAATTAGATTTTTTTTTTAATAAGGTATCATTGGATCAGGATATTTATCTTTTGATTAGGTCTAAGATAAATAATTCAGATAGAAAAATAAGTGCTCGAGTCGATTTTGATTGATATGATTTTTTTTTTGTTTTGTTTTTTTGACATTGTATCTACCTTGACCAACTTATATGTTATATTTTTTATGTCGGACCAGTTATCAATAACAATTGATATTTTAGATGCCCAAGAAAAGTTTGGACAAAATCTCACAATACATGAACGAGTCTTTTCCTTAAAAAAAATAAAAATACAAAGTCTATTTAAAAAAATAAAGTTGAGTTTTTTGAATTTTATAATAAAAATGTGGAAAAATATCAAGAGGATTTTATAGTCAAATAAGGTGAGAAACCATTATTCTAGCCACCATCATGATAAATAAAGAAAATAAAATTTTCTTTTGTAAGGAAGATATAAAATACACTACAAGCCAAAAATTAGTGTTAGATTTTATGGTCATAATTAATTGATTAATATATACTTAGATTCTAATTGAATTCTGATTAAAATTATCGGTCAATAGAAAAAAAGTCTATGAGGAATTCTTCTAATTATTTTTTTTAACCCTCTACTCGTCTATATATAGGTACAATCATATAGGGGTCACATTATCATAGAGATTTCTTCTCTCAACTTTTGATAAGTCCTTACTCTAATTATACTAGTTTTGAGATTATGAAGAGACAAGAAGCAGAGTCTAGCTTTTTTCCTATGTAAATTCATGACGTATGCAGATCATCACATGCATTACTTCACGATATCCGAGACACCTTATTGATTATCATATTCAAAATGTACGCATCTTTCGTCTTCAATTTACGATAATTGATTTCAGTCTTAACATAAAATTTTCACATAATAATTTTATTTTTGATAATTGGTATTAGAGTTATATAATTAAAATTTATGTTATCTTAGATCATTAAAGAATATATATAGAGCTATCTTAGATCTATTTAAATTATATCAGATTATTAGTATTTCTATTCTGATTGTATGATACAATCATATTAAATTACATCCCTGTCTTTAGGATATCATATGTATTCATGCTCGTCTTTCCCTTTGTATTGTTTGCAAGCTTGTGAGTGCTCGAGGTTTCCTTGCCCTCATGAGTAGAAGTGAAGGCGGAGTTGTTATGCTCGGGCATTATAAAAATATTGCCTAATTTTGATTGGTGATCTATTGTTGGCAGTTTGTTGGCAACTACGACATAGTCGAGGGCGACAGCTTGTTGTGGTCATTGGCCATGTGTCGAGCAACTACTGTGTTGGGTGGAAGATGGCACTATTACGATAGGAGGTCGCTACACACATAGTGCAATGACTCTATTGAAGGTGATTATACACAAGCATCACAATAAAAAGGATCACCACAATCAATGGTATCGTAGGAGCACAAAGGGGGTCGCATTGAGGAAGTTCGATGAATATCTTGTGTGTAAAGGTCACTAACCTCAATAGGAATCATAGCTTGGTATCGACAAGCTGCAAGTTGATAGCAGTTGCAGAAGGCAATGTTGTGGGGGGTAGTGGCCTTCCTTGGTCGTCGACCCTATCATGTGCCACTACTACACAAGTAGCAGTGGTGGAGGGCTTCATCGATAGCTACACAGGAGATATAATGCAATTACGATGGAGGTATTGCATCAACAATGATAAAGGCTTATGGGCACTATCGTGTCTACAATGGAGTTCAACATAGGCATGTTAAATGACGATGTCGATTGCTTTACCATCGAGCATTGGCCTCAGGTGGTAATGCCAAGGACCATGAGGTGGTCTAGCACACGATCAGTTGGATGACGGTATTGCTAGGTGGTCATAGGGGTCTAGTCAACGTAGTCATATTTGAATTATGTGGATCATAGCACCTCCAAGCATCATAGCAAAAGGATCATGAGATTCACAATATGGTATTGGGAGCACCAAGTTGTCACAAATGGTTGTCATGCACCCACAACACCTTCATCAACGAATCATTCATCACTTTTGTTTACTTGTACATATATTTGACAACGTGTTTTATCTTATTTTTATGTATTTTTATTTAAAAATTATGACCAAAAATAGTTTATAGGGTTGTAAAGTGATCGCTCACTAGAATGAGCAAAATTACCCTATAACGACCTAGTTTTTATGTGTCATGGCCTATTTTATATAGGCTATGGTGTTATTTGAGATATCAATCATCTCAATATCCTAGAATCACCTAAGTGGCACATGGCTAGATAAGAGTTTGGGGTAGTGTTGAGTGTTGATTAGATTCACTAGTTCGCACATAAAGCCTATAGGGACTTGTCAACAAGCCCAACAATTAATAAGCAGTCATTTGTAGACTTGCGACTATTTGTTTACCTTCTAAAGTCTTTTTTTCTCCTTCCTCTCTTTTTTCTTTTGCACACCAAGTGTATGCTAAGTTGCTTATAAAGCTATTCTCTTTGTGAGATATTGGGACTAGTCCGTCACTCATTTCCAAATAACCCTAAGCAAGGTTACAACTAGGCTGACAAAGAAAGTCTTTTCCTTCATTTGAGGGATCCGTAAAAACTAGCAAAGATCAGCACAACTTGATCGACCCTACATCAGAGTCAAAGTCATTATCAAGTTAAAACAATATTAGAATATTAAAGTTTAACGAGCAGTTGAAAGCTAAGAGAGGTGCATTGTAGCTAAAGCAGAAAATTGAAAATTTAGCAAATGTGAGAAGATGCAACATTCGAAGAAATAGGTCAAGGAGAATATCATAGATAATTATTAGACTTATTGGCTTATTTTTTAAATTTGTACGTATTAATACTTTTCAAAATTAAATTAGATAAAATTATTTTTAAATAAATTTTATTTTATTTATTTTGATTTTGAACTCTAGTATATCTTGTTAATAAATAAATCAAGTGGGATAATGTTAGATTTTATGATCCTAATTAATTGGTTAAGATATACTAAGATTCTAATTGAATTATGGTTAAAGTTATCGACAAATAAAAATAAAGTCCACTTATGTTAAAATACCTTAGGAGATGATCTTGATGGGAGAAACTCTTTTAATTATTTTTCTTAGACTATCTGCTCTTGCTTACATCATTATAGCAAGACATCGTATGAATTATATCATTAAAGAGATTTCTTTTCTCACCTTCTAATAGGTTACTATTTCATTAATTACAATCGTCCTAAACAAGGAAGAGAGGAGAAAAAAAGTTTTTTTTTTTCTTATGTAGACTCATGACACATGCAGATCATCATGGTGCATTATTTCGTGACATCTAAGATACCCTATTGATTATTGTGTTTAAAAAATATGCACCTTTCATCTTTGATGTGTGATATTTGATTTCAATCGTGATATAAATTTTTTATATGATAATTTTATTTCTTATTATTAGTTCATCGAAAAAAATATTGGCTCTAGTTTTGATCTCTGTGTGAAGGTAGCTGAGTGAAGTTACTCATGTAATCAATATGGACAGTTTGTTAAATCACACAGTATCCAAGAAATTAAATGGCAATACAAAGCCACCTGAGGTTATATAACCCTTTGAATAGGGTGTCAGTCTCCTGTTTTCTTGACATGTCATTCTTTGTTTCCATGGTCTTCAAATTTATGGCCTCCTTCCTACATTACCCAAACATGAAACTGTAGCTGATGATGTTGCATGTAAAATTCAGAACACTCAGGTAAACATATGTCATCAATCTCCACAGTGATCAACACAAACATATAAGATGGTAGAAGTTATCCACATTTTGTAGTGAAAAGAGCTATCATGACCATATTCAGCTCAGCTGGTCTCAGTAGGTGGCAGATATTTAGAGTTGATGTAGATGCAATAAGGGAGAGAATGCAACAAAGAACAACTAGATGTGTGGCACTGAATGCTTCTCTCCTCCTCACTCAATTGCCACCACACATCTCAGAGCCTCATATCAGACAAGAATTCTGTTGCAGTGGCAGTGTCTTCTCCCTCTTCTTGAGGACATCAAAGTTTGGGCATGAAAGATTGAACTAAGGGAAGTTTAAACCTTAGTCTACTAGAATTGTTAAGCAGTTAATATAGACACGCATTTCATACTCAAACATCTGCTAATCCAAATAATTGGGCTGCAATAATATAGTGCAAGTGCAGTAAAAAAAAAAAAATTTGGCATACTAAAGGAATATAGTCCACATGGAGAACAAGTGGAGGTGCAAACAGAACAATGACATAGCTCTTGAAGACAAAAAGGGAGAAGGTTACAAGCTTTGTTTCCTCACTCAAAGCTCCACAAGGCAGATCCACAATGGATATTGAGAGGTGGCTCCTTCCTCTCTAGTCCATGTCTTCAAACATCACCACACATTCCTGCCTACCTCTCTTGAGGGGTTGGGACAGAAGACTGACACACACAAATATACACTTGTAATGCTGTCAGATCATGAAGGTTAAACTGTTTTGACCCCCCTTATCTTGGCAGTGCTTTTGCAAGACTCTCTTTTTTTCCACTCATAGGAAGAACTTGAACAGACAGCTGATCTAGAACTTTATCATTAACTATTGGCTTCATTTGTTGGCAACAATATTAACCAAGTCTTTATACTAGTACCACAAATCAGAAGGGCTCCATCT
Organism: Musa beccarii; assembly: GCA_024322285.1. Taxonomy (NCBI): domain Eukaryota; kingdom Viridiplantae; phylum Streptophyta; class Magnoliopsida; order Zingiberales; family Musaceae; genus Musa; species Musa beccarii. The sequence continues at coordinate 23,463,766 of CM044398.1, forward strand.
CAATCACCCAATAGACTTTAGTTAGGTGACTTTTTTGTCTGATACAGAGCTATTCTGTGGTTCTGATCTCTTGTAGGAAAGGATTCTTTGTGCTGATGCCAAGGCAACTCATTGTACTAAGCATCAAATTTCTGTTTCCTGTAAAGCCTGAGCTTCTGCTGGAAACCAGAAAGTTCTATCAATTGATGATGTGCCACATGGTTGGTTTCTTGCCATCAAAATTAATTTTGTGGAAGCAAGTCCGATGTGATGCAATGCTCAGGCAAGGTGCCAGTCATTGTCAGCTACACTTGAAATGCAAAATTACTTGAATGAACTCAGTCACACTTTGATAGTTTAGCTATCTTGCATGTGCAGAATTACTTGAATGCTCATGCATGTATTTTCATGTAATTTAGTTATCTTTCTTGTATTGTTACAATAAGATGCTTCAAGAAGACAGGGCTTTGATAACCATGAGATTTAACTACTATAGAGAGGCAGTTTTACATACTACACAGAGCTATAGCAGATACTGTTGGAATGGTGGGAGAGTCAACAGCCAATGATCTTTTCCAAACTCTTCATCTGGTCATGACTTGGCAGCATAAACAGAAGAGAAGAGACTCGTCAAAGTTTCTTGAACTGGTTGAGGCCATCTCTGACGACGAGGACCTTATTCAACCTGGTGTTGAACATAAAAATATAATTAGCTCGCAGTCTCTATTATTCCATCGAAAATGACATAGTAATTTAGATGAGGTACAAATTAATAAGAATTAACTTAGCATTTCCCCAAGATTACCACCTCAAGAGTGCTCATGTAATGCAACTGGGAACTTATGGATGAAGATGACATCAAGCCTTATAGATATATCCCAAGTGTAAGCACCATAAAAGATGGAGTGGCTCAAAAACTGCAAGATCGAGTCAACGTGGAGTATTATACCGCTACTAGGCAGAATTTATAGTCCATGCATCAGTCTTCAGAAAAGGAGAAGCTACTCTGACAATGAACCATTCGTAGGGTGCTCTCATAGATTAGTCTTCAGATCTATGGATGGTTTGGAATGCGAGATATCATGACAAGATTGGACTAAAGAATCCTCCCCTACGGTGATCAAATATTGTTGGTAGCCCATTTGTATTTAATTAGACTCACAATAAATAAGAAAAGGTTTCTACCTTTGGAAAATTTATTTTGCCACAACGAGAAAGAAAAGCAACACTCAGAGCTCCTGGCATCTAAGTTTCATTTGCACTGATCTTGCTGAGCTTCGTGATTTTTGCCACGCAATTGTCGGTAGGCCGAGGATGAGGCAAGTATCGCACCCGGCAGTGCGGGTCTTGTCTAGTGAGCCTGCAGGTGAGCAAATTATGAGTGGGATACTACATTCTTAAGAGCAGGAAATATTTTACTATTAAAATTAACATGAAAGTTCTTTGATGATGCTTCAAGCAGTGATTAATAACTTTTGCAATGACAATCACTTTGAACTAGAAAAGTAGGAAATCTCCAGTTTATTGTTTTATACAGACAAATCATGTTAAAAGGACTTACCGGTAACCAAGTACGAAATAGTGCAGGAATACAGAGATCTCTAGTTTGGCTAGCTCATTTCCAGGGCATAACCTGCTCCCTAATCCAAAAGGAAGAAAAGATCCTGCTTTCGGTGTAAAATGCTGGAGCAATTAAAAGCCATAAGTATAGCTCTACAAGCTAATAAAGAAAAAAAAAATTACAAATGCAGAACCAGTAGTAAGCACACAAGTATTCTACTTACATCCCACCTAGATGGATTGAAATTCTTAGGATCGGGATAAATATGAGGATCCAAGTTAACGCTTCTGTACCAAAGCTGAACTTTCCAACCCTTGGGTATAAGGTAACCTGCAATTTGTCAATTATTATCGAATTTATATCAGACACATTTTTTACCAAGAATTTAGGATTGCTGCCTTCTGGTAAATCAGACACCAACCATTGACGTATGTGTCTTCTGTTGCTTGCCGGAAGGACACAAAGGAGATGTTAACTATCCGTAATGTCTCATCAATAACCTTCACAAATACAAAATAGGTTGTCAGTGCCAATAAACCGCCAGAGTCGGACTCCAACTTAATATGAAGAGTAGCTTAAGCTCCCATTATTGGCACTAAAAAAGAGATAATTCTATGATTAGAAGCTAACACACCTTCGAAAGATACTCCATCTTTCTGATCTCCTTCATTGTTAGCCCCTTTTGATTAGGTGGTATACTTCTTTGGATTTCCTCTTGCTCCAACTACAAGGTGTTCATCACTCAGGACTAGTGTTTTCATGTTCAGCTGTCAGGAAATAGGATGAAATAGGGACTTATATGATTGATATGCTACCTTTGTTTTTTCAAAAATATCTGGGTTTTCTTGTAGAAACACGGTAGCCCACATGGTGATGTGCCCAGAAGATTCATGGCCAGCATTGAGGTACATTATTAGTACATCAATGACCTCCTCATCATCCAATCTTCTACCTTTGTCATCTTCAACCTCCATTAGAGCATCCATCATGTCCTTATGTGCTGGAAATAATTTTTTTCTCCTCATAGCCCTTCTTTCATCAAGGACACTTTGAAAAACTGCCACTAATTTCTTCCGAGCCTGACATGAAGGGAAACAATTTTGCACATAATATCATCTGACATCTCACTGCTTATGGCATAATAACTATATATGTTGTGAGATTAAAGCAATTTACACTTCATCATCTGTTGTACAAATTCCAGAATCAGATCAGAAAACAATGTGAATTATAGTGTCAGTTGTCCTTGCTAATTTTAGAAATTGAAAGGTAATTTTACTATGTAAGGTTGAGTAGTAGCATATCTCTATGTCTATGAGTGAGACAACAGGAAAGCACAATAAAAGTCATGAAATGTTAATAAGAAATGATGATGATCATTCAGATGAATATACCGACAGCATGGATGTTTCAAATAAGGCTCTATAAGAATATTGTCTCAGGTTACTTCTTAACAGCATCTGGCCTGAGTAACAAATAAGAACTGGAATTTTTTAAAATATTATAAAAAAATAAATTTATTTTCAGAAAAAATAAATTGAGTATATGTCAGCGACAACATATACACAAAAGACAGGCAAGCATACCTTCAATGCTCTGTGGTAAGCAAATCCAGGGATGTTGATAGCCATTGCTCTCATTCCATAGTTCAGATCCGTGTATACTTTTTCCAATGACTCCATTACAGCCTCATTCTCTGAGCTCAGAAATATTTTCATGATAATTCTGAATGTAAACCTCCGTAGTTCTGTAAGAAATTCTATTTGTCCCATGCTTGCCCACCTTTCTAATGTGGATATTACAGTATTTTCAATAAACTGGAGATATGTATTGAGTGCTTCATAACCATTGACAGGATTTGCCGTGAGCCGTCTCAGTCGTTTGTGTTCTGCTTGAGTGATGCCTATGAATGACTTCTTGCCAATGAGCTCATTAGTTGCTTTAGGCCAACCAGGTGCAAAGTGATCATCATCCATCAAGACTTGCTTGCAGCTTTCAGGCACTGTGACCATGATCGTTGGGCTCCCAAACATGAAGGCCTTGTATATTCCGATCCGTCCATATCTGCATCAAGATTGAAGGATTATTGTTTTGCTTCTCCAAATTTTTGTTTGAAACCAAAAGGAATATATATATATATATATATATATATATATATATATATATATATATATATATATATATATATATATATATATATATATATATATATATATATATACACATATGTATATATATATATATATATATATATATATATACATATATATATATATGTATATATGTATACATATATATATATAAATATATATATATATGTATATATGTATATATATACATATACGTATATATATATATATATATATATATGTATATATATGTATATATATATGTATATATATATATGTATATATAAATACATGAATATATATACATACATATACATATATGTATGTATGTATATATATATGTATATACATACATATATATATATATATATACATGTATATATATACATATACATACATACATACACACACACACACACACACACACACACACACACACACACATATATATATATATATATATATATATATATATATATATATGTATGTATGTATGTATGTATGTATGTATGTATATAATTAAATATAAATTATGGAATCCAAAAATAAGTTATAACATAAATAAACAAACTATTTGGATTATCTGATTTTGAAGATATAGTCACTGAATGTGCAAATTGAAGTTTACTATGATTTTGGTGTAAATAACATAAGAATCATGATGCCAATGCTGAAATGCTACCAAGTAAAAATCTCTAGTGGAACAAAAGTTCTTGAACCACCAGGTCCTGATTTTTCCATGGCTAACTTCTTCCAGCACAAACAGAGGGAAAAAAAAAACATTTTCCTTATTGGTATATTTAGCTGTCAATAGCCACTTAACTCCAACTAGTCACTGCTCTCTGATCCACTGGTGACCAACATGCTAAAACCAACAATATGAATACATAAAAACAAACTGTTATAGTAAACAGCTGACAATTTTGCACTGCCGACTAGGCTAGAAGAGCAAGTCCTAGCGTTATTGCTCCACTACACCAAAATCACCTATAGGCATAAAATTAAAACAGAGGCCATAGCAGGATTCAATGAATCAAGTTGTTGGCTTGTCACAAAGAGATTCCAAATTATTTCCAATAATGGTTGGGAATACAGATATCTAGAGCTTCCTTGAGAACACATCAGGACCACACTCTGGAAGTAATCAACTATCCAGGAAAGCCTATCTTGGCCTCAAAGCCAATCTGAATACTTGATAACAAGAGGAACTTCCAAGAAAACCAGCACACAAGCAACCTTAGCTGGAGGAAATGTTCCATATCAGCAAATGTACTAAGCATATTTCATGAACCACTGGGAAAGAAGGGCCAAACCACAAAAGACACCTTGGCTCGACTGATAGTTGTTTCTTGTTGTTTCTTATGCTTTGTTCTTAATCATGTCAACACCAGAGTCAGCATCAAAGTGAAAACATGAGAGTCTTGAAACAAACAGTCATCCTATAAGAGCAAAAGACAACCAACCACAAGAGAACAACTTTAACCCGGAATTCCATGCACGCCCATCCGGCATTGAACCACCGCCAATGACAAAAGTTTGCACTGGGCCACATTATATCTTGTCCATTATCCTGGTAAATTGCTTAGCAACGCGACACTACAAAGAGTAACAAGCTGGACAGCTTCTGGAAAATAAAATTAAAAAAATTGATGCCCTACTAAGAAGATATCCCGAATTGATAATAGCCTCGTGCGTTGGACCAATAAAACCCATCCAACTCTAGCTCGAGCACAAGTCACAAGCATAATTTCAAAGCCAAGAGTAAAACTAAGAAACTACAGTGCATTAGTGACTTCTATCTGTCAAAAATATAAATCAATAGTTCACGCAACACTGTAAATTCATCTAAAAGCTTCCAGTGGATAAGATAATGATCCATTGACTTAATATGTTACTCTATCTTGATGTAGTCTCTTCACATATGGGACCTGACTTATCAATCAGTAGGCTCAATCTAAAATGGGCAGAAGGCTCCCGTTGGAAGCATCGATGTGGCTAAAACAAGGAAGCATGGGAGTTATCGATACCAGTCTTCTTCTTGGGTCCCAATGGCATGTGTAGGAAATCCATTAAACGAGTGCCCATACTCTAATATGTCCCACATCTTTCTGAGACGTAACACCATTTCCTACACATTCCTAAATGGTGTCTAATGATGTCATGATTGCAATGCACAAAATAAATAAGAACTCTTTTTCCTGTTCCGTGTTCCTTATGTCTATAATAAGAAGACAAATAGTAACTTTTTCAATTCATCGGATAATCTTATCATAGTTGTGACCAAAAACAATTTCTTTCTCAATCCATCTATCCATAAATCCTCTTCTTCGTTCTTTCAACAATCTATAACAGCTTCGTCAAATAATTCCCAAAAAAAAAAATATAGAACAACTAAAAAAGTTGAGTATTTATCGGCTCGAATCTAATCTTATAAATTTTTTAAATATAAATAATAATTTTTTTTCCTTAAAGGTTAAACAACGAAGACATGATTTAAATCCAGAACCTTACGATAAATCATTAAGATCTTTTATCAACTAACATAATTAACGCCTTTAAATAATATTTTTACTTGAAGGTACACCTTTAATAAATTGCCAGGAGGTTGCTCGAGGCTTGACGGGAATCAAATGTTAGTTAGGATGATGGCCACGAGTCACAACATGCGCCACAATCGTGTTCTATTTTAAGCGGTTGCACATGCCCTAAAACTGTTAAGAACAGGGAGTCTTTTCCATCTCTATCCTTACAAAGCTAAGGAATGATGCATCGGTCCTTATAAATTCAAACATAGCACTTGTGGCTTTTAGTCCATCTACATGCTTATTTTGCTTGATATTACCAAGGAATCCACATCTCCCATCAAATCGAATATCTCTTTTTTCTGATGACACAGACATTCCATTGACTCGCAAGCCCATCAGATCCCTGTTCCCGGTCCAATCCCAATCCGGATCGCAATAATCTAGGATTGAAATGAGGTTTTCCGTGTTCATAGAGAAGTGGGGGGGAGGAAGAGACGAGGAGCTGACCGTCGGATGAAGGAGGCGATGAAGGAATCGGGGTCGCTGGATTTGAAGGCGCGGAGGAAGGCCCACATGTTGCCGATGACGGGCCACCCCATGTCTCCCGGAGGCAGGCGGCCGCGCCGCCCCGCCCCGAGCCCGCGCTCCCACGCCCACTCGTGCGCCCGCCTAGCCCCGCCGCACACCGCCGCTAGCACCGCCAGCGCCACCACGAACCCCCACGCTCCCTCCATCATCTCCTGTGTATATAAATATATATATAGAAAGAGAGAGAGAGTTGGCAGTTAGGGAGAGATTGGCGAGTGCAGGCTTCACTGTCGTTGCTGCTATTCTCGCTCGCTCTATATATAGAGGGAGAGGGAGGAGAGGCCGGCAGAAGAGTGGAGGAGGCATTTGTCGTGGAGTCGATGAGCGCAGATACTATCGGTTGTATGGTATTAATATATGAAGTAAAATAATAATAATAATAATAATTAGCAATAATAATAATACATGGGATGGCAGAGCCTCGGTAACGTTACAATAACGACCTCGGGAGGTGAGCCTACGTAGTTTTCAAAGTGAATCTGGACCGTTGATCGTGGATCATTCACGGCGGGCGTTTTAGCGCGGCAGGTGATGCCTCCCCCGGGCGCCACGTGGCGATGGTGTCTCTCCGGGCTCTTCTTCGATCTAAAGTTAGTTAGTTTCATGGTAAATTTATTTTTATTTCTTTTTCCTCTTAAATTAGGATGAGTTTAGAGCAAATAATCGAGTTCTTAGGAAGTAATATTTTTGTTTATCATGACAATATTTTCTTGCGGGTGAATTCATGGAAAAAAAACTTTTTTTTTAGATTTTTATTGAAAAATATCTCTCATTTTCAAAATTCTCCAGTAGCATTTTTTTTCTTAATACTCAGAAATATATTTTCTCTTTTTTTTTCCATATAGATGGATCCTTAAGGTAAATCGATTCGATTATAATATTTTTTTACGTTGTGTTATAGTATTTTCAGTAATACTAAAAAAATATTATAACATAATATAAAAATACTATTGTTTCTATACTAATTTTGTAAAAATATTATGTTTATAGCGTTTGTATATTATGTTACAGTATTTTAAACCATACCAGAAAAATATTATGATAAAATATTTTTATTTAAAACATTGGATTGTGAAAACATAATATTTTGATATTATTAAAAATATTATAATTGGACTAATTCATCTATCGATCAAGAGTGAAAAATATAATTGGCTCGAGATATTTCAGGTATTAATAGAAAAGGGAGCATTGTTTAGGAATTATGAAAAAGATTTATTGGTAGAAAAAGGCCTAATTTTTTTCGAAAATTCCTCTCTCTCTCTCTCTCTCTCTCTCTCTCTCTCTCTCTCTCTCTCTCTCGCTCGCTCGCTCGCTCTCTCTCTTTGCGCCAGAGAACAAAAAAAAAAAAGGGGGAAGGAGTTCTTTGCCGGACGGACTATGGGGGTAGTGGCAGGGTAGGAAAACAGTAAGATGATGCGACAAAGTTTCTTCTTCATCACATCGAAGCTGCCAGTGGAGGCCATCACACTTGTTTGCGATCTCGGACTCGTTCCTGCTCCAATAATTGCCGAAAAGATGAGGCTATCATTCCAACCACATTTTTCCATGGCGGAGTTGGGAGTGACTGTTCGGGAACTGTAGCACACAGTGGCGGTGAGTGAGAAACTTGTCCTCCGCGGGCTGGGTGTGATCTCAGGGATGATGTTGTGACTCCTCGTTTGTCTCTTGTCACAGTTCTCGATTTCTCATCAGAGGCAACCGCACGCTCTGTGCCAAAGAGGAGCTTCCACCGTCTACAGGTTTCAGCTGCTTTCTGTGAACTGGATTGTCCCACTCTCGAAGCAGCTACCTCTGGGGAGTATATTCTCAGATGACAATGAAATATTACTGCTTTGATCAGTATTATGATTATTTTGCCTGGAGTCCACAGAGGTCATATTCCAGCAGTTCTTCTCATCAACTCTCCAAAAACCCTAGCACTGACACCCTAGGAACAGGTATGCTTCCTTCCCTAAGCTTCAACTCTTTGACATCAATCACCAATTTCTTGGGTGGAAATTAGGGAACTAGGGTTTTGATGTCTGAAATCCTATTCTTCTATTTCAGTAGAGACCAACAAATGTTGCAGGTTTGACTAGTTTTTGCTATCAAGTACATGAGTGACATCTCAACAGCCAGCATTAGCTCTATATTGATCAATGCTGGTAACTTGTCACCAATTTTGTTGCCATCTATTGATTGATTTGGTGTTTGTAACTTGTCACTAGAATATTAGATGAGGAAATAAATCTCAAAAGGGCTTTTTTTTTTTTTTTTTTCCTGAGGGAAACAAGTTATGCAAGCCAAATGTTTGCATCAAAATGATGTGGATTTCCCATGGAAGATTCAGTGATGAACACCCATGTTCTGACAACAAAAAACAGTCATAATTCTCTGGAGGTTGGATCACAGACTGACAGCACTTGGCAGAAACTCTTACATTCTTTTCAAGAAAATGCTGCTAAGCTTACATTTCATTACATCTTTTTGTGAACACTGAGTGGTTATAATTGAACTAACCAAATCACTTCATTATCTGACCTGATCTCCACCCATTCAAAATGACCTCACAAACTCCCTTTCTCATTTATTTTATATGCTGAGCATGAAACCCATTATAATAACAGGGGGTTTGGTGTTATTTATTTTATATGCTGAGCATGGTACCTACTACAATAACAAGGGGTTTGGTATTATTTATTTTATATGCTGAGCATGGATGTCTTGGTGTCTTTGATTCTCCATATGCCTTCTGGCCTGCAATGATTGATACATTAAAACTAAGGTGACAAAATCTTTCATCTTGTCCTCTGGCCAAAAGGAATCTGCATGCGAAAATATGAGCCATGCAACAACAGGCACATTCACATGTTTTGTCCACCCTATCTCGATGGTTGGTTGACTTCGGGGTACTGCATTTAGGTGCAGGCACCTTCGCATTCACCTTTTGTTCTTTTTATCTCATCTGTTGGAAATTGTCTAGGAGAAAATTATTAGCATGTGGTAAAAGAACACTGACATCTATGCGTTTGTGCCATTAAATTTGATGCAGACACTGGCAGAGAGATCTCATCCTCGAGTTCCACTTTGACAAAAGAGAATTGAGGTGCCACTTGGTAAAATGGAGACCAAGGTGAAACCGAGAGAGGATGAGTTCACATGTTTCAATTCTTGCCCAGTTTTGAGTGTCCAAAAGTACATGTTGCTCATGAAGGAACAGTTGGTTGCTGTGCCTCAGCCCTCATTCTTTGACCAGTTGATCTGTTGATGAATGCATTTCACCATCCGAAGAAGACTTTTGATGGCTTTGGATGCCTGGACCATGTCAGATGATCTCGGTGATGCCTTTCTACCTTCATTCTCTCTGTGCTCGGTCCAACTTTGGATCATCATGAACCAGTTTGTCCATATATTTTGTGCTTAGATCACATCACGACCATCTACCCAACGCAGGCTGCTGCCTGAGACATCTCTGTCTTCTTCCTGCACAATGTGAGAGAAGGTAAAGCCTTTGGATAATTGCAAAAAAGTTAAAGAGTGGGTGGATAAAGAAAAGCTCAGCTTTTGTTTCAGTCTCTCAATCAAGAGACTTGACATTCCATGTTGTTGATGTCATTCACATGCTTTTCCATGATCAATTGAGATCAACCAGTTGAGTCCTTGAGGGCTCATACAACTGGGAGGATCTGTTGTGATGCAAACAAGTTTGAGTCAGATTGTTTGCATGGAGACTTCTCATCAAACTCTGTTTAATAAGATGCAGATTGCCATTTCGGCACAAAGTCCATACAATCTTCATGCTTGTAAATCATCTTGTATTAAGAGCAATCCACCATTCTTTTAGAATTAATGTGTTCATGAATCATCAAAAGATTAATCATAAGAGGGCAGAAAAAACACAAAACACATGAGGAAAACCCCTCGACTCCTGCTATCACACTGTCCATTTCAATTGCCTCTTCGTCAACAAGAAAACACAGCCACGTACGATTGATATGAAGTCAAAAGCAAAGACAAGAAAAAATGACCATTAAATGCAATGCAATCTTCTCCACCACACTAAAATTATAATGGATGCACAGTTTTATAAGCATTGAACCATATAGAATGAGCGTTAGATTCCCTCGTACTGGTTTTGCAATGAAGAAAACAACCCTGAGATACAACATGCTGATTGATCTTCTTTCAGCATCGAGCAGCAAAACAGAAGGCAAAAATTTTTGAAAAGAGGAAAAAAGAATGGAGTTTGCTTCTTTTTTTTTCCTCATTTCTTATTGGAGCTTCGATCCACCTCTTAGGAGGGATCAAGTATGAGACTGTTGGGCCTTTAATCACCCAAAGGGCTAAAAAAAAAAATTAACCAGCTGCAAGTCTCAAAAGAAAATGATCAGACAGCATTAAATCGATCGACAGAACATCCAAATCAATTAAAACAAAACCGTAAAAAATGCATCGTCCAATTTCTAATAGGACAGTTGAAAGTAAATAAATGCAGGGAAATGTAGAGTTATCCTTCCTCCAATCATAACATATACCTGATCCTGATTCTATTTGTGACTGCTACAATGCTTCTTCAAGAACAAAACATTGGAGAGCTTCAATATGTAAACCAAAAATCCACCTTTTTATCAGGACGACAAGCTTCTCCAGGAATAAGACAAAAGCAAACTTAGAATTCTCAAATACAATTCGAGGCATTCTTAAGGAAATGGTGGAAAGTTATACTTCTAAGTCTGACATCAAAAAGGGTAGATTCCAGCCAATAAAACCATTCCCTTAGATTACAAGTTGCGTCGATTAACACTAAACAAAGACATATCAATAGAGTAATACCTTCATAAGTACTAAATTGTGATATCTAAGCAGCTATATTTCAGTGTGCTACCACCAAACAGTAGCTTTAGAAAACAATTATTAGACAATCAAATAACATCGCATCTAAAGTTGTAAATTATCCAAATATTGATCAGAAGTTGTTTGTAAAGATTAACATTAGTCAACAGAACATGAGGTCATAATATAACATTCACATGTTCACAAATAAGTATTGAACTATATCGAAGAGGGAGGAACATGCCACCTGTAAGTTACAGAGAAGCAGCATATACTTTGATAGCTGTACATATTTTACATAGTGACTACATTCATACTTTCAGCAAACAAAGTTGGACCTCCAAACTCATTCTTAAGTATCTACTCCCACACAAACTTTGTAAACATTAAACGTACAGAGTTTCCATGAGCAAGAGTTCCATCCTCTTTACAGACCGATATTTTCCACTAATGACGGAGGAGGTTTAACATCTGGAGATTGCATATAAGAGATGGAGATCAGCTTAGACCTATACTCTTCTGCTCCACTGCCGATATTTTGGACGCCAACAGCATCGGCCGCAACAGGTGTCTCAACAGGAAACCCATTTGGAGCAAGTATCACATCCGGAAGAGACTGAGAGATTGCCATTAGTGACTCCCGCACAAATTCCAGAGAGACCTCCTTCTCAGGTGATATCTTATTGAAATCGTAATCCATCTTCAGCTGCCAAAATTCAACTTTTGTCATTTTCTTTTTAAGGTATGGTGGTGACAGTTTCTTTCGTGTTTAGTGACAGTAAATGCTAAATGCCCAGGTAAACTAAGGAATAGGTCTTCCATTAGTATGATCCCAAGAACGCAAAGAACCTATCGTGTGGTACAGTCAAATTTGCATTAGTACCTGAGATGCATTTTTATTGTCTGATACAATCACTAAATACACTAATGAATTAGTACGAAAGATCCATAAGAGTAAAACGATACAATTTGATATTATGAGATAGAGATTACAGAATAGCATACAGTTCAGTTCTTTTAAACATCTCTATTCAATGATAAAGATTACTAAATAACTAGTGGATAACACGTAATGCTTGAGACTGGCACGGAGACGTTATTACGGCACCATTCACTGGAACCCGGTTTTTACAATGATAGTCAAAGAAAATGGCACTTTAATGGTTTGACAAGAATTGCAGAGAGGTTCCACGAGCATACAAAGGAACAACTAGGGGGACTACTCTATCTTCCCCACTGCAAAAAGCTTAACATCGCCGCCAACACCACTATGTTGATTTGCTGGGCGCTGCGAAATTATCACAGCATCAGCGTGTGCGCATGTACACCATCTCCTCCATGCTTCCCTTCCGATGCCTGCCTAAAATTCATGCACTTAGCTGATTGAGGCAGACTAAGACCATATATGATTGACCGTCACAAGCCACCAAAAGTATGTAAGAGCGAACGAACACCTTCGGACCATAGGAAAGATTTACTACCGAGGTGGATCTCAAAAAATATGCAACAACAGGGCTTTGACCTACTGGTTGTTTCCCCTCTTCATCTCGAGGAGGATCCAGATTCAAGTTCCTGCAGAGATGGTGCCCAAGAATTCGACCTAGAAACTCTCTCTGATGAAAATAATACTAGTTTCCAAGTCAACCCGATCGGACAGTGTTGTATCACATACTCCAAATCTAGTTCCCATATGTTGCAAACAAATCTGTCAGAATCATTCATTCTGTAGACACAAGAAATCATTCGATCATCTTAGATTTTTCATAGAGCTAACATCATCAAAGATTTCTCCCCTTTCCGGAGTTGAAATCAGTTTTGTTGAATTACAACAGGATGTACAAATCCCAAACCACCTCCAAACTTCTCCGTTCAAAATCTATCTTTCAACTACATCAAGAAAGGATACCAAACCACCAAACTCAAATTCCACGTACACATACCCTACGACCAAAAAGAAACAATCAACCTAAAGAACATTAAATTTCCCAGATCTTCGATTTGCCTAAAGATCAACCAAACACGGAATCAAGCACGAGTGATGAAGAATGAAAGCAGCAAGATCTGCCACCTCGAGCCAAGATGTCAAGAAAAGTCATGCTTCGTTTAGGTTTAGATTCTTGAAGCTAGAAACAGGTGTACATCATAGATAGATAGATAGATAGATAGATAGATAGATAGATAGATAGATAGAGATAGAGAGAGATAGAGAGAGAGACAGAGATCGGGCTCGTCGTACCTCTGGATGATGAGACGACGAAGAAGAGGCGTGGGAACAAGGGTTGATCGAGCTCTCCAAGAAGAAATCGTGAGGAGTTTTGGGGGCGATGGTGGAAGATGACGTCGATTTCTTGGCGAGGTGGGTTGACTATTTAAAGATCCTGTTTCCGACCTTTACACGCTGTTAGATTGCGTCGAAGCGAAGGAATCCTTGTAACGGTATAACGAACCGTTATAACGGTTAGTTATGTGTCTTTACTAAAATTTAATTATATTCACAAATAATAAATTTCACGTTGATCTGTTTAAGAAAGAAGGAGAGAAGGAAAGAAATTTGTTCTCGAGAAAATTACGTTCCTAAAATAATAAATTTTACTTATTTATCTGTTCGTTCCATCTCAATTTCAACATAAGAATTTCCATTTTGAGAATTGATTTATGCTGTGATCTATCTTCTCGATCGAATACTTCCACGGACGCGCTTCACAATCACTGCATTTACAGCATCCCACACTGTCGGATCCGTCCGGTTCCTCCAAGATTCGATTTCAAGAACTGCATGTCCGTCTCAGCAATGCGGGGCTGCAGCGATGAGCCGAAGGTGAATCCAATCCACAAGCCTTTTAGATCTCCTCCGGCAGCAATCCGGCGTTGGTGAAGTTTAGCACCCTTTCCAGCTTTCGCTGATCGAGCACTTCAACTTCAACCTGAAACACAGAGCTTACGGGACGATGATCCGATAGATTTAGCTCGGATCTCCCGTAAGACATCTGTTTGATTCCCTTCCCCAGAAACAGAATCCGATCGCACCTGAAACATCACAATTAGCCGAGGAGATTTCCCGCAGAGAGAGAGAGAGAGAGAGAGAGAGAGAGAGAGAGAGAGAGAGAGAGAGAGAGAGAGAGAGAGAGAGAGAGAGAGAGAGTTACCATGCCGGAGATCTCCTTTTCTCCCCTTCTCTCGCAGTTTCTCCGACGTATCTGTCAGAATTCACCTCGTACTTGTAAGTAGGAGGAAAAGCAATGAGGCCTTCCTTCCACCCATCAAATGTGTGGCCGCCTCTTAGCTCGTTGCTCAGCTGCCACAGCACCGTCGGCAATCACTAACACTAATCGTATGCGCCACAAACGCATGAGGTCGGAGCAGCAGTACCTGATCGAAGTTCATCAGGTCATCCCAACACCGCCCGGCGACTAATGCTCTTATCTCAGGATCAGGCATGTTGAGGCGATAATTCAAGTCCCCGAACCAGAAGATGCGACTGTTTCGATCGAGAAATCGAAGGTTTCAGTGCCCAGCTCGATTCGGAAACAAGGAAAGCAGCGAGAGAGATCCTACTCGTGCGAGGGAATCGTCTGTGGATGGTCGGCAGCGTCCAGGGAAGCGAACCTCGTGCGATGGAGGATGCAATGGACGTCGGAGTTGCGCTTGAGCTGATCCGCCTCCGTGTGGCCGGACGTCAGGTGGGAGCAAACGAAGCACAAGCGCGTTTGGAAGAGCGTCATGCTGACAGAAACCGATCCCTGCATCATCCATTCGCCATGGGATCAATGCTCCCTCGCCACCTGCATCCATCATCTCACTACATGCTCTTGCTTGCACTAACCTTGTTGCCCATGTAGCCCATGAGTCCGACGCCGACGGGGGAAACCTTCAGGTTGTTGACGTGGCGGCGCAGCCTCCCGCAGACCCAAACCGAGACGTAAACGCCCACCATCTGCTTGCTGACGACGCGGAAGTATCGTGAGCTTGGCTTCGACATGTCGTCGATCGAATCCAGCACATCGGATGCTTCTTGCTGCTCCGGCCAGATCATTCCTAGATTCCCTGAGCTGTGGCACACTCTTCTCAGTCCTGCGTAAACCTGAGCTTCTTCCACTCCAATTCCAGCAGTACTGCTCAACACCCTCCTCAGCCTCTTACCGGACACCAACACTTGCCGTGGTGCATCGAACGAATGCTCGGGCCAATCCAACTCGAATCCCTTGTGCAGGCTAGCTTGATCGGTTTGTTCTTCTTCTTGTGCTCCATCGGTGTGGGGATCAGTAGGAGATGAGGAGATGGATGCAGGCGAGGGTGGAGCAGTGTAGCTCTTGCAGAGTGTCTTCGGCTGCGAAGATTTGTTGAGCGTTCTTCTTATGATTTCCTCCCATTCTTGGATTGGCCTGTTGTCCTCTGCTCCAAGAACATTCCCAGCATTCAGAGGGACTACTTCCTGGAAACTGCAGAGGGAGATGATCCGAGAAAACTCAGAAAGGATCATCCAAACGCAAACTACATGAACAGCAAGCTACAAAATCTACTTACCCAAGAACATACATATCAGCAGGTTGATCAGAATCAAGCCACCCATCAAGCTCAAGATCCTGCAAAGGGAGCCTTCCCGCGACATTCCATGTGCCAATCATCACCCTTTGGATCAAAAACAGAGGTCAAACACAAGTGAAACAGCTTCCTTGATGCTAATGAAGCAAGATCTCAAGAACTCAGATGTGAATTCAGAGCCAGACCTCACATCTTTGTTGGTGATGTAGTTAACTCGCAGGGTTTCCGATTTCCTTCTTCGAAGTCTCGACAAGGGGACCCTTGTTTCTGTTTTCAGTGTTAAACAAGAACAAGAAATCAAGCAAGATATTGTGTTCTCATTTATCTTTACTATCACTTCTCTGTCGAAATCAGTTTGAATAGTTTTGTCAGCAGATCATGTTGAATTGATATATGCTTGTTCTAATAATGAAGAACAAATGAACAAAGTCCTGCCTCTGTTACTGTGAGAGTTGATGTGATGCTCATGCAACATAGATAGCAATCAGAAATCGCACACTAATTGATACATGCGCAAAGAAAAGTTTCGGATTACATCTAAATTTGAATCAAGCTGATTCACTTTGATTCATTAACAGCTGAAAAATATGCATCGAAGAACAAAGATGCCAAAACCTGAGAGTGATGTGAATCCTGTTTATACCCTGAGATGATCTTATTGCAAGAATTCACGCTCAGGGCAGTCCATGCAAGTGGAATGCTTTCGTGTGGGTACCTGATGCTTGAGTCCTGCACTCGTTCTTGCATAGGAGTGTTCCGGGAAATGGACTTGTATAGGAGATTCCTGCGTCTTGAACAATGGAAGGGCACGAGGGTAGTCAGCGGTGTGGTGTGTAACAGAGAAGAGTGAGGAGCATTAGGGCAAACAAGAATACGAGCTGACCATCATCGTCGCTGCTCTCTGTATCGGCCTCGTCCTCGCTGAATTCGTGCACCTTCGGCTTGATGTTGAGCCACTTCCTCATCACGATCGAGGGCCAAAAGGACTGAGTCAAAGGAAGCAGCAGGAGTATAAGATTTGGCGTTTGTTTACATGCCGCTTGAATCAGCAAAAGAGGAGAAGAGAAGAGCACCTCGGAGCGCCTGCCTTTCCTGGTTCTCATGGTCTTCCGTCTCTTCTGCAACCGGGATTCAGGTCTCAGGAGTAGGAATCCAGGCGCAGCATTAAAGCAAACACATGACGACCGAGAGCTATTTCCTTGGGGAACAGTCTTCGGGGCAGGCGATGACCTTGAATCGATATGCTCGAGGCAGGAAGCTTATTAGCGTAGGACCACAAGGTTTTCCACAAAGCGATTCGCTCTCTCTCTCTCCCTAGTTGAGCATCATCTTTGACGCAGAAAAGGATGACTCTCTCTCTCTCTCTCTCTCTCTCTCTCTCTCTCTCTCTCTCTCTCTCTCTCTATCCCCCTTAGCTGAGTATCAACTTTGACGCAGAAAAAGATGAGTCTCTCTCTCCGCCCTAGCTGAGCATCATCTTTGACGCAGAAAAGGATGTCTCTCTTTCTCTCTCATCGTAGCATCATACTTGACGCATAAAAGGATGAGCGTGCACTTCCACAACCATCAACTTGCCAGAACAAGTGCATGCATGGAGCCAAACGAACATTCTGCTGGTGCACCGGAGATGCAGGACCATGCGCCTACCTTCAGGTGAGTGGAGAAGACAGCGACGGCCACCACCGCGACATCGCGAACGAACCGAAAGCGATGTTCTTCGAATGGGAGACGCAGGTTTTCTCCATGATCCCGACGATCCTCTTCGCCAATGTGGTGGACTCTTCCTGTTCATACACCAGACTCACACCTCTTCGGTTGTTCGTCCATTTGGGGAAGCAGATGGAGGACTCAATCTGCATCGCTACTTGAAGGCATGCATGCCGTAGCCGAAGACAGCTACAGGATGGTCCTGCCCACCTTCTTTTCCTTGCGTCCCACAGTTCATGGATGAGAAATGAAGGCGCACAATTCACAGAGGCGGATGTAGCCAGGTAGAAGGGACCAGAGATTTGAAGAATAAAAGATAAGGATACTTTTGGATTTGTGGGCTCATCCTAAAGAAATATTTGGTGAGGTGATGCCAACTCTCTCTCTCTCTCTCTCTCTCTCTCTCTCTCTCTCTCTCTCTCTCTCTCTCTCTGTGGGGCCATGGATGCATGCTTGCACTCGCAGATATCAGAGAGTAGGACAAGAAAGGAGAAAAGAAGAGCAAGTTCACTTGGCATGTGATTGGCTGGTGTAGTAGTAGAGAGGCAGGGGGGGGTGGGGGGAAGAGTGTGCCAAAAGATGGAGATGGTAAAGACATGCGAAGCGTTCATCGGCTTTGGAACGTATTCACTCTTCTAAAGGCCACGTCCTTATCTTCTTCATTCAAGGTTGGCTGACCGAAACTGAGGAAAAGAGAGGTTGAAATGGCAATAGAAAGTGTTTGTCAACAACTCAAACTTCAAACTAATCGGAAAGGCAAGGATATCATTAAATCCTAAACTCTTCTTGCTTTCCGCCTCGTCACAACTTCAATCCAAAGTCAAATTATCAATAAACCATCAAAAGAAACCATCTTTCCTTGGTCTCACTCATCAACTATGACACTTCAATGTTCATTCTTCGCGCATCCGATGTTACCTTAACTTCCATCCAGTTATTCGATTGCTCTCTTGATGATACTTAAAACTTTTGGTTGACTCTCATCGAAGAAGATCTAAATCCTCATTGTTTTCAGAAGAAATGAGGAAATCCGAAATGGATCCACATCATCAAATTACATTTCAAGAAGAACCAAAATACAATATCTTGATCCATTTTATGTTTAATTTATTTGAAAGAAAAGTTGACACCAAACATATCATATGTTGGTTGTGATCTTGTTAAATCAATACCTCAAGTGTTGGAGCCAATTTTTTCGAGCTCTGATTGGGACCAACAAGAAGAGAAACATTACATGAAATGGTACGCATGCTCATAAAGTGCCACCCACCCCCCAAAGAACAGTCATTCCACTGAATTAGCGTTGAACTGAATAGAATTAAGTGCCTTTTTTGATCAACTAGGCCGCATGGGTAGACAAAAGTCATCGATGGATGGGTTGGAAAGTAAGCAAAAGTACTTGTTGTTTTAAAATATCAAGCAGTGTCTCAAATATCAACAGTGATGCAATGTGAAGCCAAAAGATTTAGCACAAGATATTCATGCACCTACATGATCGATGCTAACTCAAAGCTGATGATAGAAATCCTAATGGAAAAAAAGCTCACAACCTTATGCTAGACATAAAATAATTATTGGGGAGTCGATACCAAAATATAAAAATTTCAGCACCAATATTCATCTTCATTTCCTTCTCTCGAACCATAATAAAAGAAACAACACTTTTATGGGTACTTCATTCATTGAATAAGGTCACTCTTCAATCCATTATTTAAAGTATGCTTCTTTACGTACTTCTCCCATCTAAATCATATCCCTATCTTATCACTATCTAATCAAAATATCTTTCCGTTCCATTATATACATAGACACCTCTTTTTGACTATAAAATAATCCTTGAGACATGGCACAAAATGTTGAAATATTATATATAGGCAAAAAAAAAACTGTCGTGTATATACAGTGACTAAATTACATTTTTGCCGCAAACTATGAGTTAGGGCGCTAAAAAAAAAAAAAAAAAAAAAAGGAAGCATGGTGCATTGGATATGGAGTCATGCTGAATGAATTGAACCATGAAACACTTTTGGTAAATCAGAAGAACTTAGACGAGATTGGAAGAGCTACAAAGGCTCGGGCTGAGCTTTATAAATTAAGATTTCTAGACACGTGAGTGGTCGAAGGGGATAAAGCTTGCCTAGTAGGGCCTTGATGTCTGAGATGGTGGCGTTGCGATGCCAAGTTAGTGACTTGCAAGCCTGTAACGACAAAGTTGACAATTGCCAGGGCATCTGTGCAGATCAAGATGTTGGACCCTCCGGGGAAAGCCATTGCATATATACACATTTGGATCTGAAAGAGGTGGTGGTTTTCAATGAATTATGTATTTAGAATTTTCTACAAGGAACATGAAAGTGAAACTGCATACTCATGTACTGATAGAACATGATCTTCCCAAGTATATCTCTCGGGAGTATGCCACAGTAAATAAATATGATGTATAAAGTTGTAAGTTAATCTTAGACCATCCACGCTACAAAATAACATAGGCTCTCTGAGACACAAGAATACCTGCAGAAACAGCTGATACAACATCAGAAATTGAACAGTAGCAGCGTCTACATTTTAAAGTATACCACTATCGCAAATTAAGTTATTTAAAAATTTAGATTTCTTCTGCTTCCAGGCTAATATTCAAGGTCAGCATGGCTAAAATAACTGATGACAAGCAATCTGGATGACCAAGATCGTCAAACCTGTTATATAATGAAGAAGACGTACACCCTAGATCATAGTCGCATATAGGCATACCTGTTATATAATGTAGGTTATTATCACCACAGTCCACGGCCACTCTACTCCACCTGCAAATGCATGCCAAAAAGTTAGAACAAAGCAAGAAATTATAGTTTATAGATGGGCACACACATTTCTAACTTATGTGGTCATTGGGTGCCAGAAGTGTTCATCATGTTTTCATTGCATCATGTGCAAATAGATTGGTAGACAAAAGGCAGTGTGTGTGCAAGATGAAAATGAATGGAAACATTAACCTGATCCTTCTTTGCAATACTAAATCAACAGTCTAATTTACATTAGTATAGATATTAAGGAACAACTTTCTCCATGGACATGTTACTGTTTGACACAATAATCAACTCATATTGTGGATTGCTGAACAAATTTGCCAATAAGCATTGTGCATGATAGCTGCATCTTGAAAATGTGAATGCACATCTTACTTTCACATGAAATGGATCGAAAACAGCCTTTACAGCCTCAAAGACCTCATCAATAGGCTTCAGAGCATCAACCTGCACCGAACCCATACCATTAATTTTTTATAATTATCAAGGGAAGCTTTTACAAAAAAAAATCTGGGAGTATGGTTATTCGATTTCCTGCTATATTGTAGACATCACATGAGTTAATCTGTTTTCTTTTTTTTTTTTTTTTTTTCTTTTTTGTATCACATCTTGTTTTGGAGTCTGTGTTCCCGAATTGAGAAAGGTGATAACAATTACTAATAAACAAATAATCAAAAGCTCTCTCTCTCTCTCTCTCTCTCTCTCTCTCTCTCTCTCTCTCTCTCTCTCTCTCTCTATTGTGCGTGTATGATTGGAATAAGAAAAGATGAGACCGACCGCTCAACTCAGCCTTAGAAGTTAGACCATGGATTTCTTAGCTCCAATCAAAGTGGAATTGTGTGTGTGCGCACGCACGTGTAAGCACACTTAAATGAGCAAGCATGTGTGTATGATTGGACCAAGATGAGCCAGAACCACTCAGCCTAAGATCACAGATTTCTTAGCCTCAAGCTGCTAAAAAAGGGTGCATTATGTTAAAACAGACCTACAAGGTAATTGCAATAACGTAAGATAATACCACCTCAGCTATGAATATCAAAGCAACCTCCCAAAGCAAACTGAGACCACTCATGAGAGAAGCAATAAAAAACTAGTTTAAGAAAATAGAAAGCATTTACAGTATCATTCTAATGAGATGATTCTAATGATATGAGAGAAACTGGTTCTTTGGATGATACATAAAACAACTATCAACTACTACAACAATATGAACAAAAAAAAGGCAAAAGCTCACTTCGTCAAGGCCATGGAAATGACAGTTAGCATATACCTTTCGAACCTTGCCCTTCATGTCATAATACTCAACTACAGGTACACTGGATTCAACAAAAACTCTAAAACGCTTCCTTATGGTCTCAATGTTATCATCATCTCTCCCCTGAATCATACAAAAATATTAGTGGTTCACATATTAGATTCCGAACAAAAAGCAAATTGAGGAAGCAAATGACAACCTGGTTGCGACTCAAAAGTCTCCGTTCCATCTCTTCCTCTGGACAATTAAAAAAAAGTATAAATTCTGGCTCAATTTTTGTCTGTCAAAACAAAAGAAAATTGTTTCTGTAAATGTAAATAGTAACATTTAGCTAGAATTATGAAAAATATTAGCATATTGCTAATAACTTACAACATTCTCAAAAGTAGCACGATTCTCTTCATTTCGAGGAAAGCCATCAATAAGAAATTTATCATTTCCACTCTCAAGCATAGCCTTTTGTAGAAGTTCAACAGTAACCTCAGAAGGGACAATTTTGCCTTCCTTTATCATGTTGGAGATCATTGAACTGACATCCATTGAGGAGAAAAACGAGACCATAGGTGTTAGTCTCAAAAGGTTGAGGGTAAAATAATGGATGATAAATTGCACTAGCAAGCAAAACCCATACTTAACTGGGGCTAGGTTCAGGGTCAACAGAGGATACAATTGGCAGACCAACCTTAAGAAATCTGATACGTGGGTTCATATAATAGTTCTATATTTTTCGTCATTCATTTCTTAAAGCTGCTATATTTACATAAGTCGCCTCTTTTGAATAACTTCTCTCTAGCTATCTATTTCTCTTTCAGATGACTCTCTTCTGACTTCTCTTCTTGCAGCTCTGTCCATATTCTTTCCTTCTACCTTATGTTTCCTCATTTCAGGCCAATGCTAGGCTACAATACCAACAAGGCAGCAACTACCCACCAACCATCATCACATACCGGGAAGTCTTAACAACTAGTTCTTTATCCCAGCATCACAGTGACCTACTCTCAAAGATATAAAATTATCAACTCCTTGTCAATACCTACTGCATGTTTTCTTCACTGATCAATTCATTCTTCATTTCCTCTTCCCATATCACTTGTCTCCCAACAGTAGAGAACCCACATTAGAAGTTATTTAGGTAATTGTTGCATTTGCAGTCTTGCACCAGTACATTTACCCATAACCACATCGGCAATTTAAGTTTTGGATTACTTTAGTTGACCTCCTGTTGAACCAAGGTCCTGGCACTCTAGCCTGCTATTATGTAGAGTGGATTTAGGTCAGGCTGTAAATTTAGGCTTTAACACATGAAGTCAGATCAATCAATCAAGACCTAATTTTCCCTAATTAAAGTTGAAGCCAGATCTAATGATACTAAGAAACTACAAACTTGCATGACACAAATTTAGAAAACCAGAAAGGTAAAACTACAAAAAAAAAAACTTGATACCCATTTTCTGAACCAGACTTGATTTCTGCACGCAGAAGATCACCAGCACTAAGATGAGTGAAACCAAAGTTTTCAACAATTTTTGCACACTGGGTGCCTTTTCCACTGCCAGGCCCACCTGTTACATTGAAGGTGGAAAATGAAATGAGAATAAGAAAAGAAAGATCCAGACAACAGACCAACCAACAAAGGCAAGCTATAAAAGAAAGCAGAAATGTCAAAATTTACCATTTACATATTGCATCAATGCAAATTTATCATTTTCAAAAACTTTACCAATTAATCACAAATATTAATTGCTGCATACTGGCACATACAAAACTCTCTACCATTTTTTTACCAAAAGAAAGGAATGCAGAAGTAACAAAAGGTACCAAGTCTTCCTAGTAAGTGATTTTTTCCTTTTCTTTCTTTAGAATTTGATTGGCATTAGAATCATTGAAGACATGCGGAACCATAGGTATGGAATGACACATTCTGAGGTTTAATAACAAACTTTCCCATACAAAATGTTTACATTTTCGTCTACCACTGGATGAAAGCATCAAAAATGTGTACCAAGCAATCATTCTGTAAAAATTGTATTTAAAAATCAAACCAATAAAGAATTGATAATCAAGCTACTCTCAAGCAAAGAACGCTTGCCTAACACAAAAACAACTGTGATCTTCTTGTCACCTGGGAAGCCCCCATTAACATCCTGCATTCAAATAGTCAGTATTATCCTTGATACCAAATTAAATGAAGTGGTCTTGTCGATATGAAAAAAAATGAAGTGCTAAGTCAAAATTTCTAAATTATGTGCTACAATAGCAATATGAATAGAGAAGAGTGAAAAACAGACAATCTATTCAAAAAGGTACTGGTAATATTACACACTCTATTCTTGTGCGAACTAAAAAATCACAAGATCCCATTTGGACACATAAGTGAAGCTTCAACATCCAACAAGATATTCTCTTGTCGATTAAATAATTCCGTACAGCTAATGCAATGAAACCAGAAAATAGGATACCTTGCTTGAATCTACCATTGTGCCCGTCAGAAGCAAGTCGGATGTCAAATTTTACGTCTGCAAGTTCAGACGAAGATGACATCAAGCATTCGTCACCAAAATACATAAACATTTAGCAAGACATCCAATTGAGGCAAGCAGTAAAACTAAGGCTTTCGAAATGGGATCTGTCACGAAACATCGTACTCAAACTTTCAGATCCGCCAAATATACAAAGAGAAATAAGCCATCAACATCAAATGCCAAATCGAAAGCAAACCTACTATAGGTTTCATCCGTTTACATCTGTTACGCGACGCACAAAAAGAAAGAAGAGCACATTGTAACGCGCAAAGATGCAAATCAAGAAAACCACAAAGATCACCACGGGTTCCACAATCCACATCAATTTTGCAAATCATATCCCTAGTTTCTAATTATTGATCAATCTTGAACCTCGATCATATCAGAGCGCACTCCCAATTGCTACGAACTAACAGAAGGAGAGAATAGTACATTGCAACGCGCAACAAAGATGTAGATCGAGAAACCAGAAACCTCAGAAATTTAGCCAACGGTACGGATTCCACGCTCCACATCAATTATGTAAACCATAGCCCTAGGTTTTGATTACATATTAATCTTTCATCCAAAACATATCAAGTCCTATAAACGAAGAATCGAGAAAGAACTAAGCTGCCGGGGTTCCAAACTCACCGGTTCTACCAATGGAGGAACGCAAGAAATCAAACTTCAAATCAAGAAGAGGAATCCAAAGAGTTCTCCGACCTGCGAACCAACTGGCCGAGATGTAAACGAGGAAAAGCATCTCATCGACAACCTAGAGATCGAATCGATGCACCACAAAAGAGGGGAGGGGAAGTGGAGGAGAACGAGACCCGATACCTGAGACCGAGAGATTCGATTCCAATTCCTCGCGAATAACAACGAGAGACGAAGATTGGGAGGAGGGAAATCGACGTCCCTGCGTTCACTCATCTCGTATTTATAGAGAGGGGGGGGGGAGTGGCCGGGAACAAGGCCAAGGGTAAAATTCCGACCGGAATCCCAGGGTGGGAGTACGCTTAAGACAACGCTTCGATCACGATCGGACGGCCAATAATACTTGATGGGGGGGAGTGGCAAGACAGTAAATATCTCTCCTTCCTAAAATGCCTAACAAACTGCTCCGGGAATACCGAGATAGGAATGCGCATAAGGACGACGCTTCGATCACGATCGGACGGCCACGGATAATTGATGAGAGATGTGGCAAGAGAGTAAATATCTCTCCTTCCCCAGAAATACCTCAGTTACCTGGTAAAGAATTTGTTGTATTAAATAGATAATATATTTTTTATTCTTTTATTGTATTTATTTACGTTTATATCATGTATTTTTTATTGTTATACAAAGAGACTTGAATGAATATATAGTTGTTGAATGTTTAGATTGTTTGAAAATTATAGTTTAAATATGTATTGGCGTAAGTATTATTTGGTAAAATATATTTCAAAGGTCTATCGAATATTATGTAATAACTTTTGTTATTATGTATTAATAATTAAATATAATAATATAAATGAATGTAAAATAATATTTAAAAATAATTTTTTTTTTACCTTGTAGAAAGTATAAATCATGTTGATTTTTCACTAAATTAAGTTAACAATCTTCAATGTCATATGGTGTTTTAGGAGTTTATAAAATAACATTAGCATTCCACGAATATTGAAATGCTTGTGCCATCATGAGGTAACATAAGCGTTTGAGTATTTTCAATACAATATTTAGGCCAAATATGATTTTAAAAAAATTATCAAACACCGAGCTCTTAATGCATATTTTGTTTTCAAGTAGAATTTATAATGTTTCTATTGTGATGGTCAAGTCACTATAATAGATTAATTTTTAAATTCATTTGGGTGGTATTATTTCTAAACCATTACAAAACTATATTTAAATATTGTCACTATATATCAAATGGTTTATGGTATTTTGTTGACACGTTGAAAGAATTGTAATGGTATTAAAAAAATATTATAAGTAATATTATATTATGTCCTTTTTGGTTTTGTTGTTCATGGAATGTTATGACATCAAACTTTTAGATTTGTAGATGGTTTAGTTGAGGCAATTACAATGTTTTCAAATATACATTACAATGTATTTATTGTAGTGCTCAAAGCATTTATAATATGCTAATTTTTTATCCTCATTTTTGCGATGTTGTCTCTAAACTATTATAAACACTTGTTTAAATCATAGTATAGTATAATAGTTTCTAACGTATATCGATTTAATTAGGCTCACTTACATTATATTTTTAATAATATTATAATATTTTTATTCATATGTTGAATACTACGAGTAATATCATATTATCTCCTTGATTGTATTATAATATTAAATTTTTTTCAAAGAAATCATCGATATAGTAAAAGAATTGGAATTGATTAGTTTGGGGAGTCGCATGAAGACATTGTGTTTTCCCACCATCTCAAGAGATGCATTAATTGGATGACTACGAGAGAACATAATTGTTAGGGAATTCCTCCCTGTGACTATTCCTCCTTGTGACAATTTTGCCGTCTTCTTCCTCGCTGAAATCTTCATTTGGAATTTGTTTCCTGTGGTTGCGATCGAATGACTGCAATCACACGCAATGCAACCGCAAACGAAAAGGATTTATGTCCGTCGCAATTGACCGTATTTAGTGCATCAATAAATATATGCATGTTTGTCAAACCGAGGTGGAAAATGCTTCTTTGGAATAAGTTTCCCAACAAAAATTTCTCATAAAAGTTTAAATATATCTTTGATTATATCATTGTAATACTTATGTTAGATCTTATGATTTATATATTTTTTATATTTTTAAAAAAATAAAAAGGTTATTATAATAATTGGTGTATAAGATGGTCACATATGAATTTTGATTTGAGATCCATCGCTTGTGTAACAATATATTAATTAATAGAATATCAATAAATACCTTGAAATTGATTCTTGTGAATTTTTATAGTACAATTATATGCATTAAGTAAGATTTCAGGCAATAGAATTTGATGGTGAACTAACCCATCTAGATGAGTTTGACTTGATGTGACGGATTTAGAAATCGTGAGATGGTAAGAGGATGTCATTGGCGAGGTTGAAACAACATTAATGGACATTGCGACTTATAGTTTTAAATAGTTGACTAACACTATCATGCTTCCACTATTATGAATTTAACACGTATACTTTTTTTTTTTTTTTGACATATCAGACTGGTGAGGGGATCAAATATTTGCTAGATTAAGAGTTAAGGTCCATTTTAGCATTATAGTTTTGATCATATACCACTTAAGTCCTCATGATTTATTTATATTTAAAATAATTTATATATTTTTAAAAACGTAATATATAAACTCCTCTTATCAAGTTTGAATTAACATATATTAAAGTCGATTTTTGGTGACATGTTGACTCGTAATAAACTATTTTCGTGACATGTTGACTCATAATAAATTTTTAATATAATAATATATATAATTTAAGTTTTTAAAAAATATTTATTTTAGTTCTTTTGATTTTGGTCATGGACCATTTAAGCATTTATAGTTTTGCTCATGTTTAAAATAACTATTATATTTTGAAAAGCATAGCATATAAGCTCCTCCTATCAAGTCCGAGTTAATAGACATTATAGTTTATTTACGTGAATTCATAATAAATTATTAATATAATAACATATATAATTTAAATTAAAAAATTTAAAACTATCATCAACAATGAGATGTCGTCGTGGAAGCGACCACCGGTAGTAGATGAAGTCGTTGCTATCTAACAAGGTGTTGTATGCATGCAGCCTCTCATACAATGATGACAAGCTTAGGAGCTTCCGATTTTATCTTAAGTGAATGTGCGTCGACTAGTTCAATGTTTAGCATACAATGGTCTCCTAATCTCTCTTCCTCCTCTTAGGTATCTTCATCCCTACCATCTCCCACTTAGTACTTCTGTGTCCCCACATATTGCGCATACAATGTAGTGGTTTAGCTCTCCCTCACATTAGCCTTTGATGTCTTATACCTCTGTTTCTTTATTTTCATTCGTTGTTATGGTCTTCGTCATTTCCTCTCTCTCGACGATATATATATATTTTTTATAACTTAAATTACATATGTCATTATATTAATAATTTATTATGAGTCAATATGCCACATAAATAGACTTTGACGTTTACCAACTTAGACTTGATGAGAGGGGTTTATATATTATATTTTTAAAAATATATAAATTATTTTAGACACAAACAAAACTATAAAAGCTTAAGTATTCCATGGGCAAAACTATAGGGGCTAAAATGGATCTCTTTTTTTTAAATTTAAATAATATATATCATTATATTAATAGTTTATTATGACTTAGTATATTACATAAGTATACTTAACTTAGTCTTAATGAGAGGAGCTTATGTATTATATTTTTAAAAATATAAAAATTATTTTAGATATAAATAAATCATAAGAACTTAAATGGTTCGTTATCAAAATCACATAGATTAAAATGAACTTTAATCGTAGATTTAATAATGTTAATGTAAGACCATAAAGACCTCGTCTACAAGATTATATTTTGTTGATGGTGTAAATTATATATATTTCAAGGATCTTATAAAAAAATATTTTCGATATTTATATCTTCAATATTTTATTTATAAAATGAAATTAAATCAAATAATTATTTATACGATGGAATTTATTATATGGATTAAGTAACGTAAGGACTAGTCTTTGACGAAGTCGGTATGTCTTTCAACAGCTCAACCACCATTCCGTGAGTGTGACTCAATTAATTGGACGAGGGTCCCACTCGTTGAGTGACTCAGATCCCTTGTACCGACCAAAACTCACAAGTTTTATAATGAATCCGTGAAAAAATAATTTTTAATAAAATTGTTGGTAAATATAAATTATTTCTTTTTTTTTCTACCTTTCGTATATGATTTCAGGGGACAAATTTAATGGCGATTAATTATGATTTCATAATTTTTATGATTTTTTTTACACAATAAAAATCAAAGCGAAGAATATTTGGAAAAAGGTAGAGTTACAAGTACCCGAAGGAGTTAACGGTGTCCATAAGCTGCTTCTTATTAGCAACGCTAATGGGCCCCGCTCTTCTGCGGGTCAACTTTCACGGTCGCGAGAGGTGCGGTCCTGTGGAAGTGGGTCCAGATGATCGGGTAGGATAGCACGTCACCCATGAAAACTTTTTGGGCGACTCGATCAGTTGCCGGGGGATTTTTTCTAGTAGTTATTTTTTCGAGAATAAAATATGCCCTATTTAATAGCTCGAGCCTGGAGGAAACGACGAAGAGGAGAAGAGCTACAGCCCGCCCCGCCTCCGCCTCCGCCTCGATCTCGATCTCGATCTCGATCTCGATCTGGTGTTGGGGGAATCGAGGGAGAACCGAACCTTTGTGCTCGTTTTATCCTCGATCCCTGTGCTGAACCGTCGATGGCCGCAGGGCGGCGGCGATGAAGTGCAAGAAGCACCCGTACGAGCCGGGCGCCGGTGTCTGCGCCTCCTGCCTCCGCGAGCGCCTCCTCGCCCTCGTCGCTGCCCAGGACGGGCTCTCCCCCCGTGACTATCACTACAACAACCACCGCCGGAGGTTCGACGCGCCACCGGACCCTCCGGCACCCCCCGTCGCTTTCCCCCGGTCCGTGTCGCCTTACTTGCCTCCCCGCCGTTCCGCCGGATCCAGCGCCTCCCACCACTCCGACTGCCGTTTCTTCAGCACCCCTCAGCTCGGCCCTACCTTCGGCGGCGAGGTCGATGGTGGTCGGAGCCGGAGCTACGGGCGGTTCTCCGTCCTCAAGGTCCTATTCGGTCATCACAGACCGGAGAAGGTGGAGGTGGACTGGGGGTATTGCGAGGGTTCTGGATCGAGATCATGGTTCTCGGCGCTTGTTCCCGGCATCCGCCGGAAGAAGAAGCAACCTCAGGTCTCCTCGGCGGCTGAGGGGGAGGCGCATCCGGAACAGACGAGGAGGTCGTGCCGGGTGGTGGGGCGGGGAATGTCGCCGGCCATGGAGGAAGAGGTGGTGGACGAGATCGGATACTCGAGCGAGTCTTCGAACGGGTGGCGGCGTCCGACTCCGACGCCCCTGCGGCGGATCTCCGCTAGCACCCGCAGCCGCCACCACCTCCCACGCGGTCTCGGCGGCGTATCGAGTTTCGCGGTCTGCCTGAGCCCGCTGATGAGGGTGGCCCCAGGCGGGAGTCACAGCCACGCGGCGGAAGCGGCTGCGGTCTCGAGCGAGCTGTGGGGCCCGGCGAGATCCGTCCGCCGCCACCGGCGCGCCCCGGCGGCAGGCGCTCGGCGCGGGCTCGACCCCTGCCGGTCGAGGAAGCTGGCCGACTTCGCCCGGTTCAATTGACGATTTTGCCCCGCCCCCCGTGCCCGCTCGTTTCTTCTTCCCCGCGACGACCCTTTTAGTTTCTTTTTCTTTTGTGGGAAAATAATTTAAAACCAGCGTTGTACAGCAATAAATGAAAGAGAAATAATACCTAACAGATGATGCATTCAGATTCGTGCAGGTGTCCATCCGACGGTGTAGGCGACCGACTTGATTGGCTTCCACGCGGGTTTCCGTAAATAACATGTAGTGGACTCATAAAAGCTGTACTATTATAAGTCTACATCTCACCCACTGTGCCAATCGGTACATTCATCTGTTATCAAACACAATGATGATATGCGTGGCTTAGAGACGAAGGGATAGCTAAACAGTGATGCGTGTCAGCCGCTCCACTTATTGTGAATTGGGTCGCTGAACATTTATGAGTGCCTTCCATTCCACCTGTTGTTGAACTCACAGCCATGGCTACCCCAAGACAACTACATCCACGTAGTGCAATTCCCACTCCATGAACAACAGGAGAAAAGAGAAGCAACACTTGTCTTTTGGTTTTAGGAGTTCCCATCATTCAATCAGGAAAATTGAGCGTGCCCACCAGATGTTTGTCTAAATGTCACTTTAGCCACACATCATGGTCCTTTCACAGAAGGCCTGTTCCCATGGCAGGCCGGGCTTTCTCTCATGACTTCGTTGGGGCTCGATAAGGTGATGAGAGCTTCCGGCCTGGATATGAGCTTCCAATCATGACGGTCTTTGAAGCTTCTGAACTAAAACCCTAATTCTTTCCAGGGAACCGCAAACCCCTCGAAAGATCGCAAGGCAGCAGGCGGCTCCACCTCTCCCTCCGGCGACCGGTGGCGGAGCCTTCGTTTCGGTCGCAATCTTAGAAGAACCTGCTCTCTTGCGACGCCCATTGCTTAAGGTCTCCCCCGTCCACCAGAACCTGATATGCCTCTTTTATTTTGTTTATTCCTAGTGCGAATCCTTCTTTTCCGGTAAAAAGTTGATTTTTTTCCTCACCTTTTCGGGGAATTTATGTTTCGATTATTGGTTTTGGTGCTTGTGGATTATTATTTTATTATCTTGGTTTAAAGGGTTTTTTGTTTCGTCAGGTTCGGCCGGTATGTGCTGGTCCGACCTCCGACTACGATGCGGACCGATAAATCCGGGTGGTCCGGTCTGGTTCGTTGCTTAGCGCCGTAAACCTCGTGGTTTACCTTCTAACTTGAGGAGGACTCGCGGGGCGCGTCTCGTCTCCCTCTGCCCGTCGCCGCCGCTCGCGCATCTGCCGACTCCCGCGCGGCCTCCATCCGCCGCTGCCCTTCGCCTGTTCTGGTACTTCTCCTCCTTCTCCTCCGCGTTCTCTTCCTCCTCTCTTCTCCTTCTTCTCTTCCTCCACCGCCTCCACTTCCTCGTCATCCTCTTTGTCCCCTCCAGTCTCGTAAACGAAATTGAATTTTTTGGACCAAGTAAGCTTGCTTTTTACGAGCTCAAAATTTCTTTTTCTTCTTTCTTCTGCTTCTTATTCTTTCTTAAATCCGAGTGGTCCAGTCCAGTTCATTACTTAAAGCCTTAAACCCCGATTTTTTAGTAGATTACTTTTTGTTGTTTACGATCGCATGTTAAAAAATTTAAATATCCTTAAGACGTCCCTTTGTAAATGGTTGTATATTCCCTTAATTTATCACTTAACGCCAATAAAGTCTTCTCACTCCTTCCATACAACCTCTTTTTCCTCCCCTTTCTTATTTTTTTTACTTCCTTTTCTCCTTCACAGCCAGCAGAGTCAGTGGTGATGGAGGGGGGAGCGTCGGTGAAGTTGGGAGTGTGGGAGGGGGGAGCATTGGCGAAGCATGGGGCAGCAGGGAACATGGAAGGGGGGATTGGCGAAACGTGGGGGAATGATTGCAGGAGAGGGGATAGTCGTCCTTACATATCCGTCCACAAAGGGGCAACCTTAAAAAGGGGCAACCTTAAAAGAGAAGACGGGTTTGAAAAAGTATTTAACTTGGGATCCCATAAGCATATATTTCAGCAAACACTTGATAGGCAATATAAATTACAAACATAGATTTTGTAAGCTCTGAACAGTCATGTGACAAATGGTCCAAGGTGGTTTGTCGTGGTCACAGGCAGGGTTTTTAATTTCGAATGATACGGGCGGTACATACTGGCCCGTCAGCAAACCAGTACGTAGACCGCCCACTACTAGGCGGTACCGTCGATTGAGGTTGTTTCTGCCTTGTTATCACCCGAAATCGATCGATGACGGTCGATTTCGATCGTTGCAGCCTATTACCGGGCGATATGTACTGAGGGAAAAGGAAGAAGAGGGAGAAGAAGAAGGAGAAGATAAGGGGGAACCTGGAGATCCGGTGCCACTCTCCCTCGACGATCCCAATCCATCACCACCCTCCCTCGCCGGACATCATAGATGAGATGTCGCCTCCTCCTTGTCTGAGGCAACGAGGTCTCGATATCGTCGACGACTTCTCCTAATCCGCGTAGGGAGAAGAAGCCTTGGCGTGGGTAGAAGAAACCTCGACGATGTCGTCGAGGCTTCGTGGGGAGACCTCGACGTCATCGGCGACTTCTCCTAATCCGCGCAGGGAGAAGAAGCCTCGGCGTGGGGAGAAGAAACCTCGGCGACGTCGTCGAGGCTTCGATGTTTTCTTCTCCCTACGCGGGGAGAAGAAATGATGCGACATCACCTCGATGATGTCGCCCTTTTTTATTTTTAATTTTTTTATTTTATATATTTATATCGAAAGCGTACCGCTCAGTATACTTGTATCGTACCGAGCTGAACTCGATACTCGGTACGGTACAAAATTACGAACTTTGGTCATAAGTCCCTACAGGCCCATTTAATTATGTGCTACTCAGGTAGCTTTTGAGTGTTGTGCTAGTTGACATTCTATATCGCTCTATGAAGCTAGAAAACCCTAAAAATGACTGCCAGGATAGTTTCTTTTTGGGGTAATTTTGTCTCTGTGTGAGGATTGTACACAATTTGTATTTACAGGACTAAAACGGCCATAAAGGCCAATCAAAATGACGCTGCCAAGCCTATTGCAAACCCTTCACATGCTGTGCAAAGCATGAATAAAATCGAAAGACACGAATATATATGAATATTACATCGAACACCCTGTTTATAAATTTGTCCATGATAGATCATCGGAGGGGGGAGTGTCGAAGCATAGGGCATAGGGAGAGTGGGTTGGGGGAGCGTCGGCAACGGTAGGGTGTGCAAGTGACGATAAAGGTTGTGGGAAAAAAAAAGAAAAAAAGGGGTAAGATTGAAATTAGTGAGGTTGTAAATAGTAAAATATTATTTTATTAATTTTTTATGTGATTGCCACTAGTAAGGTGGTTGTCATTAGTAAAAAGGGGTTCTAAATAGTAAAGCTCCTTTTTTAAACTTTTTTTAATGCAATGCCATAGGACTTGCGAGTAGCGTCTCCTCTCCATCATACCAGTCGTCGCCCAAGTGCCTGCTGCTGCTCACACCTTCACCACCTACCATCGACTCTACTTCATCTTCTCCTCCTCTTCCCGATAGCCAAAATTGAATTTATTGGGTAAAGAAAGCTTGCTTTTTATTAAAAGTTTAAATTTTCTTGCAAATGACTTCTAGACCATCTCTAATGGTCACAGTGGTGTGCATCCTCTTAAGCTCATTGTCATCTGCGCGCCTTCCTGCTTCGATACATCTTCTCCTCTTCTCTTCCTCCACCGCCTCCACTCCTCCTCCTCCTACTGCTGCTCCATCTTCTCCTCTTTCCTTCTTCTTTATCGTCAAAGAGCTTTTAATCAAGAGTTTAAATTTTCTCGCAAATGACTTCTAGGCCATCTTTAATGGCGTTCTTTTCTAATGAACAAATTAATTTATTCACTTTTGAATACAACAACAACAACAACAAAGCCGTAAGTCCCAACTTTTGAATAAGCTATTTTTTCTTCTTTTTCTTCTTCTTCCTTCTTCTTCTTGTTATTCTTCTTCTTTTTTCCTTCTTCTTCTTCCATCATCTTCTACTTGCTATTTCTTGGATCAAGATTGCTTGCTTTTTAATAAGAGTTTAAATTTTCTTGCAAATGACTTCTAGGCCATCCTTAATGGTCTTCTTTCTTGACGAACAAATTAACTTATGCACGTTTGAATAAATTTTTTTTCTTATCTGTTTATATTTTGGACTACAACATCAAGGCTAAGTTATTGGTCCAGATTATTAGACACAGCAATATGCTTTTACTAAGAAACTTATAATGCAACCTTATCTTGGTTGTATTTTGTTTGTTTCTTGTGACATATTCAGGGTTTTGTGGTTGCTCACCATACAGTCTTGCCATCCCTGTTGACATGAAAACATTCATCTGTTGAGTTGCAGATCTGGATTTTTGACCAGGCTTCTGTACCATGTACCATTGTAGAAGATTTTTGCCCAAACTAGCCAAAGGAATGTATATGATAAAACACCAAGGTAAATTTCTGGCTAGTACATTGTCTCCAAATTTTCAATGTCACTGCATGTTTTGCTTTTTGTGCATAATCAGTTCATGATGAAGCAAATCACTGGAGCAGCACCATATGGATCAGTTCCTGTTGCTAAGTTTCAATTTCAAATGGTAGGAGATAACAAGTTGAATAGTCATCTCATCCAAGTTCTTGACTAGGTCTTTATGGGTATTTCTCTTTAGCATTTATACCCAACAAAACAAGAAGCTGCATGAATGACCTTCTTTATGGATCGCATATGCCTGTGGTGCAAGTCAATTTTCTTATAAATATTAACTATTTATGAAAAGTTAAAATGCACCATCCAACACTTTCATAAAGTCAACTAGAAGGCAATTTCTTTACTAGTTTTGCTTTTCAGCTCAAAGAAAGTTTATGGACAACTGGAATGTGTACTTTAATCTTTATTGTTTGTATAAGTAAGAGAAAATGTTGAACAATTGGAATTTGAAATTCATCAACTCTGATTTTTTAGGAGAAATTTGTTCATTTTGAATGCCAATCATTTGAAACTCATAGCCAATCATTTATTTTAAGGAGGCTTAAATGCCTCCTTTCTAAGTTGCTTCATCATTATATGATGAGTTTTCACTGTCATATTTGACATGTCTATATATTTTGCTCCAGATCAAGAATAACAACTTGTTTCCCTTCTTTCTTTTTTCCCCTAATCAGAATCAACACTGGGGAGAGGCTTTTTAGTGACCTCTTTGTTACATCACTTGTCAAAAACAACAGATACACATTGTATAAAGGTTGATTATGTTCCCAGGTAATTTGATTTGCTGCCTATAAATTACTTTTCCTTTGTATCAATGTTTACCTTCCTGCATAGCTTTGACCTGCATTCTGTCAGATAACAGTCGATTTTGTTTAAATACTTGAAAACAATCAAGTTTAAAAGGATCAATGGCACTCTCCCCAGACAAGACTAGATTTTTTTCCATCATGTACTTGAATACAAAGCTTTGATTTGTAAGTGTTAGCTTGCTGCTTAGAAGCACATTATATGCCATGAATATCTTAATGTGCACAAATGTTTTTTGTTTTAAATGATGGT
Source organism: Musa beccarii (assembly GCA_024322285.1). Taxonomy (NCBI): domain Eukaryota; kingdom Viridiplantae; phylum Streptophyta; class Magnoliopsida; order Zingiberales; family Musaceae; genus Musa; species Musa beccarii. The sequence continues at coordinate 23,500,107 of CM044398.1, forward strand.
TGTAGAAAGCACATTGCATCATACTGTCAGCTGAAATTTTGGGACAGAAACTTGTTTGTGCTTTATATCTTGGATGACAGGCAAGGTGAACTGGTGAAGTATATCGGCTTTGCAGAGGATGACATTGGCAGATAAATAAGTTGGTCTTATTCTGGTTGAAAGAAGCCACAGAAGCAAATTGATTGAGTTTGTACAAAAACACGATAACGAAGGAAAATAATGCACCTAAAGGATTCATAAACAAATTGGTGTCTACATTAGTTCTCAAGGAAATGGTGATGCAAGAAGATCAAGAAAAGTCTAAAGTAGCCCCAACATTGAGCCTGGGCTTTAGAAAGACAATCCAGCCTTCTCTTTTTACTTGTGAATTATTTATGGTTTTTCTTATTTCTAAGGTTGTGAGATAGTTGATTATCTTTGAATTGATTATAAATCCATTTGTCTAATCCGCATGTGATGAAGTCACTTAAAGACTTGTTTTGCATGTTTAACTGAAAATATTTCAGTCAATTTGTTCAATCACACTAAATTTTTATCTTGGCATTTTTGACTAGGACTGCGCATAAAGGAAGGTGCTGCTGAAAACTTTAGGAGAAGTGTTTGCATATTTAAGTTGTGAATTTAGGTTTAATATTTTATCCTCACTTGTAGCCTCTTGATCAACAACAATTAGACTTCTTTGTTGTTGTGTCTTAATTGTCATATTATTTTTGGTCTAACCTTGTAGAATGTGGACAATGATATAATAAAAAAAATCTGTTTTTTAACATATATGGTTAATGATTTGATTAGCCTACAAATGGTTTGGCCTAGATGGTTTAGCTCTGACCAAGCATAAAATGAAGGAAAATCATTTAAGAAGATACATGCATTTCTGAAGAAGACCTATATCCACACTGTGAATTAAATATAATTAGGGAGATAGAAGAGGATTTACAAAGACATTATTAGAAGCCATAAAAAATGGTTTGACTAGCAATGCTGGAGTATTCACATAGACAATAAATTGGGACATTATTGCTTGTTTTGTTATTGCTCTATTTCTCATCATATGCAAAGTATCTACTTAATCATCTAAGATGACTTTCATCTGCATGGTTCCCATCAAGCTTCAACAGAGTGATTTTTCTAAACAATTTGTGCGACTTATTTTACTACAATTTTCACAGTTCAGGAATGAATTCGTTAGTGGATTTATTTTGCCCATTTCAAGTTACCATAGGTAGGACTTCCCATCTGCATCATCGTTGCATTTAAATTTTTTTGGTGTAAAATGCATTTCTAATTAAATTTAGTAACTGCCTCTCAGGTGCTCGATTGCGTCAGAAACACATGATGATTCATTTTCACAAACAGATATATTGAGCTTTGTCAAGTCTGCCTTTCATAAGCTTGAAGGTAATCTCATATTCGCCACCTTTTGATATCCTTTTGACTTCTTACATAGTCGGTACCACCTTTTGACATTCTCCACCTTTGTCAAGCTGGTGCATCTTGGACTGATACGGTATTCGTCTGTATCGGCGTATCGAGTTTTGGTATGCTAGTACATGGTAAATTTCGAAAAATGCTTAAAAAGGCTGAAAAAAATAAAAAAAATTGCCCACCTTTCTGGGTGGTACCAACCATGCACATGGCTTGTACAATGTACAGGGCTTGTACTGCAGCATACAAGCCTTGTCCTGAGTATCGTCAGCTTACACTGGTTTGTGTACTAGTAACTTGTTGGAGTGGTAAATACCACCCGTACCCATCGAGAATGATATTGCAAACCTTGTGTAAAAGGATGAAGTGACTAGAGAACATTAAATCAAACAAACTATGTAAAAACAAGGTTTGCAATAACATTCAATACAATACATTACAACAGATATTTACAGGTCTAACAATTCTCCAGTATATGAACCAATGTAAACCAGGCAGTATGCTGGTACCAGACCCATGCCAAATGATACAATCCTTGTATCACTTGATACACTTGATTCAGGATTGATACTGAGCTCTGAGCAATTTTTTATTTTTTTGTTGCTTCAACTCTTTTAGGTCTTTTCAAAACTTGTACCTATTGGTGTACCGGTACTCATTACTCTGGTACCATACCGGACTAATCCTTGACTATTACAGCTTCGGTACACGAAATTATGAACCTTGCTTTTAAGAGTACCTAAGGTTAGTTTTACTATCACTGGCCTGCTAGGTTTTATCTATTAGCATTTTGTCGTCCTACTCTTCGATAAGGCAAAGGAAGCTAGTGAAAATAACTGCTGCTACATTAAATTAGTTATTCCAGTTTTGGCCGATTGGTTCTTGCTGGAAACTTCAGAGTTAGCTAATTTCATTTTGCTGGTTCAGGTTTTTAATTGTTTCCCAGTTTGGAAGTTGAATCTAAATTATCAGTCTGCAGAAATACTCTTTAAAATAATCCATACTATATACAACTGGAAGTCTGTAACAAATGCACAACCGCATGAAGATACCTTTTAATTAGAATCTGGGTTATAAAGTAAGCCAACTCACAAGTAGTGCTTCTCCAAAGTCCAAACAATATAAATTAAGTGTTCACAACATACAAAAGGTAAAATTTATTGTGTTGTCTGATTGGGTTCAGGGGATCACAGCCATCTGTCATTTTATTCCTAATATAGTTGCTAATAAGTTATGCACTAAAGTGTGCTAATAAGTTACCTACAAAGGGGCCCATGTGATAACTTCCTTCATCCTTAAAAGCAAGGTCCGCAATACCGTACCGTACCGGTGTACCGAGAGTTGGTCGATATGGTATGGTACGGTGTACCGAGCGGTACACTTAATTAGCTTCAATTAGCTCCAACGGTCAATTTGACTGTTGGAGTACTGTTACCAGTCGGTAACGGTCGAAATCGATCGTTACCGAGCTGTGCCGGGCGGTAATGGTCGAAATCGATCGTTATCGAGTTGTGCCGCAAGGATAAATCGAGCTGAGTTGTGCCGAAGCGGTAACGGTCGAATTTCGATCGTTACCGCCTTCACCGATACGAGAGATATTAGGCGTTCTGCCGGTAGAGGGCGGTCCGTGTAGTCTTTTGTACAGGTCGAAACTGCATACCATGCTTAGAAGTTAGAACTAGGAACTATTATAGGTTTTGCAAGGATAAATAGCTGATAGGTGTTGTCTTCATGGGGAGTCTTTTGCACAAGTGCTCAGGAATACCAGATGGTTTCATAGTAAACCTTAAAATTTTACTGAAATTTTTTATCTTTTGAATTTAATTACATATTTGTTTTCAAATTTAAACTTCATTGTGTTTGACTCACTCGTTGTGTCTTTATTGGCATCAGTTGGTAAATCTGTTTTTTTTAAATATTCCTCTGCATAATTTGTAATGTTGAATGATTTATGATGTCGAGTCATTCTGAACTGTTAAATTCATTCGAAAATAATTTTTTGTTGTTTTGGAGGTAAATTGAGATGGTCTTTTGTAGTTGATGGATCAAAGAATACTAAGACAAGTAGTGTTGTTTTGGGGTGACAGTTCTCTTCTTTTTAGATTCTAGTAATATGATACCTCATCTGGTGCATGACATGAGAATTGGTCACAAATCAACAAGTTAATAGTCTAAATGTGCGAACAATTTTTGTTGTTTTTTCATTACATAATTAGACAGGATCATATAAAATTGTCACAACTTGGTGAATTCTGCCAATTGGTAATTTCCTTATGTGATCAAATTTGGATGATTGGATGAAGATCACACTGATTCTTTTGGTTTTAAGTATTGTCCTTTGTATCCTAATAAACATATAATATGTACTTACCAATATGCAGGACCAAATCATTATTGGTTGAATGACATTGGTGGCAATACAAAGTCCAATCAGGATGGAATATTTTTAGTGCTTGTGTTTTCAATTACCAAGGACACAGACATTGTTGGTTACAATGAACGTGTTACTATGTTTCATAGGGTAAAATTGCTACAGCAGAGGTAGTTGTTTTTAAGCTTATTCTCATAATTGTAGAGCTTTCGTCACATTTAAGGTGGTCACTGACAATAAGTTTCTCATTGTAGGTATCCAGAACTTAATGTTCTTGCTTTATGTTGTGGTTCAATTGATTTAGCTTCTAATCATGCATGGATCACTGAAGCCATTATGGAGGAGTATGTCACCTTTCCTATCTTGGTATTAAAGAAGGATTTTATGAAGGTAAAGCATGAGCTTCGTTTATTTGGTTTTTGTGTATGCTGGCAGAAAATGAGTAGTGCAGAGAGATGTGATTGATATATTGTGTGACATGATGTAAGCCTTAGAGAAAAGAGATGCTTAAAAGACTGTAATGGGAAATGTCTGACATAGTTCAACTGAAGATCTCGATTGCATATAAAATAAGGAAGTTCCTCTGCATGCAAAATGTAATGCTTCTAGTCTTCCACTTTCTTGAATTTTTTTCCGAAAAAGACCAGTTACTTTGACCCAATAATTGTCTCACTTTATATGCTGTATTATGGAAGTTCATTGTGTTGTTTCCAACTTTTGGATCAAGGATATTCTGATTTAGGAATATATTTGATAGTCTCTTTGATTTTTTTAACTATTACAACTTTTACTTTTCTCGTGGAAATGTTCCATTATTCTTCAGTGTTGAAAAGATCAGGATAGGATTCAGGTTCAATCTTGGAGTTTGGTATTGGACCAACTTAATTGTTTTAGAATGCCAGATTTTATCTATTTGAATCTGAACCAGATCGAAAAATTGGTTTGCATTTTCTGTGATCAAGTGCACTAGCTGTATAACAATCAAATGGTTAGAATTTTCTTGGAACCTGGTTATGATGGTTGGAGGCTCTAAGCTAATTGGAACTCCATGAGCTCCAGTTGGAACTCGGTCCAAACAAGTTGGAATATCATCAGGAAGTGGCTGGCTAGGTTGAAATTTGCCAAAGCGAATGAAACTGTTCTGAGTCTTTGTGATCAATTGAAGCCAGCTGATTTCATAATTTTTGGTGATCCTGATATTGTCCTGCTCAGTAGTCCTGATTGTTCCTTTCCTGATATATGTAATTTGTCCTAGAAGTCTGGGTTTTGAGATATAACTCGAAAATATTTGGTCTACATTTTTGGTAATATTTGTTCTTTGCGAAAGGAAGTAAGATTGTTTGTCATACTGACTCTTTCATTTGTTCCAAAAGCTCAAGGGTCTGATGATTTTGAGTATTTCATTTAGAATTTCTTGGTACTAGTAATGTTTTTCTGATGGTTATTGTCTATTTGGCATGCTTTTTTACTTTACACGCTTGGCCTTCTAAATATTGTCATGGTTCTTTAAATGACTAATTTCTAATTATTTGACATTAGTTGTTTAATCATGTGCTTCCACTAGATGTGATTTTGAAAATTTCTTTAATTCTTTTGAACTTTCTGATATGTTCTGTAATATGTCAACTCTGTTATTGTAACTTTCATTTTTCTGTGCAATCATGCTTTCATATTTCATGAATTGCTATATCAGTCTGCAGAGAATGTTTATGACAATTCTACTTTATAAGGAGAATGTAATTCACAGTTTAATGATTTGAATATTCTCAATTGCTTTCCTCTTTGTGGTAGCCAAAAAGCTACAAGAAATCAAAAAGCAAAATGAATTAAATATGTCAAAGAAGTAACTTATGTGGCTTCTGTTTCCATGGTAACTGTTCTAGTAGGTTGCCTCACTATCATTTTTGAGTTGTTGAGCCATGTGCAACTCGAGTCAATGTGTCTTATATGTGTTTGAGAAGGTAATATTTCTTTATAGTCATGGCTTGTGCTGTGGCTTCCTCAAAAGGAACTCGTCATTTTCTGATCTTATATGTGTATTTTTTTTTGTTTTATCTACCATTTTCCTTTGTTGTTGAGTCGTTGACATTAGCGTAGTCAAAGGCGCTAGGCACCAAAAGGCACCAATGTGACAGAATATTTGAGGTGTTAGTTGCTATCTCGAGCGAAGCGAGACACTCCTGAATATTATAATTTAAAAAGTATATATCATGAATGATAAAAATATTATATTAATACTAACAAATACAAAATTCACATGTTATATTAATATAGAAGGAGAAGGAGGAGGTGGAGGATGAGAGGAGCTTGGTTGGGTGGTGGTTGTTGGCTATGGGAGACTCCTAATTTTTGGTCAATTGTTCATTAGGATAGGGAGCCAAAGTATTGTTATTGATGGGAGTGTAGGAGGGGCTGCGACGATGAGAGGGAGGATGGTGTCGTAGCAAGAAAGGGGGGGTGTGGTGGGCCCGGGAAGGAGGGGGCCACGGTGTTGATGGACAGGGAAGAGGGAGGAGGGAGGCTGGTGTTGGAGAAGCGGGAGGGATCCAGGAAGAGGGTACGGGCTGCAATGAGGAGAAGGGAGAGGGATGATGGAGTCGGGGTAGGGGGAGCTACAATGAGGTAGGAGGCTGCAACGAGGGGGTATGATGAACAAGGGAGGAGGGAGGAGAAGGGAGTGTACAACGGTGAAGGAGGAAGAAGAGGAGAAAGTGACAGAGGGAGAGAGAGATACCGGGAGGGGAAGAAGCTGTCGTCGTTCGCTGATAAACAGGAAGCTGTTTGCCTAGGAAAATGATACAACGATAAGAACTCGCCGGAGGAAGACGTCACCGCCGCTACCTATGTTCACTGATGGAGATGAAGTTAGTTGTTGTGCATTGAGGCTATGCTGCAGTCGCTGGGGAGGGGGGAGGGGAGGTGTTTGGGGTTTTGTAGGGTGCAAGCGTTCGGGCCCAAGCGAGTGCCTAGGCCGTGCCTGGTTGAACTCGCTTGCATGCCGAGTGACTTCACTTGTTCACATGTTGAATCTCAAAATATTTTGCATATTTCATGTCTCTTTTTTGTGCTGTTGGAAGAATCTTTATACATCTAGAAAGATTACTGCTTCTCAATTGAGATATCTTAGTGGCTAGTGCATGTGCGACGGCATGTAGGCAATTAAATTTAATGAATGGAAATTAATTTTTGAAAAAAAGAGGTTGCTACCAAGAAATCAATTTACCACTTAAGAATTCTAATGGCGAGTAATGTATATTTATTAATTGAACAGAATTGGAGTAAGATTTTCATTTAGCTTGTACCAAGAATTCATCTTATATACTGTTCAGGATGGTTGAAACTTGAAACTGCAGCACATAAATGGTTTAACTTAAAACTATCTGATTTTTTTTCATTTTTTTTCCTTTTAATCTGCAACCAGTAACCTGATGTACCTTCTGATGTGAACTTCCTGATTTTCCATCTCTTGCTCATTTGTTACTTAACATGATTTTACTGCCTTGGATTTATTCAGATGACGGACCATGTGGGATTCTTGCTATGCAAAGGTTCTACTGATCATGTTGTTCATTTTAATCTGGACATTGATCACAGAGTGATTGCTAAAGGTAAAACTTTCATCCTTTTATTTTTGCATTTAGGTTAGATTTTAACTGTACTGTTCAATAACAGTATGCTCAAATGTACCTATTCCCTGATATCCCTGTGATTATGCAATCATATCATTGAACATTTGTTTAGTGCTTAGAGCAGCTCTTGAATTTAAACTTCTTGTGCAACTTTTTGTCATACTGATATCAGGTCTGCCAAAGTATCATATGATAGTAGCTAATTTTTCAGACAGCCAGAAATTGGCTAGACGTGGCTGAAATTGCCTGATCTTTAAAAAATTAGACATTCAAGCCGATCCAGCTGATTCTTGCTTGGAATCTGCCAGCTGACTTGCATGAAAATCTGACATCTTGATAAAGTTTGTTCATGCAAAGCTATCTTAACTTGCCATGAGGGCGAATTTCCCTGATTGAGACCAACTTGTTTGACATTGATCCATATAGTTTACCTTTAAGGTCATTCTATATGGCTTTCCTTGAAATATATAAATCATGTATAACCTCCAGGAACTTTTCATTCTAGAATTTTGCTCGATACAAACCTGATTTTTACTGCCTGGTAGGTTTGGTCATGAGTGTACTTTGTCAAACATTATTCTATAGCTGTTTCCGTATTGGTAATAGGATATACCGATATACACCAAACTTCACCGAATACCCTTTTGATCAGTGTTTACAAAAACCTTCATGATGCTATTTTGATCATGTATCATTTTTGTTTTTTGATAAACCACTAGAGTGGTATGTTACAAGTGTACTACATGATATACTAGTTGTGCAATCCAGTACCAATAAAAAGTAATTAAAAAAAACTACTGACTGATACTGTATCATATGGTCTGATACCGGCCCTTTGTTGGACCAGTAAGCACCGGTTTTTTTTTAATAGACTCAATACTTACCATACCATCAGGTACATGAAACATTGATCATGAGGTTCCTTTCACTCATATGTAGACACTTACAGGAGCATTTTAGTTTTGTGCCTTTTGCATTTTGATATTGCTAGTTTTTTAGTTTTGCATTTACTGTTGTGTCATAAGGAGCTATCCTTCTTAATAATACCTTACTCAAATCTATAGTTGAAATTTGATTGCCTGTATTGTGGTAAGTTGCTAGGTTTTTCCACTCCATAAGTCTACTGATCTCTTGCTTTACTGTTTTCAATCATTTCTTTCTCATCTTTATGTAAAGTTTGAAATCAGCTTTCATGATCCATGCAACCTAGCATAACTAGTATTGAATATTTGTTTGGGGGTACACATAGTTTCCCATACTAACTCCAATTTATGATAACATGCAGTCATTGAGGAATGCAGCCCATTTAAGAGAGAAACTGCTCTTGCTGTGCAGAATACCGATGATAAAACAAGACATATGGAGATTGTAAAGGAACCTTATTTTTCTCTTAGGAACTTAATTCTCTGTTATCCAGGTACATGTTTTCCTGTTTCTTTGTAATCCTCATGAATTTTTTCCGTATATGTTACTAGCTCATTATGTTGGCTTTCTAATTTTGCTTCTTTATAAGGAATCAGTAATGTCCATAACCAATGTTTCTTCTTGGTTCACTTATCCTTTTTAAAGAACTAATGCTTGTCTCATATTGATACTTAAGAGCATAACATCACAGCTTTTGGTCTGTTACTATGATCTTGGTAAATGGTTTCTTCGACTGTACTGCTTTTATATATTCTAGTTATATTATATTTATATGGATATATTTTTATGTTTATGAAGGTAGTAATACGCTAATAGTTGCTTCTTGTAGTCAAGAAGAAGGTAAATTAACTATGCACCATGTGACATAAGGTTGAATAATGAAGTCGTATCTTTTTAATTTTTATGAGTTCATTTATTAGATAATCATAAACAGAGACTACTTGTGCAAACCTATAAGATGTAGAATCTAACATAACAAGTTAATAAAGTGGATTCTTTCTTAACAATAAGTTCAATTATTAGATAATGCATATAAACAGACACATACTTGAGCACGCATATTGGATTCAGAATCTAACAGAAAAGTTATTCTCATAAAGAGTTTGCCAGCTCTAACAATCAATGCTTCAAAAATCAACTGCAACATGTTGATGTTCTTGTATCGTATGGCCCATGTGCATTGTGAGTTTGTGGCTGCATAGGGGGATGCTTATTAGTTCATATTAAAATATGAAAATGATATAAATAAGAATAGGAATATGTAATCAAGATTGCATGATTGATAGGCATATAATATAGTTGAAGACTTGAAATTAAGGAGTAGTGGATTGACATCCATACTCAACAAGCAATGTAAACAATGTTGCCATTGAGGGCAATATAAACACTTGTGGAAGAGTTTTCTTTATCCAGCTTTGCCGTATTGTCACATGGCCATTACCCTCTCCCCGCAAAACCGGTCCATTGGGGTGTGCAGCGCCAATGCTTATAAGGCTCAAGATCTCCCCTTTCCTTACCAATGTGGGACTAAATGCACCTTGCCTACCCGCTCTTGGGCGCACCCCTTTTGAGGTGCATTGCCTACCCGCTCTTGGGCGCACCCCTCTGGGGTGCACTGAGATGATACACCCTGCAGGGTATGCATATGCGCTCGGCGTGGACCCTCTGGGGTGATTGGTGAAGGCCAGGGGTTGCTCTGATACCACAATGTCACGCACTTAGCAAGAATAGCAAGCCACCGAGTTTGTAGTTGCCTAAGTCAAGAATCGCCTGCGCCCGCCCGATCGGACTTAGCTTGGATTCCTAAGTCTTGAGGTAATGGCGTCAATGAAAGGGTCATTGATGCAACCTCGTCAGTCCCGTAGGACATGTCCCGCGTCTCGCGAAGAGGAAGCTTTACAAGCAATTTAACGAGCACTTGGAGTGCAAGAAAGCAGAGAAAGAGAGGAGGAAAACAAGGATGCAGCAATAAGTGTGGAAGTAAGAGATCAAGTTTCCGTCAAGTTGACGTGCAAACTTGTGAAAGTGTTCAACGCCCGACCTTGTCACATGGCCATTACCCTCTCCCCGCAAAACCGGTCCATTGGGGTGTGCAGCGCCAATGCTTATAAGGCTCAAGATCTCCCCTTTCCTTACCAATGTGGGACTAAATGCACCTTGCCTTGGGGCGCACCCCTCTGGGGTGAACTGATGATACACCCTGCAGGGTGATCAGTGACATCCATGAATTCACCTGCCTACCCTCTCGGGCGCTTTACCCTGCCTACCCCAGCTGGGGCGCTCGGCGTGGACACCTCCTGCAGGGTGATTGGTGAAGGCAATACCACTTGTTGGCTATTACCCTCTCCCCGCAAAACCGGTCCATTGGGGTGTGGCAGCGCCAATGCTTATAAGGCTCAAGATCTCTCCTTTCCTTACCAATGTGGGACTAAATGCACCTTGCCTACCCGCTCTTGGGGCGCACCCCCTCCTGAGGTGCACAGCATGATACACCCTCTGGGGTGATCACCGTGACATCCATGAGAATTCACCCTGCCTACCCTCTCTGGGCGCTTGGCGTGACAGTATGCCAGTCGTTATTGATAGATATGAATCGATCATTCGATGAATGAACTGTTATACATGCCAATATGCATAAATCGCCTATAACATCCTTTCTTTTTTTTGCATTGAACCAAGTTAGTGCCTAAAATGGAAACAGCCCATTGGATGCCTTAGAAAGAGATTAGACTGAAGTTTGAGCCTTCAAGGATTGCATTTTAGTTTTCTACAGGTACTATTAATCTCTATTATTGATTGAGAGAGCAGTATCTGAATATTAAAAAATTAGATGTGAGTATTAAGAAAATGTTGTTTTTGCATTAACTGAAAGGTTAGGATGTTGTGTTGTTAATTGTTATAATGAAAGGTGGTGACTAAGAGGAGTAAATTAACACATAAACCAAATAACTGTAACCGCAGAAAAGTTATAAAAAAGAAACAGGGTTATGTCAGAACCAAAAATTTCAATCTGTTTCTCCTTTTCATTAACAAAAATTTCTTTAAAGTATGTTGATCCCATGGAAATTGAATTTTTATATGTCTATATGGCAAGAAATCTGTATAATCTGGAAAACTATCTTGCACATTTTTATGAACGTTAACTCTTCATCTTCAAAATTTTCTGTGGAAAATGAAAAAAAGAATAAATTAAATCCTCATTTTTTTGTTAACTTTGAACATATATCTCTAAAAAATTATGTAACTTTTTCATATAATTCAAACAGCTGAAAAATCAAAGGGAATCAACTCCTTTTGCCTTCTATGAATTTGTTCCTATATTTTGTGTAAAGTTTTTAGTGGATAATCATTTCCATCTTTTTCCTTGCAACCAAACAGACACTTCTGTTTTATTTTGAATTTCTTCAATTGAATAAATACTTTTACTTCTTCAAAAATCAAATATACTTTGATTTCTTTCGTCATATTAATGTCCCAATTGGTGACATAGACAATGAAACATCATAGAGCCATAGATTTTAAGCATTGGACTTTTCTGAGAAAGCTCATGAGGCTAGTTTGTGAGCTTTATACGAGGGGAGCCTCAAAATTAGTGCTTATGAGGTGGATCTTTTTTCCTTTGATGGTGTGTCCTCTGAGTCTTCCCACTATTGCTTGCAGCTCCGAGTCATGGAATGTAGATCACCTGACAACATGTTCTTTGTCTATTTTCTTCTTTCACTTGTTTGTATGGTGTAAAGTAATGCAAATTGTAAATCTATCACACATTTTATATGTTCTTTTTTTCTTGAATGGATTGTATGTGTTCTGTAATTACAATGATCAGAGAATAAAGTGTAGATGTCATACCTTGTAAACCATTTCAAACTTGCTGTTTTCAGTCTTGACATATTTAGATTGTCATATTTGATTGTTTAATTTTTGCTGACTGGTTGCCATTATTTTTGGTATGATCTTTATTTGAATAAAATCACTGATAAGGTCTTCTGTCTTCTGGATTTACTAACATTTCTATTTTTGACCATTCCAGGATCTGTGTCTGTAGATGAAGATGGAAACCGCATATTTATATCTGACAGTAACCATCATAGGATCATCATTAGTGATGGTGCGGGGAAGATTTTGGATTGTGTAAGAATTAATCTGCTTGCCTGTTGATTAACATTTAAACATGCAATATTCAATTTTAGCTTGTTTTACTATATTAGAGATTTTTGAGACAAATGTTGGAATACTGCTATGTTTATTAAGACAAACACAAGGAAGATCAAAAGAGAAAAGGACAATAGGAATCCTAAAAATAAAAAGAAAAGGAGACGATTACGACCATAGGCTAATCTACATGCAGCAAAGTTGTCAAACTCAGAAGCCTTGGGAGGTAGAATTGCTTTGAAACTAGCACCCATGAAAAGTTGTCATAGCCTCTTAGGACACACGATGATTCATCAAGTGTCACATTTAATTCATTGTGTTAGTCCACATTCCATGTTCTTAAGGAAATGAGATTGCAACCTGGAATAAGATTTCAGCCCGAAGAACAAGAAGGTAACATGGTCATATACACAAATTTTTTACTTTGCACTGACAGATAGTATCTTCCATCTGCTTTTATGAGGAATTGAAGCACATACTGTATGTATCAAAGTAGCACTTTGGCACCCATCATTACTCTAGAAATTAGTGGCATGATTTTATTATAATTTCTCTTTGCAACTATTGAAATGGATTTGAGTGCTAAAAAGGCATGTTTACCTTTATGCTTTCTCTCACTTTACTCACCACCACTAATGATGATCCTAATACAGTTACTGTCAGTTACAAAGATATGGTTTCCACTTGCATCTACATATACAGATATATTTTAAGTCTTAATTTTTTTTCAAGATTGGTAACAAAAGTAAAGTCATATTGAAATTAATGACCGACAAATCTTCCTAAATCAAATTTTGAAATCTTTACAAGGAGACCATCGTCATATGGCTTTTGAAGCAGCACCTTAAAATCATTCCGAGGAGATCATATGCTGCTGGTGATCTCCATTGCTTTTCACCACTGGCTTTTCTCATTGTTGTATCACTAGTTATCTTCTACTATTGCTAGCAACATTATCAAACTTGCTCTCCTATCAAGAACTATTGAGGGTCCATAAACTTGCATCATAGCATCATAAGATCCTACAACCTAATCTAAATTAGCTTTTGAAAACCATTTATATAAAATTCCATAAATGTTTTCACATAATCGTTTATAAGAAATTAAAATGACACCAATGCAACATTTTAACAAATAGAATTTAGAAACTTAGATGCAACTGCATGCAGTGCCGCACATGCAACACACTAGAGAAAAGGTAGCTGCTTAAGTATCAAACTGCAGAGAAGTAGTTCTGCTGGCTGCTGCAAGCAATTTGAAGTGCTCACAAGAATAGAAAACTGAATGATCAAGTAATGCCTAACTTCCATTGTCATGTTACTTTCGCTCAGAGTGGTGTATCCATTGATTTGAAGCTGCACTTAGTATAGCTAAATCAACTAATTAAGGCACATGAAATCATTTAGTAAAAGCATCTTTAACTTGAAACCTCATTTTAACCCATCAATTTACTTGTATCAAACATCAGGGATGAAAGAGGAATACCTTTTCCAAATAATTATAACACAGAAAATTAGTTAATGTAGCAACCATGATCAAGATAAATGTTACCAAGGTTGAATTTCTTGCACATAATGGAGGTTAAGACTAACAACATAATTAGTTAAAAGCTGCAGAAGAAAAAACTAGTAATATAACTAAAAAGAAAAGCCATGCGGCATGACAGAAACACCTATCCTTTTTGGTTTTGCTCTCACAACAAGAGCCTCTAGTTGCCATTGAGAAGAAGGGAGAGATGCAAGCAACAACAATGGTTTGTGGTCGTAGAGAGAGGGTCAAAGGAAGGGGAGAGAATGGAGGCAGAAGCCAGACAACAGAGGGGAGAGGAGGAGATGCACATTGGTGGTGTTTCATGGTCGTGGAGAACCGGGTGGAGGGATGGGTGACAAGTGATGGTGGCCATTCCTAAGTATATGTTAACTTGGAAAAGCAAGGGGGTAGAAGAGGGGACGAGACTTCCAAACCTCTCCTTAGGTGAGAGGAGGTGGCAGGTGGTGGTTGCTTAAATATAGTCGGTGGTGGTTGTTATTTGGATAGAGGATTTGTTGGCAGTGCTGGTTGTTGCTTAGAGTGAGGATTTGTTGGCATTGCTAGCTGTTGCTCAGAGAGAAGATTTATCGGGTAGGACATTAAGGGGGGCACATGTTAGAAGATTGGGCACGTGTAAATGCGGGTTGGGTTTTAAGAGAGAAATAGGATAAAACTTGGTTAATTCAGGTCAACTAGTACAAGTAGACCAAATTGACTGTGTTTACTATTGAGTTGAACTAATTCAAGGTCACGATAGGAGAAGCTAGGGCTCAAATAGAAATAAATAGGTTGAGGAGTAGCTAGGTGTCGTGATCTAACATGATTGAATAATTGACCTGTTAACTTCGTTGAGGTAAAACATTGACCCAAAATGGCCAAGTCTAAGTTAACAGTTTTATTCTCATCGAGCCCTTATAATCTAAGACTGCTCACTTCTGATGTAAGACTAAAATGGGGTGTTACAATCTCCCCACTTATGGTTTTGACATCCTTGTCAAGGTCTAGTATAACCAAGAATCAGACCATAGCATGATGAATGTGAGGCCATCAAGACACCATAACATGTTTTTGGCAGCTGGAAGATGTTAAATCAGCATGACAGTTTTGAGATTGTTATGCAAATGAATTTAGTTATTGTTGGAGAAAGTTGTTGATAAGTTATAACTGGGCACAGATGGAAGTGCAAACATGAGTGTACTGGATGATGCTCAAAGATGTGGAACTCAATGATGCGCAATTGCTAGATACATTTATAGAGATTTTTTGGTATCAAGTTCATAAGCCATTTGTAATTTTCATTGTTATTTTGGAGCACAAAGCAACCATAATAAAGTAATGTTCAAATGAATACGGCTATTGTGGGAGATAGTTGCTTATCCTTAAGACTTGATGTTACTATTTACAGATCTGCTGTCCACTCCGCATGGTTATACTATTCTTGAATTTAAAATAATGCATTATGGATTAAATAAAAAAATGCAGTTGCTTATCCTTATGTTGTAATGTAACTACTTACAAATCTTCTGGTCTCTTTGCATGATTATGCTATTCATGAAGTTCATATAATGCATAATGGATTAGATAAACAATGCACTTAATGCTAACTTTGAAAATCTTGAGCTGCATGGCTTATGGATTAAAGTTTGGTCAAATGATACGGCACTAAGCTTAAGGCTAAGGATTTGGATTCATCAAAAGGAAATTGATAAAAAAAATGTTCTTGGGCTTTGTGATTCATTTATTTTAGTTGAATGCTTGAAACTATGGATTCACTAAAGGGTGGGCCTGCTTTCTGTATTTTGTGACCGTGACTGCTAGACGATCGAATCCAGAACTATCGTTTTGATGCAAATGCTTGGTGTGTAACCTTCTTCCACCTAAACCTTGGACTGTCGGTCTAGTTCTCCGGTACGAGATGTCTATGGATTCTCTTATGAGAATCAAGGCATTAATGATCTTATAGAATTAGGCTAGTTACGCTGCCCTGTGCGTGCTAGCTGACTGTGGGTATACTTATACCCTCTCATCAAATTTTGGTCTTCCTAACCTGCTCCCTTTTCTTCTTTTTTCTTTACCAGCAACTCCTTTACACTCCATGTTTTTAAAAATACCCTTTTGTATTAAATTTCTCAAATTTGATATGGGGCATATTTCTTGTTCTCCAAATCAAGTTCAAATTTTAATATCATGTGTCTTAATTTTCTTTCTTAATAATGGTTTTTTTTTGCTAAGTGAAGCCTAAAATTTCATGTTCCAATCATGCAGTGTTGAATTTATACTGGATGGATGTATTTCATGAAGATCCATCTGAATGTAAGCTAGTTCCATATGGTTTTTTCTTGGATCCTACCTAAATCTGCAAAAATTTAACACTGATCAGCATGGTTCTGGTCTAGATCAGCCAAGTATGCTCATTTGTGGATCTCATTTGTGGATCCAGCTTAAATCCATGTGGATCCAACCTAGATGTGCATTAATCTAAGCTAGCTTGCATTGTTGATCTGGCCAAGATTGGTATGTCTAAGCCATAATGTTTCTTTATCCTTTATTATTCTGATGATGATAGTTCTAACTCGAGTATATTATTATTCTGACGAGTAGTAATAACTCAGGTGTTTTATACTGTTAATATTTCTTAAAATGTTGAATAAATTGGGGTTCTGGTTTATCTGATTATTCAAATAATACAATATACAGTAATTTCATTCATTTTGCAGATCGGTTGTTCCCCAGGTTTCGAGGATGGTGAGTTTGAATCTGCCAAATTGTTCCGGCCTGCTGGATCCTTCTATCATCCTGATGAAAATTGCCTTTTCTTTGTGGACTCTGAGGTATGACATACAATATGGAGATTAATGCATTTCAATTCTTCCTTTTACCTGATGCCTTTGTAATGCAAACCTCATTGTGAAAAGTTCTAAAGTAAATTTCAACTACCACTGCATGCCTGGTTCTTATAGCTTATTACTGCATCAGTACATTGCCATATATTGGACCTTTCAGATAAATGTTGTTAGCAGCTATTTGGGAATGTTAGTTGCTTTAGCATTGAGTTGGGTGAGATAGTCAGCTGAAAATTTCAAATATTTTGATTATTGCAAGAGTCTTAACCAGCCTTATGTTTCTGCGATTTTGGTATTGTAGTATTATTCAAGTGTGTTATTGCTGCCAGTAAGGAATTGGCACATATTAAGGTCCCAGCTATGCCATCACATTGCTAGGTCAATTTTTGGTTGTTTCCACTAGGCACAGAGGCCTTCTGGAATCCACAATGTACTATTGCTAGAAATGTATCAGCATACTCTCCCATGCCACAAGACCACAATCCTTGATTATGTACCATTTATATTTCTCATGTCTCAAGATTGATGTTCACATATATTAATTGCCAAATTGAATCTTAACTTGGCCAGGAAAACAAGAAATGATGCACAATTGTTGCATCCAAAGTGTTATAGTGTTTATTCTTATAATTGATTAATTATGCTAATGGGAGGCCATCTACCAAATTGTTCTTAGCTTAAATTATCAGTTTCACAGTGTAGGCAGGATTCTTGTCTTTGAGGAACCTTCATGCTATGATTTTTCATGCTGGGAAGCAGATCCAGACTAGTTTTGCCTTGGTGGCCTTTTCTCTCCTTTTTTTATCATGGCTTGTGATTCTTATGATGTGTATAGTTTCTTTAGATGTTCTAATAATCCACAATGGGGTGACGATGTGCATTTAGGCAATTGCTTTTGTTCTTTTCTACCCTTACTTTTTGTTTGCCTCTATTGTAATAAGTTTTGCTTCAAAATAGAACGAAGATTATCTGCATACTTGGCCTTGTCTTCTTCTTTTGTGGATTTGATGACAAATATGAACAAACATTAATATTTTAACCAAGGAATGCTGTTTCGAGTACTAGACCTGTAGATCGGACTGGTACGTATCGGTTAGTACACCGTACATACCGGTGACTCGAAGAGGAAGAAGAAGGAGAAGAGGAAGGCGCAATGGAGGAAGCGGAGAAAGGACGAAGAAAGGAAAAAGAGGAGGCAGTGGAGGAAGAGGAGGATGAGGGAGGAGGACACGTACCTGTCAACAACACACGATGGGTGGCGAGTGGCGATGGGCGACACCAGGAGTTGGCAAAACATGTGTGTGAGAGAGAGAGACAGCAAGGCAGTGGTTGACCCAAGGCAATGTTGTGTATGTATGTGTGTCCGTCGACGGGTGTGTGTGTATCTGTGTGCGGTCGACGGAGATCGAGCGTAACGGTCGAAATTCGAGAGAGAGAGAGAGAGAGAGAGAGAGAGAGAGAGAGTGGATGCGCCCGGCGTGCATCGCTTTCGATGCCCGTATCGCATCCCGTGCGAGCAACTCGGTACACCGTGCACGGTGAGAGAGAGCGGTGTGCATGAGAGAGAGAGAGAGACGGTAAGGCAGTGGATGACCCAAGGCAATGATGAGGCAACAAGTGGTGACGAAGCAATGGGAGGTGCATTGAGAGAGATTAGGAGAGACAGGAGAGAAGATCTTGTGGATAGAGCCACTTTCTTTACCGTCCATCTTTGCTGTGGATAGGGCTTTCATGGTTCTTGCATTCATGAACAGCTCAAATTTGAACTTGTATTTGACTCAATCTCAATCTGTTCAAAATTCTGTGAATTTAATCAAGCTCAAGATGAGCATGATCAACTATATGATCGTCTAGACCAAATACAAACAAGGATTCTCTTCATTCTTATTCAACTTGTTTACAACCCTTGTTGTGATGCATCATAAGAATTCTCATTTTAGTTGCTGGTTTATTCCTTTTTATCTTTATTTTTTTCTTCATTTTGAAAATAATAGATTTGAATTTATGATCTGCATTATATTGAACTGTCTTCACATTTTACTTCAATTTTTTTTATCACTCTGATTTTTCTGAACTTGTATTAATGTTTGATTATATATCCACATTGTTTTCCTTTGATGAAGAATTATACAAGTGGTATAGAAGATGCAACTAGTAATATGTTTTTCCTCTTTTTTAATCTTTACACATTAATTTTTTGGTAGAATCATGCCATTAGAAGAGCTGACATGGAAAAGAGAGTGTTGGAGACAATTTACCCCGCTTGTGTTCGGAAAAGTAGCAGTATTTGGAGCTGGATCCTAGATAAACTTGGACTGAAAACTAAAGTTGTTTCACAAGCTGGGGAACTTGATGTGGACTTGATTAAATTTCCATGGTATTTGATGAAGACAAGGGATAATGACCTCTTGACAATAGACCGCAGGTGATATATGCCTTTTACTAATGAATTTAAACTGAATAAGTATAATTTTTTTAATTTAAACTGTATAAATATGGTGCCAAAATTTCAGTTTTGGATGATCATTTACCATTTCAACAATTTTAGAAAAACTTTTGGTATATGCATTAGGCATTGCTCCACTTGTTGCAAAAGTTATATTTCTTGTTTAACTGTTGAAATAGAGGGGAGCCATTTTCATGCCCTGTGGTTTTGGTAGATATCAAACAAGTGTGAAATTAAATATTACGTCATCTACATGATCTTCAAACTTCTTGGATGGTGGATGACTTGTATAACACCCAATTTGAATTAAAATATTTGGTCAAGGTAAAAATAAACCATTCCGTTATTTTACATTGAACAGCCAATTCAAGACTTTTAAAAGTTCAACACCATTTGTGGTCCTCATGTGCATGGTACATGTATTAAGGCTTAAAATGATCTGCTAACCTGATCAAAGGGACAAATCTGTAAATTTCAGCCAAATAAAATGACAACAATAGTTTCAACATGCAGGTGGCAAAATGATTGGTTGAGGCAATCCATCAGTATTCTGACTGATCTGAGGCATAGAAATTATTTATAATCGTATCACATTGTAGAGAACACTGAATTTTCCCATATCTGATAATCTTCAGTGGCAGTCCAGCATTTATAATGACCTGGAAGTACACCAAGAATGGTGGTCTAAAGTATCTACCATAAGCAAACTGTGGCATAGTTAAGCATGAGCAGCTTTGTTTGTATGCATGTATGCATATTCACCTCTATGCCAATGGTGAGATTTAGTAGCAACTTCTGTCAACTAACATTGTTTCACTAAAGATTTTGTCAACAAAACCTGTGTGTCCTGTTATCACCATGTTTCTAAAATATTGTAGTTCATTTGGTACGGAAGATGATATGGAAGATTTGTCTACTTGAAGATGCTATTTTAAATAGGCATAATAGTTTAAAATGTTGACCTATCTTAAAATGGGCACTCAAGGAGATGGTGGAGGAGATCGAGGCTTGAAGAAACTTACCATATGCAAATTGTCATTCATCTGCATCAGGAAATTTTACTTTCTATACCCCGCAGGATGTATCTTTTGATGTTTCTAGAATTAACTTATTCTATATCTTTGAATTTTTTATGTTATTTGAATATTTCGATATTATTCTTATTAATGTTTATGTTGATATGTTTCACATTTTATTGTTTTCTTTCAAGGAATAATTTTTGAATTATATAAATAACTTTTATAACAAGGTTTACAATTTTGTACCATACCGAAGTATCGAGCTCAGCTCAGTACGGTACGGTACAAGTATACCAAGCGGTATGTTTTGGTGTACTACTCGGTGTGTATATATATATATAAATATATAATTTAAAAAGTTAAAAAATAAAAAAGGCATCTCGTTTCTTCTGCCTGCGTGGGGAGAAATCGAGGTTTCCTCTCCCCACGAAAAAAAGGGCGATGAGGCGACATCGCCTTGTTTCTTCTGCTCGCGTGGGGAGAAACCGAGGTTTCTTCTCCTCGGACAAAAAAGGGCAACAAGGCAACGTCGCCTCGACGACGCTCGGTTTCTTCTCCCCGCGACATCGTCGAGGTTTCTTCTCCCCACGCGGATGAAGAGAAGTCGCCGATGACGTTGAGGCCTTGTTGCCTTAGACGAGGAGGTGACATCTCATCTGTGACGTCCGGCAAGGGATGGTGGTGATGGATCGGGATCGTCGAGGGAGAGTAGTGTCGGATCTCTAGGTTCTCCCTTTTCTTCTCCTTCTTTCTTCTCCCTCGGCTAATACCGTCCGATGGTGGGTGGCGACGGCCGAAATTGTCCGTCATTGACCGATTTCACGTGGTAAGCGGAAACAACACTAATCGATGGTACCACCCGGTAGTAGACGGTTCGTGTATCGGTCTGTTGGCGGACCGGTACGTACTGCTCGTATCTTTCGAAATTAAAATCCTTGTTTTATAATAATATATATCAAAGTAAAATATATTTTTTATATAATTTTTTTTCTGAATTATTACAAAAGAATTTCCTACTGTGACATGGTTGGCTTCAAATCATGGGGGCATACTGATGTACTACCCATATCGGTCACCTGTTAGACTAGTATGTACTGCCTATACCGAGCGGTATGCTGCGGTATGGCGAACTTTGGATAAACTACTACTTTAAGGACTGCGAACTTGTATATGTAGACCTGTTTGGATACTTTTTCCCACTGGCAGTTCTAGACTAGTTCTTCAACCACTGCTTTAAGTGAACCTTGACTTTAGACTCTAAACGAAGGTTGGCTAGGATTGATAGTTTAGCTCTTTCTTAAGCATCATGTTATAATATCTAAGAAAAAAAGGTATATAATGCATCTTTACAAGTAAAAGTCTGGAATTATGATTTCATTCTATCATATATGCTAGTTGTTGCTAATAAACATACCATTCCATCAGCTATATTCAGATATAAAGAAAGGCAAGTACAACCATTCTTTAAATGTCAAAGTAGTTGGGTTTTATCTTCTTGTGATAGGTTACGATATTTTTATTTTGTCATAAAATAAAGAAATGATTGTTATTTGAGTTCAGGCTGAAAATATAATAGAAGTTTGCCCTGCAAAATGTCTGGACTTGGGAGAGCATCGAATGCGTGAGATATGTATGGTACCTTTGCATAATCAATAATCTGATTTTGCAGCTTTGAAACTTTATGGGTTGTGAGCATGGAAACTGGAGAAATTAAGAGGATTGTAAGAGGTATGTCTTTTATTTTATGGCTTCACTGGTATCTTTGATCAAATAAGTCTCAACTACAGAACCTTATTTTTGATAGGAGTCTCCAACATTATGGAGATGTGTGAGGACATGATAATGGAGAAAGTAACTCTACTGAAGGATATTTACCAGAATATGCCATCAAAGAGACTTCATCATTGTCTTTCATTTGAGGGAATCCCTTTTGCTGGTTTGTTTTCATCAGTAGCAAGCTTCCAAAATGATGTTATCTTGTGTGGTGCAGGTTGGTTATCCTTGAAACTTCTATAATTTCTCTTTCTGCACCAAAAATTTATTAACTGTTATGTTCCATGTTACTTCCCATGAAGCTAGTCAAAGAGTCCTCAAATATCATCGAGAATCCAGGGGCATTTCATTTCTACAATTTTCAAACTTAGGAGTGCTTGGATTACCATATTGGATGGTTTGTCCTCTTGAGAGAGTTGTTAATAGGTGTGGTGATTCGGTTTCAATCTTGATTTTCAGTTGGAAATTTTGTTTGCCAAGCAAGTGATTGATTGCCTGTTTACCTTTGAGTAATGAGCTAAAGGTGTGCTGTTTTAGTTTTTCTAATTCCTTGATATGCTTGTCATGTTCTAGGGGAAATGCAGGGAGCTTTTGCAGTGAGCAACTCCATCATTTTGATGTCCTTCCTGGTAAGTAATAGGATTCTGGTTCATCATATAACATACTTTCTTGTTGACATATAATATTCTTTTTTTATTCCTAAGCATAGAGATTATCTTAATCTGCATAGATGGTGGGTATCTTGCTGTAGTTGCTTTGATATGTGAGGAATATGTCGGTACCCTGTCGTTATTGCCAATGATTAATTATGAATCAGATAAAACTGCATTAGTTGTAGTTATTTATCATGTTCATATCATTTGAATATACAATGGTCAATATTATACAATGTTCTATACTAGCTATTTAACATTCATGGTTTCCGAAAACAAAAGAAGTAGACAAAAAAAGCATTCATGGTCTCAGATTATCATCTCTGGGCATCTTTTTCTTGGTCAGACCTTACTAGTATACCATTTTTGAATTAATTTGGTGTATGGCATGGAGGAGATAACTATGTTGTTGAACTCATGGTACATTGTCTGATTTTTCACAGGAAGATGTGATATACAATTTTATGTGGATATACCGCATGGTACTGAACTCGTAGCACCAGTGGACAGAAGATGCATATGGTGCCAAGCTAGAGGATCTGCTGCAGAACTCTCTGGATTGCAGGGAGCGGTAACTGGTGCAGAGAAGGTATCATGAAGAGGGCCTTTTCTTTTCTCCACTCTTGTGACTTCCCTTGTTCTAGTAATCAAAACTATTTTGGTGGCTTTGCAAGGTTGGTGTTGCTCAGCAGTGGTTTGATGAATTGGATAACCTTGCTTTTTCGAAAATGGAGGATGAACCCTGTTCTGAAGATGGAGAGGAACTTCCTGAGGAACACTTCCAAGTTAAGGACAAGATTCATTTTGATTGTTCTATAACCATAAGTCCTGGGACTGCTGAGGTACCCATTTTCACTATTCTCATGAACTCCTATTTAAAGTTGTGCTCTTAGCAAGGTAGAATTTCATTCTCTGTGGAATTTGATGGATTAATATTCAGAGGGTATATCACTTGATTGCTTTTGGTGATGATGGATGCCCGTTCTCTTAGTTTCTGTTGAAGTTGGTTTTTCATCTCAATCACACCTTTTCTTTTGACGGAGATATCTCGATCAAGACAAACAAGCATGAAAACTGAAAGTACCTCCAGAGTAAATCATATGAAAAATAATATTCTTATGTGTTTAATGATATAGGATGTGTTGCTATTGGTACATATTCCTTGTAAACTGATTTTAAAAGAGGGCTCGTCATATTTAATTTATTTGTGCATATGTAAAATCATGCAAATTAAATTACTGATGCATCCAGATGGAGTCATTGTTTGACCACTAATGATAAGCTTCCATGTAAACTCAGTCCTTTTCTTAGCTTTGCCCCTGCAATAATGGTTTTGTTTTTTTAATTTCATTATCATACATTCTTGTAGAAAACAATAGCTTTTCCCAAATTCAGATCAGGCAAAAAAAAAAAAAAGAAAAAAAAAACATCAGCCAGAATCAGGATACTAAGAGAAACAAAAGGAAAATAACTTTTCCCTGTTAAAAAGATTGTGCGTTGTCTATCCCTTTCCTTTTCATCTTTCTGTTCAACTACCATAAGACCAAATATCCAAAATGGAGGGTAGATGGTGGTCCAAGAAAATTTGAGGTAATCTTGATGTTTCATGATATCATGTTTGTGTTTGTACAAGCAGTCATGCATGGTTTAGATAAGACCCCATCAATGAGTCATAAATACCAGTTTCCTTATGTTGCAGTTCTGACGTATCAATTTGTGGTGGTGTTTTTTAACCCACAAGAAGTCTTTTATGGTATATCTTAGATTTCTACATGCTTGCTACGCCAGAGGTTTGTAGCAAGTTGTTCTCTTTTTACGATTAATACCCGCTGTGCTTTAGTCCGCCACATATGGTGGTAACGTGATGTTGATTGCTTTTGATCCTAGGTGGTGGTCTCTGCGGTTGTCTATCTGAAGCCAAAGAAAACACAAGGTAGTACAGAGTGGAGTTTACCAGCGACAACGCTTCTGGAGTACAAGCGTGAAGTCAGAAAACTGGAAGAAGATGCATCCATCAGGTTGCTTTCAAAAACCTTTGAAGATGTAGAAGATATGATCTTCATGAAGCCGCTGCATATCAGACTAAGATTCAAGTGCGGTGACCACCCAACTGGCAAAACCACTAAAGAGACCATTTGCACAGACTCCACAATCAAGGTCCCTATATCTTTGAACTAGTTACATACATGATTGTAGTTTTCCATCCATTGTGTTCTTCCCTGACCCATCTCTTTCTTTCTCTAACAAAGAGGTTTAAAATATTTAGTCAGCCCCCTCTCCTCCTTTGTGCTTTCCAAATAAACAAGGAGAATAAGCAGCTTAGTTGTAACTTACAGTGATGTTCATGTTTTGAAACACATTATTTCATTAGTGTTTTCGGTAACTCTGGGTTATATATCGAACATGCAATTTGTGATTTGTCATGTATCCTGTCTGCCATCAATATTATGTTGCTGCTTCAGCAGAAGTAGTCTTTTCATCAGAGTGTGCATATTTCTCTTGCGACCCAAGCAACCATCAGTTTTCTTCAAACAATTTGAATCTCCCCTACTTTACTTATAATGGTTGTCGGTGGAGTCCTTTTTTACCCATTATTAGAATGAGGTCTTGACATCTTAAAATCAAGACATAGTTCTAAATATATGATGCTTTATTATGTTTTTTTAATATCCTGTTATGTTTGTGTTTGTGTATTGTACACTTTTAATTTTTTTAGTCTTTCCTTGTACCTAAATGAAGAAACCTCAAGCACTCCATTTGTCACCACCAAATGAGGAACATTATTTGCTGTAAAATCTCAATCAACATGCTGGATCTGAGGGTTGTTGATAGATGGACAGATACAAAGCAGCAGCTCCACATTCACAGAAGAAGCATGGTGATCTGAAAGCGATGATGTGGTGTGGTGCCAACTAATTTTCTATCCAACCCAATCTCTCTCTCTCTCTCTCTCTCCTCAGGACCAGTAGGTAAGCCATTGCTGACTGCATCTCCATTCCACTCTGTGCAGGGACCTTCGTCTTCCAAGTCACTCTTGAGATTTCAAAGGATATGATGACGATTGGGTAGAATGGAGTTGCCGTTGGGAGACACGATCATAGTTTTCGACTCCAAAGTTTTGATGGTACGTCTCCTCCTCTTCTTTATAAGATTTATTTTAGTAAATCACATAAGTTTCATTGTAATATTCAAATGCCTCAAAGTGCAATTTTGTTTGCTAGTATTTTAAAACCAATATTCTATTGTCAAGACTTATTAATCAATGTTTCAGCTGTAGGGGAGGATATGATGCCATCTTTGCGAAGGAAGCCACAGCATCACTCCTTTCACCCTTCACCCGCCTTCCTCTTTCACTACGCACCCAACTCGTTAGCTCTGCCACACCCATCATCAAACCACCACCAAATGCTGTTGCCTTGGTGGTGGTGCGGTGGGTGAACCGAATGGCCCCTATAAATCCACCACCTCCATCTACCCCTCCTCACCCCACCACCCTCTCTCTCTGAAGACCAGCCGGCCATGGGTTCCGTCAAGAACGCGCTGCAGCTGACGCCGGCGGAGGACGAGGAGGCGTGCATGTACGCCATGCAGCTCGCCAGCGGCTCCATCCTACCCATGACGCTGAAGGCGGCCATCGAGCTCGGCCTCCTCGAGATCCTCACCAAGGCCGGCCCCGGCGCCCGGCTGAGCCCCGCGGACGTGGCGGCGCAGCTGCCCACCGAGAACCCGCACGCGGCCGTCATGGTGGACCGCATGCTCCGCCTTCTGGCCGCCTACAGCGTCGTCAGCTGCACCGTCGAGCCCGACGCCGCGGGCAGGCCGCCGAGGACGTACGGGGCGGCCCCGGTGTGCAAGTACCTGACCAAGAACGAGGACGGGGTGTCCATGGCTGCTTTAGCTTTGATGAACCAGGACAAGGTCCTCATGGAGAGCTGGTAATCCCGTCTTTAGCTTCGCATCTTACAATTAATGTGTTGCATGGCGCTATATATTTGCCAAATGAAGTCATCGATTTAGAAGATACGTAATTTAGATTGGGGATTTAAATGTGTCGGTATCTTCTAAAATCTATTATATATCACTATAATTTAACCCGATGCACGCGTGATCCGACGGCAGGTACTACTTGAAGGATGCGGTGTTGGAGGGCGGCATCCCCTTCAACCGGGCGTACGGCATGACGGCGTTCGAGTACCACGGCACCGACCCCCGCTTCAACGCGGTGTTCAACGACGGCATGAAGAACCACTCCGTCATCATCACCAGGAAGCTCCTCGACATCTACCGCGGCTTCGACGACGTCAGCCTGCTCGTCGACGTCGGCGGCGGCATCGGCGCCACCCTCTTCATGATCACCTCCAAACACCCTCACATCCGCGCCATCAACTTCGACCTCCCCCACGTCATCTCCGAGGCGCCGCCCTTCCCAGGTCTTCCTTCTTCTGTTTCCCCTTCGTCTCCGCCGATGCCATCCCCTTCCGCTCACATCGTTTGCTGCAGGAGTCGAACACGTCGGCGGAGATATGTTCGCGAGTGTTCCCTCCGGAGACGCAATCTTGATGAAGGTCGGTCGCGATTAAACCCTCTCATTCGATGATTTAGAGTCTAATAAGCTCGATTAAATGGTAAATTAGAAGCACTGAGATATGGTCTGGACAATGGCATGAACCACAGTGGATTCTCCACGACTGGAGCGACGAGCACTGCGCGAAGATACTGAAGAACTGTTGGGAAGCGTTGCCGGAGAAGGGGAAGGTGATAGTGGTGGAGTGCGTTCTCCCGGTGGTTCCGGAGCCGACTCCCCGAGCTCAGGGCGTCTTCCACGTCGACCTCATCATGCTGGCTCACAACCCGGGAGGGAAAGAGAGGACGGAGGAGGAGTTCCATGGCTTGGCCAAGCGGGCCGGCTTCTCCGGGTTCAAAGCCACCTACATCTTCGCCAACGCTTGGGCGATCGAGTTCACCAAGTAGATTGCACCTCCCATGCCGCGTCATCGAGTCAGTCGTATATGCTTGAGCGAGTTCATCTACCGTTTTCTTTGAGTTCATCGGAGCTTTCAATATTGAAACATGAAAACAACGATGTAAACATTAAAAATAAAAAATAAAACTATGATTATGTTATTATATGAAAAATTTTAATATCAGAAACTAAAATTAAATAATATTTTATTTGTAAAATAAAAAAGAGTTCATAGATCAATAATCAAAACAAAATAATTATATAATGAAAATGAAAATAACAAAATATTAGGATAAGATTTCTAATAAAAAAATGAGAAGAAATAAAAGGAAAGGAAATGTTGATGCCGACATGCGAACTTGCATCCAAAAAGAATAATCTTTTTGCCTACAAAAAGGTGGATCGGAACGGTAGATTTGTAGTTTGCTTGAAGGAATGAACTATCGAGGCCGCTCCCACTGCACTAAACGACGGAATGCACTGGCACTCAACCATGTTTGGTTTCGAGCATTTCTCATATCAATCACAGTCTTCTGGCATCCTGTCTGCGTTTGCTACTCGAGTGGGTCGGTTTCTTCGATGGCAAGGAAGAGGAACATTTAATTGCCTCCTTTGTTGCGTCGGTGCGTCGGAGGTCTCTGTGTTCCATCTCTTCCAACTCACATGAAGATTCTGTTCTTGACGGTGAATACAAGTAAAGGACATGGCATCATTTATTTTTCTTCCATTAGTTAACGGGTTGGCATGCTAAAAGCCATCTCTCTCGGGATTCGAAAGTGTTGAGATGACCAAGGTTTTGTCTTACAGACAACATTAACACATAAAAATGATTGTTTATTTAATAAAATTTTAAATATCACACCATATCGATCAGAGTTATCGGTATAATACTTATCGAATTGTACTTAGCATACCGACAACACATGAAATACTAAGATATATTAATGTACCGCTGTATCAATTCTCTATTGATTCGATATACGTATCGCCCATATTGAACGATCATATTATTTTGATCGTTTACAAGTCAATCAACAATGATGATGAGTAGATATAGTATGGTAGCAAGGTCATGACAATAGACGAAAATAGTGAAATATTTAAATTTTTCGTGCATATAAGTAAAGAGTATTGAATCACTTAAAAAGACATTTTTGTGTTACACTACCGTAACGAGCAAAATTGATCCAAAATAGGCTTGTTTTGTTGTATGATAGTATAATATATCAAAAGTTTATAGGATAAAAAGGATAAATTCAAACATAAGTTTATCACAAAAATATCTTAGAGAGTTCAACGTAATTTAATTATTTTAAAACCTATTCAAATTTCTCTAAAATTGTAATAATATATTTTACATGCTTTATATTAATTTTTATATCTTTTCGTAATTTTGGAGTTAAATAGATGATGAAATAAGAGATTTTTTGTTCGAGGTACATTAGTCTTGACTGTTATTTCTGTTATTGAACTTAGTTATAAAGTCGTAAAGAGAATATTAACAGTAATATCAAAAATTGGGTTCTTTTTCAATGCCTTACTTTTTGTAGTTGATGATGAGATGCTGCTACCAATAAAAGGATCATACCGTCTATAATCGAAGAGGAGATGAGAGATGATGAGGTTGGATAAGATGAGATTATCAATTCTCAGTGATGCCATTGATGAAGATATAGAGGATGTCGCTATAGTTGATTGTCGAAGAGGACCACATGATTCCACCATAAAAAGGAGCATAGTTACATTGATCGTTGTCGTATCGGAGGAAAGGATGTTATCGTCGTTAAAGGGAGGATACTATCGCATAAGAGGAGAGGATGATGCCATCGTCGTTTGTCATCGAAGAGGAGAGGACTTGTCATCACCATTATCAACAATAAGTTTATATCAAAGCGATGTAATTTTCATCTAAACGTCTCTTTTACCTTTTGATTCAAACCAATTCAATTTGTTTTGAACGATCCGACTCGAATCAAGACCTAGATCAGATTATAGTAGCTCCTTGAGTTCATTGGGTTTGAATCAGATCGGCAAGCTCAATACAAAGCGTCGCATCTGTTATAAGAATATTTCTAAAATTTTAAATAAAATGCTGTTCTTGATTTAGAAAAAAAAAACAAACAAACATGAAAGCATCAACTGTCAAAAAAAAAAAAATTTGTTGGGAGCTCTGCAGTCGCAATGTGTCAACGCGACGATTGACTCCCCTGCTGCTCTCTGCTCCGTCTTCTCGTTGCTTTCACGTTCACGTGAGCAATTGTGGTGGGTCGCCCCACCGGCCTCTCCGCCCGTGATCGGGGCGGAGCACACGGGCGCGCATGCCGACGAAGCAACGATCACGGGCCTCAATTGTTGCCTCCTGCTGCGTCTTCTGGAATCAGGAAACGTCAACAAACAGTCTCGCCCTCTCTCTCTCTCTCTCTCGTCTTGATCTTTATCTCATGCAAGAAGGCATGTTCTGTTTCCTCAGAAGACTATTACAACTTCATGTCGCATTATGCATCACTAAAGCTTTGTGATTACAATGAAAATGTTTGATGATATTGCTGTATAAGGAACACGCCGAAGGGATATGATGGTGTACGAGAGAAGCCCCTATAAATGGACTCCCATCTTCGCCGTAAGTCACGGTCGCCGAGGGACATCGACTTCCTTGACGATGGAGTTGCAAGGGCGCAGCAGCATCTCACTCCCACTGGTATCACCGTTACCGTCTTTGTTCTCTCTTGGCCTCCTTCTTCTTCTTCTTCTTGTTTCAGGTTGAACGGAAGCAGAGCATGGACCATTTCCTTCGCCTCTGCTTCTTCTTTGTTCTCCTTCCCTTCTTCGCCCTGTTCTGATTCTCCAAAAAAAAGCTTCCTTTTTTTACTTCTATGCATCCTTTTTCTTCAAATGTCGATAAAAGAGTGATCTTTTTTGCCAAAGCAAGAGAGCGACTTGACGCATTGCGTTCTTGAGTTCCTCCTAAAGGAAAAGGAATCATTTTTTTTTTTTTACCTTCGAGGACAGGGAAAAACTGAAACTTTAACTCATAGCCTCTCATCTTGGACTGATTCGTTCGAGTTTATCCTATCAATTCGACGTTGAAGCATGCAAATGGGAGGTTGACGCCGCGCGCGGATTGCGTTCTTGCTCCACCTCTTTTCCTGGAGTTCCACCTCAAAGATCGCTTCTTCTTTGCAAAAGAACCGTCTTTCACGTCTCCATCCTGCGAGGAACAGTGAAAAGGATCAGAGATTTAGCTCCGTTGTAAATGTTGATCCTTCCCTAACCATTCGTCATGTTTTCGCTGCCAGATTCTAGCGACGTCGCTGCTGGTGGCGGCGGCGTTCATCGGACCGGCGGAATGCATCAGAAGAAAGCGCCAGTTACCCGGTGGCGGCGAGGGCGGCAAAGGCGGAGGGGTGGAGCAGTTCAAGTACTCGGCCGCCGCCTGCCGGGCCCACACGGCGTCCCTGGCGGACTTCGGCGGGGTCGGCGACGGCGCCACCTCCAACACGGCGGCGTTCCGGGCTGCGGTTTCGCACCTCAGCCAGTTCGCCTCCGACGGCGGCGGGATGCTCTTCGTCCCCGCCGGTCGGTGGCTCACCGGGCCCTTCAACCTCACCAGCTCCTTCACCCTCTTCCTCCACCGCGATGCCGTCATCCTCGCCACCCAGGCAATCTCCCCGCCCACTCCTCCTCCTCCTCCTCGTAGTTTTCGTACTATTAAAAGTAAAAATTATTTGATTACCAGATAACGAACTTTTTCTGCAAATAATGGTAATATAAGACAGTAAGAAATCTTCTTGAATAAAAACTATAACTCCAAAAAAAAAAGTCTTCTTTGAATCAAAACTCCAACAGCTCTGGGATCATATGTTGATGTTATATATATTACACACATATATATATATACAAAGAACGGTTGACCATCCACAATGATTACAGAACAAATAGATGCATTGCAGAGATGTGATGACATACCTTCGTGCGGTAAAACATCTCCGGCCTTTAACGTTGACGCATGGAGTCAAACTGCAGAAAGCATCTGCAAGCAGGCAAGACTAACACGTTTAGTTTGGATACAATGCTGCAACAGGATATAAAAGAATGGCCAATCATTGACCCCTTGCCCTCGTACGGGAGAGGAAGGGATGGGCCTGGTGGAAGATACAGCAGTCTCATCGGTGGATCAAACCTCACCGATGTGATCATCACAGGTACCCCGTTTGCAGCTTCTTTCCTCTCCGTGAAGTAGGTCACTGTTCTGAGACCGAGATTTCATGTCAGGGGACAATGGAACGATCGACGGGCAGGGCGCCTGGTGGTGGTCGCAGTTCCACAGCAACAAGCTCAAGTACACTCGAGGATACCTCATCGAGCTGATGCACTCCAACCAGATCTTCATCTCCAACCTCACCTTGCTCAACTCCCCCGCGTGGAACATCCATCCGGTCTACAGCAGGTCTGCTTCCGTTTCATGTCCTCCGGTCTTCCGTCGTTCTGTCTCCTCACCGCATCGGTTGGGCTGTGCAGCAACATCGTCGTTTCCGGGATCACCATTCTTGCACCGGTTCATTCCCCCAACACCGACGGAATCAACCCAGGTGCTCTCGTGCTGTTCCGTGTCGTGTGTGATTAGGGAGGGATGCATGAGTCGCTCAGGTTCTTCGTCTTGATCTGACAGACTCCTGCTCCAATGTCCGGATCGAGGACTGCTACATAGTGTCCGGCGACGACTGCGTGGCGATCAAGAGCGGGTGGGACGAGTACGGCATCTCGTACGGGATGCCGAGCCAGCACATCGTCATCAGAAGGCTCACCTGCGTCTCGCCGACCAGCGCGGTGATCGCCCTGGGGAGCGAGATGTCCGGCGGGATCCGAGACGTGAGGGCGGAGGACATCACCGCGCTGGACTCGGAGTCGGGCGTCCGGATCAAGACGGCGGTGGGCAGAGGCGCCTACGTGAAGGACGTCTTCGTGCGGAGGATGAATCTGAACACCATGAAGTGGGTCTTCTGGATGACGGGGGGCTACAAGTCGCACCCCGACGACAAGTACGACCCCAACGCCGTCCCGGTGGTGGAGGGGATCAGCTACAGCGAGGTGGTGGCTTACAACGTCACCATGGCGGCGAGGCTGGAGGGCATCCCCAGCGCGCCCTTCACCGGCATCTGCGTCTCCAACGTCACGGTTCAGCTGGCGAAGTCGATGAAGACGCCGTGGTACTGCGCTGATGTCGAAGGGGTTTCCAGCGGTGTGACTCCGGCAGCTTGTGCCTCGCTCGCAGATCAGGGGGCGGCCGCTGCGCCGTGCCCGTTCCCCACCGATGCTTCGCCCATGGATGGCTTCCAACTCCAACAGTGCACTTATACAAAGTCCTACGATGCTTGACCCTGCAAGCACTGCTTCTCGTGTGTGTCTCGGTCATCAGCACCTGCAGGTGAAGACTTTTAGTATGAGTGAAGACTTTACACAATTCTAGTAATAATCGAAATATTACAAATAACCAATTACAAAAATAATCTATAATCGGTTTGAGCATCCAAGTCTCAGATTATTAATCAAGAAATCACATGAAAACAACCCTGGAATCATTAAGCAAGCAAGTCTCACTTATGTCAACACATTGGAGTTCGCCTACCGACAACCAAAACAATTGAAGAGTTGAAGAAGAATGACCGGAGATCAAACCTTTACGGAAGAAATCTGTAGCTCGCCGCTATTATGCATCTCACGCTGTTGATTCAGCCGAATCTGCTGCATCACTTCACCTATTTCTCATTTCAAAGAGACAAATGAAACCAATCCAATTAGGACGAAAGCATAAAATCTTTTAGGCTATTGCAAACAATGGAAAAAAGCAGATGCTAAACCAACCTAAATCGAAATTTTATTAGAAATTCTGCAAGTCACGAAATAACCAATTCAAGTACAAACACTTTGTAAATTACCGTGTACATGAAACAATTTTTCAATCACGGATCCACTTATTTAGAAGGAGCTTTTTGGAACAAAATTGCACATAAATCCATCGGCAATCAATGATCCCTGCATGAAATCATGTAAACTTAATTCTAACATATTTTCCATTTAAATCCTACAGACTCAAACTTACATATAGACTACGATAATACCGTCTAAAACATGTTAGGAACAAACTAAGACTAAAAATCAATGATCCTTACCTTTTATTAAAATCTATAATGACAAATATACTGAATGTGTAAGCTTCTAGAATCATTAGATAACACTTGTAACCAACTACTTGTAGGCTACTAGCATCATATAATAACACACTTGTAATTGTAATCAACTACTCCCAAGGAATTATCTGATGTCGATAGATATCAAATATATCTGATAATTGGGAATGAAGGTACAAATTGCAAGTTCTGGTGTTTGGATGGACATCCTAAACTAACTATTATATACATCATATCTTGTTACCGGACAGTGAGGAAGATTAGCTGGAAAGCATGGAGGAATATGTTTCAGCGTAATACAGCATAAGATGCACAAAGTGGCTTTTTTTGCTTCGTCTTTGTGCGTTCTTGGCTTTTCATCCTTAGTGAACATTCTCATCATTGAATCTACCATTGAAATTATAACACCTTCCCACAACATCATTTTTACTGAGTCGAACCAGATTAAGAAATATTTATAATACAGAGAGAAGCCTGCCGTGCCATAAGCCCTTAAAAGTCCCACCCTTCTCCGTATTAAATTGATGAAGATGGAGGAACTCTTGGATTCATAACAGTTCCACATCCAGTTATGCTTTTTCAAGAATGCAACCAGACATTCAGCTGTATGAACCTATCCAGAAGCAAAGCACAAATCAAATCCAGCTTAAATTTTCTATGAATCAACCTCAGCACCCATCTGAAAGCAAGGGCGCAGCTGTTAATGACAAGCATCAATGCATTTAGAGAAAATTGGAGCTCAACATCAACAATTTCAAGATGGTAAACTAAAATTTATTGGCAGAAAGAGCAAATTTTTACTCGCATTCGATGGCCAGATATATGTGCCACACGAACAGCAAAGAGGCACAGAAACCGACAATCCCCAGCATAAGAATCCATAGCAAATGCAAGTCATGTAACCAAAGAAGAATGATGTTAAGCCCGATGTATCTGATCCCGCATGATAGTAGTGTATGCAGTAGAAGAAGATGAATAAGAAGATAATGAGGTTTTAAGATCGTGAAAAATGACTATTATGTCAAGATCACATGTTCTTTATATTAAGCATGTTAAGGAAGATATGGGATACACAAATGTAGAACTTTTTTCATTAGCAAATAACAAGTAAACTTGCACAGAGCAATCTGTGGAAACAAAATTTAAATGCTGCAACCTTTATTTTGAAATTTCGTTCAAAAACTGATCCAACATATCTGCAATCAGCAGGAAACTATTCATGACACCTTTTCAATTTTATGGTTTCGGTCGGAAACAGTTAGGTTTATTTTCTTGTATACACCTTCAAGCCCCATGGATGATATGCCATTGATTAGTAAGACTGGGAGAACTAACAGATTTTAGTTCTCTGTTATGCACCACTGTGAACTCCACTTACTATTACTCACTGCAGATGCCAAAGGGAAATGACCGTCACATTCAAGAAACACTGAAATGTTAAAAGTAAATGATAAATATCCTAAAACAAGAACATCATTAAAAAATTGCTTTGACTTGATCAAACTCAGAAATCAAGAAGCACGCCATAGAGGGAAATCTTTAAGCTAATGATCCAAAATCACAAATCCCTAATCTTTAATGCGGAATCAAAATAAACTTGCATAACAGTAAACGATTGGAGCGACGAAAACACGAAGCATGCGAAATCAAAGATGATTTTTTAGCTCTGACGCTTAACGGAGATTTAGGTTTTTCTATCGATAAAACAAAAAACCATCGACGAAGGGAAACAAAATAAAATTACAGAAGCGAATCATGATCTTGCGTTCATTCTAAATCACAAAGATGATCGCATTCTTGAAAAAAAGCAAGAGGACACAGACAAAGATCCATTCGCTGGCGCAAAACACGAACCTAAATAGCAAAAAATTCGGCGACGAAGGAAGAATACGACACCGTAATGAGGGAAGAATCGACACCGTAATGAGGGAAATCACCTGGGGTTAGGTCCGACCCTTCTTTCGCTGGAAGAAGAGGCTTTTCTGGCCGTTGCTCACCTTTTCGGAGTCCAGAACAGCAAACACGCTTATTGGATTCCAACTTAATGGATTCGGACCGCGCGCCCACCCGTAAATATACATATAAAATATAGACATCGCTCGCGCTCCTCTCCCACTCTCACTCTGTCTTCTCGCGTTTGGCCTCTCGCCTCTCCTCTGTTCTTCTACTCCTTCGTTTCCTTCTCTCGTCTCCTCTCC
The DNA here is from genome assembly GCA_024322285.1 of Musa beccarii. Lineage (NCBI taxonomy): Eukaryota > Viridiplantae > Streptophyta > Magnoliopsida > Zingiberales > Musaceae > Musa > Musa beccarii. The sequence goes on from CM044398.1 coordinate 23,536,221, forward strand.
GGAAATCGTCCATGGAGCCCGTCGACCTCGTTCCGAAAGGCTACAGGTTCCTTCCCACGGCGGAGGAACTCGTGGTCGACTACCTCGCCAACTGGGTCGCCGGCACACCCCTCCCTGCCGCGCTGTCGCCTTCGCCGACGTCTACGGCACCGAGCCGTGGAATCTTCTCGGCAGCGATCGGAAGGAGGGCTATTTCTTTGCGGAGCGCAAGCCCAAGAGCAGCGGCGGCTCGCGCGTGGATCGAAAGGCCGGCACCGGTTCTTGGATTCTGAACAAAAGGCAAGAACCCGTCAAGTCCATCGTCGACGGGCGCGAGGCGGTGGTGGGACAAAAGAGCTTCCTGTCCTTCAACCACGGCGGGCGGAAGAACTCCGGGTGGACAATGCACGAATACGAGATGTGCTCCTCCGGGTTCGAGAGGCGAGTTCTCTGCCACATAAAGAAAAGCTCGCATCAACCCATCGCCGGCGGCAACCTCGAGTCCACGTTCACGGAGGCCCCGACGGAGACGGTCGCCGGCGGCAGCAGTTTCGTTGGGCAGAAGAGAAATAGAGAGGAATCTTCTACTCGCTCATCAGAGGCACCGAATCTCTCGAAGAAGCCATGCCGGGGGTCCTCACCACCTCCAACCGCGGTGGTGCAACAGCCCGCATTGGCTCCCGTCGGTACACCCCCGGAGAGTCGTCTTCCCTCGGTCGCACCGAACGAAGCTGGACTCCCAGCCGCATTCCTCCGAAGGCGCGAGCCGATGTACGGCGACGATTTCTTCTTCACGAACCTGGAACAGGTCCATGCCTTCATGATGTCCGATGACACCTTCGTTGCCTCGACCACTATCTCTTCTTGCGTGGACACTGCCTCGTTGACGTCTCATGGCAACGGCACTGATTCCACCACGGTCGAAGCGGCTTGCTGCAATAGATTGAAGGCTTGCTTGTATGGAAAATGTTGTTCATCGTCGAACATAGACGAAGACGGCTTGCTGCAATAGACTGAAGGCTTGTATGGAAAATGTTGTTTGTTCATGTACATCATATAGAAAGGGAAAGAAATATATGTTCATGTAAATATTGGTAATAACAAAGTCCATTTTTCATCCCAACTCATGCAATTGTTGTCTCTTTATGCATCCAAAAAAGACATCGATGAAGCCCTGTAGTTTTCATTAGTGTAATTGATTGCTCACTCATTTGACTTAAACCATGAATGATCAATTCAAAGAGCAAAAGAATAAAAATGAGATGCCGCTGCATTGACTGTGTTGATTCCTGTGCTACACACAAACCTTGACAGTGCTCAAGCAAACGATAGCTTGATCGTCTCCGTTGACATTTCGATACAATAGATAGTTTTGAAAGTTAGAGGAGGTCTTTATATATAGTTAAGACACTTGGATGATTGCTGTCAGCAAAAATGCCGGCTTATTATTGTTGCCTCGTCATATAAAAATAAATATTGAGTTCTTCTAACCATCATCCAGTAAATCATTTTTATGTGACCAATGATGTTATTGTGGAGATTTACAGGATCTTGATGAGGCCCTGTAACTGAAGAGTGTATTTGATTGCTCATTGACATGAGTTTAAACCATGAATGATCAAGAAAAAGAGAACAACAGAGCTGCAACTCTATTGAAATAGATTTTTTGCAGATCATAACCTCTCATAATCTTACATATATTTAGCAACATATGCACACCACCACCAAATTGGCAATGACTTACATAATACCAACAAATTCGATAATTCAACAGCATAGAGATCATCAGTGAAGATTCACTTAAAAAACGATAGCTTGATTGCCTTCGTTAATGTTTCCATACAATAGATAGGTTTAGAAGTTTGGGCAAATCTGTACAGAGGATGCCACCATCAATGCCGATCTCCACAACACCAGTTGCACAGGTATGCAGATCCCTTGGAGCATCGCACCATCAGACATCCTCTCCATGGGCAGCTCCAGCAATCGGGTTTCCTGCATCTAATTTGGCAGCAACAGTTGGTCGTGAAGGTGGTGGTGCTGGTGGTTGCGGTCGCTTTGGCAGGGAGTTTGAGAGTTTGCCGGATCTTCTTGAGCCGGGTTGCGGTCGTATCGTATTACGGTGACAGCAATGATATCAAGCCATCTGCTTTCTGCTTGATTGCCTAGTTGCAAACACTTGTTAGCACATGCTGAATGAGCATAATCATTTTCATATCTGAAACTTGAAGCATTAACTAAGTCAACTGATGATGGAAAATTAAGGTTGTCTGTAGCCATCAATCTGTTTGCATTTTGTTTTGTATCAGAGATTAACAGTTCCTAACATGTAATGTTTTGCACTTGGAGATCTTGTACTAGTAGTTTTTTTAATTTCATTATTGTACTAGTAGAAGAGATACTCCAGTTAAATCCCCTAACCAAAAGGTTGTACAACAAATTACAAGATCATGTCTAGCTGGAAGTCTGAATCTACATCACAGTATGGTGATTCTTTCCAAGTGCTTAAATATGTAGAATAACGGAATTAGGTTCCAGCAGCACTAAGAATGTTAATTGCCCTAAAAATATGCATTCCATGCTATGCTAGCCGGTTCGATTGTTGTGCCAATGGAAAAGAAAATTATAAAATGAAGGTAAACAGAAGTGTCAACACAAAAAAGAAAAAAAATAAAATACTTACCCAGCATAGCTTTTCCTTTCTGGGTGCAACAAAGAATGACAAGACTTGGAAGAAGTAATGAAGCCCACCCAGAAATAATTGGGTGGGATGTCCCTTCTCTTGGTTACATGGCCAGGCCCAACAAAGAGCAGAAAGGAACAATGAAATGAATCTCGGTGTAGAGTTGGGGGCTTATGGCCTCAAAATATCAAAACTTGTTGAAGCTTAATCAAAACTTGTAATAAAGCACCGAAGCCAATTTATAGCCTTGGAGCGAAAGCTGCCTGATTCAAGCCAAAAAATTGGGTCAATTCAGAATTCACAAAGCCTTCATGCATAACAGAGGTGCGATCCTAGATTCATGAATCATTCCCTTGTTGGAACTGTATGTATGTTTGAAACATCGAAACCTTAAAATGTAGATAAATGATGACTACTATAAGAAAACAATGTCAGATTATGCTGTTGCCAAGAACTAAATCTAGTGCATAATTTGCCATGAACTAAATCTTTATCAATGTACACAAGACATGCATGGATATGACAACATCCAAGAAGGAAGAAATTGCTATGAAACACACCATTTCCGAAATCTCAATTCACACAATAAATCTCAATTCCTAGACAAGAAGCAATCCACAATAACAAGAGTAGAATAAATCTCACATAAGCACAGCTTGACTACCAACTAATCTCAGACAAGAAGCAATCCACAATAACAAGAGTAGAATCTGCAAACAATGAGAGAAAATATAGTACAAAAAAAAAATCCCTTCCAGAAAACAGTTAAACATGAAATTGAGATAACAGGCCACTTAAGCACAGCTCAACAACCAACTAATCCCTTCAATCATAGAAACTCAACATTTAGTGTTCTTTTCCATTTGTGCTGGTTTAAGCAAACCAGAAAATGAACACTTACCTAGTTTATATTTTCTTGTAGTGCAATAATGCAATTAACTACAACCCCATGTACTTTTTGAATCAAAGTCCGTAACTCCACCCAACAATGCTCCGATCATTCAACAATGAAGAAAAAGCAAATGAAACTTGTTCCTAACGACAACACACCTCTAGTACTAGAAAATATGGCAGAAATAAAGAATTCAGAAGGCAAAAGTAACAGGTATGATAACTACAAACTTGTGCAAATTGTTGGGAAGTATTATCAAATGTCCAAAGTGACATCAGACTAACTAACAAAAATTTTTTGGAAAATGACACAACAGATTGTGCAATTATATTGTCATTATCACAACATCAACAAGAAATCACAATGTACACTTAATACCATTTGACAGAAAAAACGGAGATAACAAGTCTTTCACCAACACTTGTATTAGTATCAAGGAAGTCCATTTCACCAGGACCGGTACAAAACAAGTGGTATGTACCGCTCCAGTCCAACTCAACATAAAACAAATAAAAAGAAAACACCAATTGGGGCGAGCCCTCTTCTCGTGGGGCATGTGGAACTGATGCCGCTGTCACTGCTGTTCGATGTTGCTGCCCACACCGTTTGACACCACCACCTACTTCCTGGTAACTCCCTCCTCTTCTTCCTCCTCTCACACCACTTCCTCTTCTTCCTTCTTTCTCCTCCACGACTTCCACTTCTTCCTTCCCCCACCTCATCTTCTTCCTTCCTCCTTCCTCCTTCCTCCTCCTCCACTGTGCCTTCCTCTTCTCCATCTTTGAAACACTGGTAAATATCGGTGTACTGTGTCGGTGCACTAGTACCGACCAGCACTGGACGTACTGGTCCGGCCAGTGACTGGGGTATGGGTCTGATACATGATATGGCATTCCTAGATTAGTATCAACAAATTATAACTTCTTTACAAAAAACTTATGTCATGAAATCTTGTTTCTCACCTTCAGTGTCCAGATGAAGAGTTTGAGGTGTAAGAACTTTCTTGATTTGGAAACGCCATAAAACTTTGGATTAGCAGTCTTAGCACTCCTATATGTCGTAAAATCATTTTAGCGTAAAAATCCATTGTCAGGTGGCAATAGAATCTCTTATGAAAGGAACAATCCACAAACAAGAACAGAGACATTCACATGCATACTCTTGACTTGAGCTCTCTGGGCACAGAACAGTTACATAGGCCAGCTCCTCGATGGACTATAGAACCAAAATCACTCTGAATGCTGGGCCACTAATGAACGTATTGTCTTCAGGTTGTCCCAAGAAACAATAAAGCAAGTGATGATGAAATGTTCCAACGAAATCAATAAAATCAATATTTAAGATGCCATCAGAACATCAGATCAGCAACCCCAGACTTCTAGTTCAAGTAGCTGTGACACCTACCAAGAAGAAGCAAAGGTTAAAGTGGTCTTCGTTGACAGTTTCATCAGCAGATCTCCATATAAGAGCTGATTCATGAGAAAATGCATACAGCGTAGCAAGGTCTCATTTCATAACAAGAAAAAAGGATTTCATTCAGAGTTAGATCTCTATGCAGAAATTACAATAATACTGATATATAACATACCTTGGAAACTAAAAAAGATCCATATGTAGATGATTCACTTGTCAACAAAATGACCAGCCTAATCAAAGAATAAGAGTCAGGCCAAAATAATAGTAGACCCAATAGACATCAATAATAAAGCTGGAAGTACCAATACCATTCAAGGAATCAAAAAATCCTTGTGATAGAATTTTACTCCATGCAATCAATATTTGAAATGATCTTTTGAAGTAGCCTGAATTTTCCGGTTGAACTTGGAACAGAATTACCAGAAAACTGGGGTAACTCATTTTCCAGCACAGAGTAAGCATCAGCAAAAGCCTGTCCATATCAGTGCCATGATGGTTTGACATAACAAAAACTTAAATACATCCATGGCTTAAGATGTAGACAGTCATTATCAAAATGCAGTACATAAAGCTGGCTGTGCAGCTTATGCGGTTCCATAATATGTGCAGTGCAGCAAAGTGAATAGCAGTGATAATGCATAAATGCAAGTTGCATGTGCTGCATAGGCCACATGTTCATAATTTGTGGTAGCATATGATGCTTCCTTTACACCTTTTTATTCTTGTTAATAAGTAATCTTTTTTAAGCTGAACTATATAACATTAGTTATTACTTCTCAAAATCCTGAAGAAGTTATTACTTCTCACTTGCTTCACAATATAACAAAATGAATATAAATGTTATTGATCAGTGTACTCTCTACAAGCATGATTTATTGTTACCATCTCTGTAATCGCCACAATTTTATATTTTTCCTAGATATGAAGATCATGAGTATTTACATATGGACCACATAAGCTACTGCATATCGTATATGTACCATACTATATAATCTAATAAATTTGCTCATACACATATGCCAATAAATTTACAAACATGAACACATATATATATGCACCATCATTGTTGTAATGATCATAACCATCTAAGCTTTTTTTCTATAAGAATAAGACCATTAAGAGTACTAGGACACCAGGATCTCATTGAGTTGCTGAGCAAATATTCATAGCTGACAATCTGAGTCATATCAACTTCTCAACAATCGGTAGACATTGAATATAAACCTAGAATTTAAGTTTCGGGTACAGACCCATTACTGTTTGTACTCAGACTGGTACAATACCATTTACTGATGGCACACCAGACAGTACCATTCAGAGGAAAAGGAGGAGGAGGAAGGGAAAATCTGACGTTTCAAAATGAATGACGTCTTTTTTGACAGTAAGACCAAAGGAACAGGGTCCTCCACCCCTCACAATATCACCAAGCTAAAGTCCTAAATCACAGTGATGAAGTGCACACCTTGCAAAAGCCCTGAAGTCATTGAATCAATCAGTGACTAGAACAGTTTCAACCAATTGTGAATCTAGACCGGTTGAAATAAAGTAGTTCTATACACTTTCAGCAGGTAATGCCAAGTACAATGTGGTTCATAAACAGTCATCACTCAATCACGTGGCACAGATTTTTAAATCTTTGATATAATTACTGTGGCCAGGGAACTAAAAAGTGTCAGCAGACAAAATAGCAACCTCTATACACATTATTTTCAAACATAAATATCTTCATGTGAGCCTTGGAAGATGGATGACAAAATTTGTATTTTCAAGACTATTTTTCAATATCTCCAAATGGAAACCAACAGCAACCATGAACCTGTACTTAAGCCAGGCTAGATACAGATTTACATGTGTGATTGGCTAGTAAATTGGAGATCATTCACATGTTCTTTTGGTTGAAATCAGAACTTAAGATGTAAGCCCTTGTCCTCCTACCTTTTGTTTTGTTCTCTTTTTTTTTCTCTCTAATTCTCCTATCATTTCTCTTCTATCAGTATCTGTCAAATGAATCCACAAGCAAGCTATCATCCAATTCAATCCAAAAAAGCTCCCCATTCTTTTAGTTTTACCCAATCACTGTTAGTGTACACCTTGCAACAAAGTTAGATCAGAGTGGATGATCTGGTGGACAAACATTCAGTGATTGGCAACACAAAGATCAATGAACAACTCAATCGATATGAAGGAAGCATTAATTTTCAAATTACCAATGCATGCCATCCACAGAATACTCAAACTATCCGTACTGAAGCATGTCAGATGAAATACTGAAGCACTTAAATTAACATATTTATTTTCCTAAAAGCAGTATATAGACAAACTAGAGATCTAAAAATCATAACCATGCAGAAGAGCAGGAATCTATAAGAACCAGTTAACTACAGCAAAATCAACAAAAGCATGTTCCAATGAGCCCAACCAATAGAATTGATCAAAGGTGGTCACAAGCATTCCAGCGATTGAGTTGATAGGAGATACTCGTGAATGTTTCCATGGTCAAGGAGCTGATGAGTAAGATAGCCGAACAAAATAGATGACTTAAATCTTGACACTGTAATTTTACCATAAGACCATCAAGTTGTCACAGAAACTGAAGAATAAAGCTAAGAGCAATTAATCAAAGTTCTGACAGAGAGGAAACTTGTTTAGGGTCCATCTCACCAACTACCAGGAAGTAGGCAATAGGGGAATATCATAGTATATCAAGGACATGACAGGATGCAGCAAAAGGAACTAACAGTCTGGCCAAGTAAGATTTAGCATCAGATGAATCAAACTTCAAGGTTTTTCTAAACTGAATTGATTTCTCTTTCCACTTTCTAGCCAACATCATAAAACTAAGAAACCTAGGCTATTCATACTAACTTTAGTTGGTCTTTCCTATTTGCAAAGATTTTCTTCCCTTTTTGTCACACTTCTTGAAGTCACAAAAACTGTTCCAAGAAGTATTTTATTGTGCACAATTAGTAATTACAATTTAATATAATCAAAACTCCTCAAGTCATGACTAAAAATATTAAAGAGGACACATAGAGGAGGTCCCCTTAGACAATTTTGTGTCGAGTATCATAACATGAGTTATGAGTTGGTAACTATAGATTAGAGGGGGTGGTTGTTGGAATGAACTGGTAATTTCCTGCATATTATCATGAATCAAACATTAAAAAAAAGGGCGTAGTGCATGAGGCTCCTTACCTCTAAATACAAAGAGCAACTGTGGAATCTGGGAAGGGTCAATGCATGCATGCAGTCTAACCTTACCTCTAAACACATAGAGATGATTTTCGTGACTCAAAACTCTAGTCTATCAGGTCAGAAAGGAGCTTTTCCACTGTACCAAGGTCTACTTTCATCCTCATGAATGAAACATAGCTATCTAAAATTCTCATGAACGAAATATAGCTATCTAAAATTCCAGGCCTCATCTTCGATTTTCTCTTCTCTCTTTTATTTCTCTTATCTCTCATTTGATCTCTTTCCTTCAATTTCTTGTATTCTTGAGTGAAAATCTAGGGAGATTACCATACAATTTTAAGTCCAACTGGAATCCTGTATATATTTGGTTCTTCGATACTGGTGTACTTTTGGAAAGTCATGTGTAAAAAAAGTCAAATATTGCAGCAATCAATATAGGATGGACTGGGCCTCCAGTGCTACCATTACATAATTTGTTCTCAATGAAAAGGTTGCAAAGCATAGTACAAGAAAATATTTGTTTACCTAATGAAACCTTACAACTTTAAAGATCCAGGGAAACTGTGCAGGCTGAGTTGACCAAGTAACCTGGTATATGATGATAAAAGCCCAGTAAAAAAAATAACAAAACAGAACTCTGGCTCTAGATTTTAGTGACAGTACAAGTGTCCCCAACAAGCATCCATTTAACTCTTCATAAGGTGCAAAAGTATTATCATAGTAGCAACAAAGATCTAGGAAGAAAAAGCAACATTATGCAAAGCAGACCAAGGACGGGCCAAAGGTAGTGAGGAATTTCATGCGTCAAGCTTCGTGATTGTGTCATGCAAGAAAAGGGAGGCTGAAAAGCCGTAAATGCAGAAAAAGCTTCCAAGCATACCAAGTGAAACATAGTATTTTGTAACTGTAGATTAATGTGCAAGAAAGAATAGAAAATCAGGAACTGACCTTAATACATTGATGTATACGGAAGCAGTTTCTTCCAACATTATTGGTAGGATAAAGAGGGTCATCAATATGAATTGGATCAATGCTGCAAATCAAACAATAAAAATTAGAAAAAGCAAGTCAAGTTGCCACAATCTGGAAGTCTAACTAAATAATACATAAAATTCTATTATCTAACCTGAGTCCTCTTTCCCGGTTCATATAAATTCCACTTCCTTGGATTGAAACACGCATATGACGTGGTTCAAAAATATACCTGCAAGTGAACAAAAAAAGAAGGGATTAAGTTGCATGTTTGAATTTTGATTACACTGAAACCAGATATACTCTTGACTTCTCGAGTCTCGATTCATACAGTGAAATCCCATAGAAACAGAAATGTGGCCATGCCAGAATTTGTCAAAATGTCCATAAATGTTTGACTAGAAGAAAACCTAAAGCAACATTTCCTTACCCAAAGAAGTAGAGAAAGTCCATCAGAAGGCCACCAAGGTTCTGCCAAAACCACAAGTGATACAAGTTACAGAGCTGAAAGTACATCATCAACTTTGCAACTCTTAGTCATGCTAGAAAGGTGTATAACATCAAATATCTGGGTTACAAAATTCATTTATCACAAAAGACTACACAGCTAAACAAGTCATGTTGTACAGGCTTCTACCAAACAAACCTAAATTAAAGAGCATGATAAAAACTAAGGAAAAAATAATTATTGTTAGTCAGGCTCAAAAAGAGAGAGTTTCCTGAATTGTATCATGGACTTGTGAGAGTACACATCGGAGAGCCTTGCAGAAAAGACAGAGGACAATTAAATGTTTCAATAAATAAAAAACATTGGATAGCATGCAGTTGCTCCTTTGCAATTTAGGAGACCAAGGTTTGAAGATACGAAAACTACTTGCAGTAGTAAGGCTGCGTACATTGACCATCTCTGAAGACCCTGCATTAGCGAGTCTCATGCACTGAGCCATCCTTTTTTATTGATTAACATGTGGTTGATCCAAGATATGAAACTAATAGGCTTTCATTTGTGTCTTGCCCCCCACTAGAACAGTCAATCCTGTAGTTCAATTGGCATGTTTCATGGAATAATATACCTAACCACATTTCACAACATGCTGATCCAAGTATGAATCACACAACAGGAAATGATCCACATTTCACAACGTGCCATTCAACATACTAGCATAGACAAATAAAAAAGGATCAGCAACCCTGGATGGAACAAATTAAAGTTAAAGCATGTTATTCGATTAGCATTTACCATTTTATCTGTCATGTCTTGCACCACTTCTTCTAAAGTTTGATTAACCCTGACTCCTAGGTGTAAAGGGATCATTTTCTTGAGGCAAAGATAGGAAGTTACAAAGAAGAAGAATAGATGATATATGGCACAAGAAAAGAGAGAGAAGAAAGGTTATAGACAAGAACAAATAAAAAAAGAATGGATGAAGTCAGGAAGTAATTTCTCGGGAAAATTAATAATACTTGAATATAAGCTCATGTTGCAAAAGCAAAATGCAAAAAATACCAGATCAGATAAAAGAATAAAGATTTGATGTTGTAGATAGCAAGGTTCTAAGTCTCGGATACAGAACCTGTACCGGTCCCTGGCCGGAACGATACAGATCCAACTCATTCAAGCATACAGACACTCAGTACGTTGGTATGTGCCATGGTATGGACTATGGAGAAAGGAAAGAGGAGAGGAAGAGGAGGAAGAAACAGAAGAGTCTAATTAAATTGGAAGGGTTGGTGGTCAACCTCCAGTGGCGACGTAAGGCATTAGGAGAAAGTACAGATCCAACTCATTCAGGCATACTGTCACGAACGGTCGTCACGCACCTGCAGCAACTTCGTTCAACGAACCGTTCGTCACTTTTGCATGCTTGTACATATCCTTGGCAGCTTGTTTTGCCATAGTTTTGAGATGTTTTCCTTGTAAAAATGTAAGAAACGGCAATTCGCAGCGCTGCAGCGCGATCGCTCGTCGAACCAGGCAAAACTACCCCAAAATGGCTTCGTTTTCGCGTGCCGCAGCCAGTTTTCTGCAGCTCACAGCCGCCTCCAAAACGTCAGCCATCTTAGCACCCTGGAACCCCCCGGGTGGCACAAGGCTGGATGAGGCTTCGGGGTAGTGTCGGGCGTTGAACACTTTCACAAATTTGCACGTCAACTTGACGGAAATTTGCCTTCGCGCTGAAACCCCCCCCCCCGGGAGTAGTTATTTACGGACTTGCAGCTGCTCATTCACCCTTCTAAAATCCTTGCTTTTCTCCTTTCTTTCTCTGCTTTCCTGCATTCCAAGTGCTCGCTCAATTGCTTGTAAAGCTTCCCTCTTCGCGAGACATCGGGACTTGTCCGCCGCTCGTTTCAAAACTAATCAACTTCTGTTTTACAGGTCCTACGGGACCTGCACGAGGTTGCAGCTTGGCTGACCCTTTGCGGATGCATATGTCGCACGGGCGCCTTAAGACTTAGGCAATTCCAGCTAAGTCTGATCGAAGTGGGCGCAAGGGTGTTTCTCGACTTAGGCAACTCCAGCTAAGCCCGTAGCTTGCCGCAAGGGTGCCTCACCACTTAGGCAATTCCAGCTAAGTGCGTGACATTGTGGTATCAGAGCAAACAAGCAATTCGAGCAAGCAGCGAAGAAATTTCGCAATCTCGCTATGGTGAAACATCACGACGAATCAAGCAAAACAATGCAAGCCGAAACATTGCCCCAAGCAGCCGCAGGGGAGCTGCATGTGCAAACTCGCTCTCTCACTGCTAGAGCCGCTCATGAGGAGCGGGGCAGCAAGCATGATGGGCGAAAAATTGGCTGCTCACCACGAGCAGAGGAGGCGCAATCTGGAGTGCCAACCGGGAAAATGAGCCATAGAAAGAGGATCATAGCGGTAGAAACCCGCTTAGATGTTCTTGAAGCAAGCTTGGAGGAACTCTACCAAGGTCAACATAGGCTTCTTGGTGTAGAGAGCTCGCAAAAAGACACTGAATCCCGGATCGATAAGGTTGAAGCCCTAGTCGACCGACTAACAGATGACACCAAGGACTCCGTGCAACGTTTGCAAGAGATTGTGGCGGAACTCACTTCTAGAGTGACGGTGCTCATAGGGGCGCTAAATGCGGGAGGGAGCAACACCCGCGTTGCACCGACACAAAGCTTCAGAGCACCCGACCCACATTGTTATGGGGGTGCTAGAGATGCTAAGGAGCTCGAGAATTTTACATTCGATATGGAGCAAAGATTTACGAGCCACGAGGTAGGACTCAGAGGACACCAAAGTTTCGATATCGATCATGTATATGAGGAGATGCAAAACTTTGGTGGAGAACCCGTTGGGAGGAGATTCAACAAGGTTGGTGCCAAGTGGACACATGGGAAGACTTGAAGCGAGAGTTGAGAACTCAATTCCTACCCGAGAACACTGAGTTCATCCCAAGGAGGAAGTTGAGGCAACTCCACCAAGCGACTTCCATTTGGGACTATGTGAAGCAATTTTCTGCACCGATGCTAGACATTCAAAATATGTCCAAAAACATAAGTTGTTCGGCTTTCTTGACCTCCTGAAACCATGGGCTCAACAGAACTTCATCGGCCGGAATGTCGCGATGTGATCGAAGCAATTTGCAGTAGAAAAGCTCATCGACTTTGTCTTGAGAGGACTCGAGGAAGAAGAAAGCATCTTGAGGATATCGCCATCAAAACATCCTCCTGGGAAGGAACATGGGCGCGAACAAAGGAAGAAGAGTTTCCAAAATGGGCGAACCGAAAGACAAGACCCCAAGATCGCGGGCGGATGCTTCAGTGCGAAGGACCACATAGGGTGTGGGAGTGCCCACAAAAGCGAGCACTCGATGCTTTGTCGGCTTCTATCCATCCCCTCGAAGCCAGGACAAGGGCAAAGCGGTTACTCTCGATTCAAGTAGCTCGAGAATCGATAGGAGCGACGAAGAGTCGCAAGGACCGGATGGGAGCGATGCATTTGTTGAATGCATTGCGCGCGGTCAAGTGGGGAGAACACAAAGCCGAAGCAACAAAAGCGAGGAAGCGGTGAGCTAATGTATGTGGACATCAAGATCAATGGCCAAACTACAGGGCAATGGTGGACACGGGTGCTACCCACAACTTTATTGCGGGCCAGAAACAAAGCGACTTGGGTGACCTTGAAGAAGAACCCAAGCCGGATGAAGGCGGTCAACTCGAAGGCCAAGCGGATCTCGAACTAGTAAAGGAATCCCCATCAAGGTTGGATCATGGAGAGGAGCACAAACATGATGGCGGTGCCATTGGGCGACTTCCAAGTGATTCTCGAAATTGAGTTCATGCGTAGCGAAGTTGGTGCCAATGTCGTTCCTAGACTCCTTATGTCTAATGGGGAACAGCGACCCCTGCGTCGTTCAGTCTCTCGGAAAGGAACTAAGGACCCCAACAACTATCGGCATTGCAATTAAAGAAAGGATACATGCAAAGGAGAGTTAACCTTCATGGCTACTATGAAGCTAGAACCACTTGACGGGAGGCCATTAAAGAACACTGCTACGGTGGCGAACATCGAAGGAGTTCACAGATGTTATGCCACCGAGTTGTCAAAAACTCTACCACCATAAACGCGTGGATCATCTTATTAGTGGGAGCGGGAGTGAAGCCTCCAGCGAGACCATCATACCACATGCCCCCTCCCGAGTTGGCAGAGCTCAGAAAGCAGTTAAATGAACTACTAAGCGGTGGTCCCATCCACAGTTCTAAAGCACCATTCAGAGCTCCAGTTCTCTTCCAGAAGAAACAAGATGGGAGTTTCCGACTATGCGTCGGCTATCGAGGCCTTAACAAGGTGATTGTGACGAACAAATATCCCATCCCGTTCATTGCGGACTTGTTCGACCAACTGGGCAAAGCAAAGTATTTCTCCAAACTTGACCTTCGGTCGGGGTATTGACAGGTGCGTATTGCTGAAGGTAATGAAGCGAAGACTACCTATGTGACCAGGTATGGAGCGTTTGAGTTCTTGGTGATGCCTTTCGGATTAACCAACGCTTCGGCCACATTCTGCACTCTCATGAACCAGCTATTCAAGGAGTATTTGGACAAGTTTGTGGTCGTCTACTTGGATGATATCATCGTCTACATCCAAACACTTGAGAAGCATATTGAGCACCTTCAAACAATTTTCAAAGTTCTTATGAAGAATACTTTGTAAAGTGAAAAGGAGAAGTGCTACTTTGCTCATACGGAGATCTTATTCTTGGGGCATCGAATCGGCAATGGTTCCATTCGAATAGACAAATCAAAGGTGCAAGCTGTGGCGAAATGGAGTACTCCAAGGAAGGAACCAGAGCTGAGATCCTTCCTTGGTTTTGTGAACTACTATCGGCGCTTCATAATGGTGTATTCGAAGTGCGCATCTCCTTGTGAGTTCTTTGAAAAGAGCGCCTTGGAGATGGTCCGAGCAAATGCGAAGCGGCATTCCAAGACCTAAAGACCGTTGTTTTGAAAGAAGCCTGGAGCTCAAATTGCAGATTATGAAAGCCCTTCGAAGTCCATACGGATGCCCGACTTCGCTATTGGGAGTACTATGCGGGAGGGCCACCCGGTGGCCTATGAAAGCCGCAAGCTCAGTGAGACCAACGCAGCGGTATCCGATTGCACAAGAAGGAGATGACAGCGGTAATCCACTGTCTACGAGTATGGAGACACTACCTTCTCGAATCGCGATTTGTGCTGAGGACAGACAACATCGCTTTGAGTTACTTTCAGGACTCAAAGAAACTCTCCAAAGCAAACACGATGGCGAGGACTTCTGGCGAATTTGATATGATAATGGAGTACAAGCCGGAAAAGCAAATGTAAACCGATGCATTGAGTCGGAAAGTGGAGCGAGTGAATGCTATGCAACTAGAGAGGGCGAGAGGCCAAGCAAGTCGTTGCACTCAGACTTCCTTTCCGGATCAAGGATGGGTATGCATGGTGATCCCAGGTAGTAACCTTGATGCAACTAATCCAAGAGGGCAAGACACGACGATTTTGGGTCCAGGAGGGCCTTGTCTACACCAAAGGGAACAAAGTTTATTTTCCTCGAGTGGACAATTTGAGACGTGAACTCTTGAAAGAGTGTCACGATTCCCTTTGGGTAGAACATCTGGGCATTCACCGAACATTGGCTCTAGTGGAGAGGGCCTTCTATTGGCCGAAGATGGGGACGAATGTGGAGGAGTATGTTCGAACGTGTCTAACTTGTCAACAAGACAAGGTGGAGCGTGAAGCCGATGGGACTTTTAGAAATGTCGTACAGAAAGGTCGTGGGAGAGCATTTCTTTGGACTTCATATCTAGCTTGCCGACAGTAAGGGGACTCGGATCGATACTCGTGGTGGTCGATCAATTTTCGAAGCATCTGACCTTCATTGCTTGCACCCCTACCTTGTTCGTGAGAGCGACCAAGCTAATGATGAAGAATGTAGTGAAAGTATTGGGGTCCCGCACAATATCATAAGTGATCGAGATGCTTGGTTTTAGGACAAGTGCAGGTGAGCTCTTAAATTTTGGGATCTAAATTATACTTCTCTCAAGCCTCCACCCCAAACGGATGGCAAGGCGAGAGAATAAACTCACTCCTAGAAGCGATCTTCTTGGCACTACGTGAGTGCCAACCACGAGATTGGGTGAAGCTATTGGACATAGCACAATTCTCCTACAATCTACAGCGGAGCTCTGCGTCCAACAAGAGCCCCTTTGAGATCATCACAAGACAACAGCCGTCGACTCCTCACACTTTGGCGATTGGATATACTGGGAGTAGTCCGTCCGCATATCACCTTGCAAAAGAATGACATCGAAATGCAGATATTGCACGGGCTTACTTGGAAAAGACGGCCAAAAAGATGAAGAAGTGGGTAGACTTGGGAAGGCGACCATAGGAATTCAAAGTCGGCGATTTGGTGTTGGTGATGCTCGACCGACATCACTCGATTCTTTAGGAACAAGGTGCCTGAAAAAGATTGGTACGCAAGTATGATGGGCCCTTCCCGATTATCGATTAGGGTGGGCAGCGTCTCCTACAAGTTGCAACTACCGGCGTGGCTCAAAATTCATAATGTCTTTCGTGCCAACAACTTGAAAGCCTACCACTCCGGATCCGCAAGATGCTTCCCGAGGCATTTCGACTCAACGACCCCCACCAGAGCCTCCTACGAAGCGAGTCGAGGCGGATTTAACGGTCGCAAGACAAAGCTTCCCGATGGAGCGGAAGCGGACTTGAGAACTTGGTGAAGTGGCGGAAACTTCCCGAGCAGAAGCAATTGGGAGCCGAAGATGCCCTCCGAGCATGAAGAAAGCGACCATCAAAGCCTACCAACAAGCATTGGCGAGGGCATCGGCGTTTAAGTGGGGGAGAATGTCACGAAGCGTAAATCGGCGCACCGCGACAACCGTTCAACGAGCCGTTTGTCACTTTTGCATGCTTGTACATATCCTTGGCGCTTATTTTGCCGTAGTTTTGGGGTGTTTTCCTTGTAAAAATATATAAGCGGCAATTTGCGGTGTTGTAACACATTTGGCGCTTTCGTCGAGCGGGCAAAACTACCTAAAATGGCTCGTTTTCGCGTGCCCACGGCACATTTTCTGCAACATGATCACCCCAACGTCGACCATCGGCACCACAGAACCCCGGGTACAGTGGATGGGACTTTGGGGTAGTGTCGAGCGTTGAACACTTTCGCAAATTGCACATCAACTTGCGAAACTTGCCTTCGCGCCCACACTGGGAGTAGTTGTTTGCGGACTTGCGGTACGCTTTCGTTCATCCTTCTAAAGTCCTTGTTTTCCTCATCTCTTTCTCTGCTTTCTGCATTCAAGTGCTCGCTCAATTGCTTGTAAAGCTTCCCTCTTCGCGAGACATCGGGACTTGTCGTCGCTCGTTTCAAAACTAATCAACATTTTACATGTCCTACGGGACTGCACTGAGTTGCGGCTTGGCTGACCCTTTGCGGGCGCATATGTCGTAAAGGGCGCCTCAAGACTTAGACAATTCCAACTAAGTCGATCGAAGTGGGCCTTGAGGGTGTTTCTCGACTTAGGCAACTCTAGCTAAGTCTATGGCTTGCCGCAAGGGTGCCTCACCACTTAGGCAATTCCAACTAAGTGCGTGACAATACGGACACTCGGTATATTGGAATGTGCTATGGTATGGAGAAAGGGAAGAGGAGAGGAAGGGAGGAGGAAGAAAGCAGAGGAGTGCTGGTTAGATTGGAAGGTCGGTGGTCAGCAGTCTAGTGGCAACATGCGAGGCCACGAATGCTTAAAACCCTAAGCCCACCACCCTGTAAAACATCTGAACTGGACCAGTCAAATAACCCTGGTCTAGTAAACATCATGTACTTGATCGGTGAAATTTGAATTCCTCATAGATAGACATTTGGAACAAGACATAATAGACCAAATCATGCTACATATACGAGTGCACAGATACAAACAATTGGACAAGGAACATTCTCAACATAGTTCATGATGAAATAAAAATTCATTTTTCCATAAAATACTGAGTACTTACTTGGTTATTAGGCCGACCAACATGGTGTTCATGCTGCAGAAAAGCGTATAATCAACAACACCTGCACATGGCCACATGAGCAACTAACACCATAGAATCCTTTAGACATATAAAAATAATGAAGCATGAAAATATATCTACAGCATTAGCTCAGCAACAATTTCTATCTGGATAAGAGACCAAGACCTATGGTGAAAGATAGTTCTACTCAATACCAATTCAAACTATGAGTTCAAAGTTTGTAAATTACCACCATGTATCATCTTTAAAGCAGAAAGAGCGAGGAATCATGAGGAAACATCAGTTTCAAAATTGTAATATGAGAATGTGTCCTAAGAAAATGCCCTTATCATCAATGTAATCAAGATCAAGATTGTCCTCAACTTACATGGAAAAGTATACCAGAACAAACATAGGCCAAAGACTGAGATTGGCATGAGCCAAAATCGAAATGCCAACACCAACATAATTGATTTGTCAGCCAAGCCCTGTCCTAAATGGATCATCTTATCAAGCTTATATCACCTCATTGTTGATGAATGAATCAATTCCACGTAAACTGTGATGATTGAGTCATTCGATGATCCAAGCTTCTGAGTTAGATATTACCTCTAAAAAATTAAGCTAAATGCTGGGTACCTGAAGTTTATCTATTCCCAAAGTTTAAGTTTCTTAATTTTCGAAAAAAATAAATATTTAATTTTTGTTTACAAATTAATTTTAAACCAAACTTCAATTCAACTTTCCAAAGGATTTAATATGGACAACCAGAGCAGTCAATCGAGAAATTCTATAAGGCGATCCCAAGATCATTCTTGATTCTACCACTAAAAATGCAACTTCTTAGTACCATATTAAGCGTAAGTAATGGCTGATCTAAATAAATAATGCAAAAGTGGGGACATAAAACAATTACTACAAAATTGTTAAAGTAATAAACAGAAAAATTAATCAAAGTAGATAAAGAAAACACAGGTATTTATTACAAAAAATAAAATCTAAAAATTTCATAACTATAAAATTTTGATCAATGAGTCTCATATGTACTTCTCTTTTGATTATTTAAATTTCCCTTCATTCATCAAGAAGTACCTACAATTTTTATAAAAATAGAAAGGACCAGTTTTAAAATATCTAATATAGATTTGAGTAGTAATGAACCAACGTAGTTCAAACTTCAAAAATGACAGTTTTTCTTTTAAATTGGCATTTTACCTCTTTGAATTGAGTATGTTTGCTTTCCAGAGCAAACATGTGGTTGCTTCTTGAAGTTGGACTGGTCATATATCTTTCAAAATACTCATTTTTAGTTGATCCCATATTTTTGAAGTAAACATGCAGTTGCTTCTTGGTGAAGATTGATGGATCCTCCTTTTGAATTTTAGGAACACTTATGAACCCCAAATCATCTTTTAACCGTCCCATCATTTTTTCGGATTTTTCCTTGGCTGCCAAACAATGTCTATTATTTGGGAACACATGACAATTTCCACCAAGTTCCCCACATGCAAGGGTTCAGAAAAGGGCAGGTATTAATAAATCTAACTTGAATCCAGCACGTAAACTGGACAACTAAGTTGGACTGGTCATATATCTTTCAAAATACTCATTTTTAGTTGATCCCTTATTTTTTGAAGTAAACATGTGGTTGCTTCTTGGTGAAGATTGATGGATCCTCCTTTTGAATTTTGGGAACACTTATGAACCCCAAATCATCTTTTAACCGTCCCATCATTTTCGGATTTTTCCTTGGCTGCCAAACAATGTCTATTATTTGGGAACCACATGACAATTTCCACAAGTTCCCACATGCAAGGTTCAGAAAAGGGATCAGGTATTAATAAATCTAACTTGAATCCAACACGTAAACTGGACAACCATAGTATGACTTGTAATGGATTATCACTAAGTTCCCAGCATGGTTAAAAGACCAGTCGGTCTGACCTGGTTCCAACATGTGGACTGGGTGAATATGCTTGTTCTAGTTGGAGACCAAGGTTTTTAATTATTTTAATTTTTTTTTACCTGGGCAACTATTGGCTTTCAACAACAGGCATGCAAATGGTAAAATATAACAACATTTAAAAAATCAGGAGTTGTTGTTTTGCCACCACCTCATCCACCTCCTATCACGCCAATACCTCCTCCCATCATTACCATCACCACTTCTCTTCCTTGTCAACCTCCTTCCCTCTGATCTCCTCTTTCTCTGTGGTCTGTGCTGATCATTATACCATTTGTCAAGATGCCCATATTCAGAGACCCTCAGAGGTCCAACCAGGGACCGTCTGAGCCTGGGACCAATTTGAGAATCTGAGATATTACCCGCATGCACTAAAGCGAATGAGTCTATTCAACAATATGGTTTTCAAGGAAATTCAAATTTGAGGAAGTTCATTTTCCGATAAACATGGCACAACAATGTAATCATCTGTAAAACAAATCCTAAGTCCTGTATTAAGGGAAGAAAGAACTAGTGACCGCTTACTGGAACCATTGAGTACTATTTAATACAGACAACTATAATTCAATGAACTGAACCTCAAGTGGGACCAATTAGACACAGCTCACAAATGATAAGAAAAAAGAAAGTCAACACTCCATATATTAGGCTTTTCACCAGCTACAACAACTAGGTTCATGGAATGAGAATCAACATGCAGAAGATTTAACCATTTTGCTTCATGTTTCAGCGATTATGCCTAATTGCCTATACAACATCAGGCATATCCTTCAACCAACTTTCAACATCTAACCAGTAAAACAAAGTCTATCAGAGAAGACAGAATTATCGACTATTTGATGAGAAGAATAGAGTTGAACCATATATTGTTATTGACTTATTGTAACCCAGTATTCTAGTGGGCTAATTACATATTACCCCTTTTAGTTAGCTATCATTAGCATCCTAATCTTTATATGATTCTCAATTCACACAATAAATCTCAATTCCTAGACAAGAAGCAATCCACAATAACAAGAGTAGAATCTGCAAACAATGAGAGAAAATATAGTACAAAAAAAAAAATCCCTTCCAGAAAACAGTTAAACAATGTCGAACTAGGCCACTAAGCACAGCTCAACAACCAACTAATCCCTTCAATCATAGAAACTCAACATTTAGTGTTCTTTTTCCATTTGTGCTGGTTTACAAACCAGAAAATGAACACTACCTAGTTTATATTTTCTTTGTAGTGCAATAATGCAATTAACTACAACCCCATTACTTTTTGAATCAAAGTCCGTGAACTCCACCCAACAATGTCTGATCATTCAACAATGAAGAAAAAGCAAATGAAACTTGTTCCTAACGACAACACACCTCTAGTATTAGAAAATATGGCAGAAATAAAGAATTCAGAAGGCAAAAGTAAAGGATGATAACTACAAACTTGTGCAAATTGTTGGGAAGTATTATCAAATGTCCAAAGTGACATCAGACTAACTAACAAAAATTTTTGGAAAATGACACAACAGATTGTGCAATTATATTGTCATTATCACAACATCAACAAGGTCACAATGTACACTTAATACCATTTGACAGAAAAATGGAGATAACAAGTCTTTCACCAACACTTGTATTAGTATCAAGGAGTCCATTTCAAGGACCGTACAAAACAAGTGGTATGTACCGTCCAGTCCAACTCAACATAAAACAAATAAAAGAAAACACCAATGGGGCGAGCCCTCTTCTCGTAAGCATGTGGAACTGATGCCGCTTGTCACTGCTGTTCGATGTTGCTGCCCACACCGCTTGACACCACCACCTACCTCCTGGTAACTCCTCTCTTCTTCCTCCTCTCACACCACTTCCTCTTCTTCCTTCTTTCTCCTCCACGACTTCCACTTCTTCCTTCCCCCTCATCTCCACCTTCCTTCCTCCTTCCTCCTTCCTCCTCCTCCACTGTGCCTTCCTCTTCTCTTCATCTTTGAAACACTGGTAAATATCGCGTACTGTGTCGGTGCACTAGTACCGACCAGCACTGGACGCACTGGTCCGCCAGTGACTGGGGTATGGGTCTGGTACATGATATGGCATTCCTAGATTAGTATCAACAAATTATAACTTCTTTACAAAAAACTTATGTCGTGAAATCTTGTTTCTCACCTTCAGTGTCCAGATGAAGAGTTTGAGGTGTAAGAACTTCCTTGATTTGGAAACACCATAGAACTTTGGATTAGCAGTCTTAGCACTCCTATATGTCGTAAAATCATTTTAGCGTAAAAATCCATTGTCAGGTGGCAATAGAATCTCTCTTATGAAAGGAACAATCCACAAACAAGAACAGAGACATTCACATGCATACTCTTGACTTGAGCTCTCTGGGCACAGAACAGTTACATAGGCCAGCTCCTCGATGGACTATAGAACCAAAATCACTCTGAATGCTGGGCCACTAATGAACGTATTGTCTTCAGGTTGTCCCAAGAAACAATAAACCAAGTGATGATGAAATGTTCCAACGAAATCAATAAAATCAATATTTAAGATGCCATCAGAACATCAGATCAGCAACCCCAGACTTCTAGTTCAAGTAGCTGTGACACCTACCAAGAAGAAGCAAAGGTTAAAGTGGTCTTCGTTGACAGTTTCATCAGCAGATCTCCATATAAGAGCTGATTCATGAGAAAATGCATACAGCGTAGCAAGGTCTCATTTCATAACAAGAAAAAAGGATTTCATTCAGAGTTAGATCTCTATGCAGAAATTACAATAATACTGATATATAACATACCTTGAAACTAAAAAGATCCATATGTAGTGATTCACTTGTCAACAAAATGACCAGCCTAATCAAAGAATAAGAGTCAGGCCAAAATAATAGTAGACCCAATAGACATCAATAATAAAGCTGGAAGTACCAATACCATTCAAGGAATCAAAAAATCCTTGTGATAGAATTTTACTCCATGCAATCAATATTTGAAATGATCTTTTGAAGTAGCCTGAATTTTCCGGTTGAACTTGGAACAGAATTACCAGAAAAGTGGGGTAACTCATTTTCCAGCACAGAGTAAGCATCAGCAAAAGCCTGTCCATATCAGTGCCATGATGGTTGGAATAACAAAAACTTAAATACATCCATGGCTTAAGATGTAGACAGTCATTATCAAAATGCAGTACATAAAGCTGGCTGTGCAGCTTATGCGGTTTCATAATATGTGCAGTGCAGCAAAGTGAATAGCAGTGATAATGCATAAATGCAAGTTGCATGTGCTGCAAAGGCCACATGTTCATAATTTGTGGTAGCATATGATGCTTCCTTTACACCTTTTTATTCTTGTTAATAAGTAATCTTTTTTAAGCTGAACTATATAACATTAGTCATTACTTCTCAAAATCCTGAAGAAGTTATTACTTCTCACTTGCTTCACAATATAACAAAATGAATATAAATGTTATTGATCAGTGTACTCTCTACAAGCATGATTTATTGTTACCATCTCTGTAATCGCCACAATTTTATATTTTTCCTAGATATGAAGATCATGAGTGTTTACATATGGACCACATAAGCTACTGCATATCGTATATGTACCATACTATATAATCTAATAAATTTGCTCATACACATATGCCAATAAATTTACAAACATGAACACATATATATATGCACCATCATTGTTGTAATGATCATAACCATCTAAGCTTTTTTTCTATAAGAATAAGACCATTAAGAGTACTAGGACACCAGGATCTCATTGAGTTGCTGAGCAAATATTCATAGCTGACAATCTGAGTCATATCAACTTCTCAACAATCGGTAGACATTGAATATAAACCTAGAATTTAAGTTTCGGGTACAGACCCATTACTGTTTGTACTCAGACTGGTACAATACCATTTACTGATGGCACACCAGACAGTACCATTCAGAGGAAAAGGAGGAGGAGGAAGGAAAATCTGACGCTTCAAAATGAA
The DNA here is from genome assembly GCA_024322285.1 of Musa beccarii. Classification (NCBI taxonomy): domain Eukaryota; kingdom Viridiplantae; phylum Streptophyta; class Magnoliopsida; order Zingiberales; family Musaceae; genus Musa; species Musa beccarii. The sequence goes on from CM044398.1 coordinate 23,559,808, forward strand.
TGACGCTTTTTGACAGTAAGACCAAAGGAACAGGGTCCTCCACCCCTCACAATATCACCAAGCTAAAGTCCTAAATCACAGTGATGAAGTGCACACCTTGCAAAAGCCCTGAAGTCATTGAATCAATCAGTGACTAGAACAGTTTCAACCAATTGTGAATCTAGACCGGTTGAAATAAAGTAGTTCTATACACTTTCAGCAGGTAATGCCAAGTACAATGTGGTTCATAAACAGTCATCACTCAATCACGTGGCACAGATTTTTAAATCTTTGATATAATTACTGTGGCCAGGAACTAAAAGTGTCAGCAGACAAAATAGCAACCTCTATACACATTATTTTCAAACATAAATATCTTCATGTGAGCCTTGGAAGATGGATGACAAAATTTGTATTTTCAAGACTATTTTTCAATATCTCCAAATGGAAACCAACAGCAACCATGAACCTGTACTTCAGCCAGGTTAGATACAGATTTACATGTGTGATTGGCTAGTAAATTGGAGATCATTCACATGTTCTTTTGGTTGAAATCAGAACTTAAGATGTAAGCCCTTGTCCTCCTACCTTTGTTTTGTTCTCTCTTTTTTCTCTCTAATTCTCCTATCATTTCTCTTCTATCAGTATCTGTCAAATGAATCCACAAGCAAGCTATCATCCAATTCAATCCAAAAAGCTCCCCATTTTTTAGTTTTACCCAATCACTGTTAGTGTACACCTTGCAACAAAGTTAGATCAGAGTGGATGATCTGGTGGACAAACATTCAGTGATTGGCAACACAAAGATCAATGAACAACTCAATCGATATGAAGGAAGCATTAATTTTCAAATTACCAATGCATGCCATCCACAGAATACTCAAACTATCCCATTACTGAAGCATGTCAGATGAAATACTGAAGCACTTAAATTAACATATTTATTTTCCTAAAAGCAGTATATAGACAAACTAGAGATCTAAAAATCATAACCATGCAGAAGAGCAGGAATCTATAAGAACCAGTTAACTACAGCAAAATCAACAAAAGCATGTTCCAATGAGCCCAACCAATAGAATTGATCAAAGGTGGTCACAAGCATTCCAGCGATTGAGTTGATAGGAGATACTCGTGAATGTTTCCATGGTCAAGGAGCTGATGAGTAAGATAGCCGAACAAAATAGATGACTTAAATCTTGACACTGTAATTTTACCATAAGACCATCAAGTTGTCACAGAAACTGAAGAATAAAGCTAAGAGCAATTAATCAAAGTTCTGACAGAGAGGAAACTTGTTGAGGGTCCATCTCACCAACTACCAGGAAGTAGGCAATAGGGGAATATCATAGTATATCAAGGACATGACAGGATGCAGCAAAAGGAACTAACAGTCTGGCCAAATAAGATTTAGCATCAGATGAATCAAACTTCAAGGTTTTTCTAAACTGAATTGATTTCTCTTTCCACTTTCTAGCCAACATCATAAAACTAATAAACCTAGGCTATTCATACTAACTTTAGTTGGTCTTTCCTATTTGCAAAGATTTTCTTCCCTTTTTGTCACACTTCTTGAAGTCACAAAAACTGTTCCAAAAAGTATTTTATTGTGCACAATTAGTAATTACAATTTAATATAATCAAAACTCCTCAAGTCATGACTAAAAATATTAAAGAGGACACATAGAGGAGGTCCCCTTAGACAATTTTGTGTCGAGTATCATAACATGAGTTATGAGTTGGTAACTATAGATTAGAGGGGTGGTTGTTGGAATGAACTGGTAATTTCCTGCATATTATCATGAATCAAACATTAAAAAAAAGGGCGTAGTGCATGAGGCTCCTTACCTCTAAATACAAAGAGCAACTGTGGAATCTGGGAAGGGTCAATGCATGCAGTCTAACCTTACCTCTAAACACAGAGATGATTTTCGTGACTCAAAACTCTAGTCTATCAGGTCAGAAAGGAGCTTTTCCACTGTACCAAGGTCTACTTTCATCCTCATGAATGAAACATAGCTATCTAAAATTCTCATGAACGAAATATAGCTATCTAAAATTCCAGGCCTCATCTTCGATTTTTTCTTCTCTCTTTTATTTCTCTTATCTCTCATTTGATCTCTTTCCTTCAATTTCTTGTATTCTTGAGTGAAAATCTAGGGAGATTACCATACAATTTAAGTCCAACTGGAATCCTGTATATATTTGGTTCTTCGATACTGGTGTACTTTTGGAAAGTCATGTGTAAAAAAAGTCAAATATTGCAGCAATCAATATAGGATGGACTGGGCCTCCAGTGCTACCATTACATAATTTGTTCTCAATGAAAAGGTTGCAAAGCATAGTACAAGAAAATATTTGTTTACCTAATGAAACCTTACAACTTTAAAGATCCAGGGAAACTGTGCAGGCTGAGTTGACCAAGTAACCTGGTATATGATGATAAAAGCCCAATAAAAAAAATAACAAAACAGAACTCTGGCTCTAGATTTTAGTGACAGTACAAGTGTCCCCAACAAGCATCCATTTAACTCTTCATAAGGTGCAAAAGTATTATCATAGTAGCAACAAAGATCTAGGAAGAAAAGGCAACATTATGCAAAGCAGACCAAGGACGGGCCAAAGGTAGTGAGGAATTTCATGCGTCAAGCTTCGTGATTGTGTCATGCAAGAAAAGGGAGGCTGAAAAGCCGTAAATGCAGAAAAAGCTTCCAAGCATACCAAGTGAAACATAGTATTTTGTAACTGTAGATTAATGTGCAAGAAAGAATAGAAAATCAGGAACTGACCTTAATACATTGATGTATACGGAAGCAGTTTCTTCCAACATTATTGGTAGGATAAAGAGGGTCATCAATATGAATTGGATCAATGCTGCAAATCAAACAATAAAATTAGAAAAAGCAAGTCAAGTTGCCACAATCTGGAAGTCTAACTAAATAATACATAAAATTCTATTATCTAACCTGAGTCCTCTTTCCCGGTTCATATAAATTCCACTTCCTTGGATTGAAACACGCATATGACGTGGTTCAAAAATATACCTGCAAGTGAACAAAAAAAGAAGGGATTAAGTTGCATGTTTGAATTTTGATTACACTGAAACCAGATATACTCTTGACTTCTCGAGTCTCGATTCATACAGTGAAATCCCATAGAAACAGAAATGTGGCCATGCCAGAATTTGTCAAAATGTCCATAAATGTTTGACTAGAAGAAAACCTAAAGCAACATTTCCTTACCCAAAGAAGTAGAGAAAGTCCATCAGAAGGCCACCAAGGTTCTGCCAAAACCACAAGTGATACAAGTTACAGAGCTGAAAGTACATCATCAACTTTGCAACTCTTAGTCATGCTAGAAAGGTGTATAACATCAAATATCTGGGTTACAAAATTCATTTATCACAAAAGACTACACAGCTAAACAAGTCATGTTGTACAGGCTTCTACCAAACAAACCTAAATTAAAGAGCATGATAAAAACTAAGGAAAAAATAATTATTGTTAGTCAGGCTCAAAAAGAGAGTTTCCTGAATTGTATCATGGACTTGTGAGAGTACACATCGGAGAGCCTTGCAGAAAAGACAGAGGACAATTAAATGTTTCAATAAATAAAAACATTGGATAGCATGCAGTTGCTCCTTTGCAATTTAGGAGACCAAGGTTTGAAGATACTGAAAACTACTTGCAGTAGTAAGGCTGCGTACATTGACCATCTCTGAAGACCCTGCATTAGCGAGTCTCATGCACTGAGCCATCCTTTTTTATTGATTAACATGAGGTTGATCCAAGATATGAAACTAATAGGCTTTCATTTGTGTCTTGCCCCCCACTAGAACAGTCAATCCTGTAGTTCAATTGGCATGTTTCATGGAATAATATACCTAACCACATTTCACAACATGCTGATCCAAGTATGAATCAGACAACAGGAAATGATCCACATTTCACAACGTGCCATTCAACATACTAGCATAGACAAATAAAAAAGGATCAGCAACCCTGGATGGAACAAATTAAAGTTAAAGCATGTTATTCGATTAGCATTTACCATTTTATCTGTCATGTCTTGCACCACTTCTTCTAAAGTTTGATTAACCCTGACTCCTAGGTGTAAAGGGATCATTTTCTTGAGGCAAAGATAGGAAGTTACAAAGAAGAAGAATAGATGATATATGGCACAAGAAAAGAGAGAGAAGAAAGGTTATAGACAAGAACAAATAAAAAAAGAATGGATGAAGTCAGGAAGTAATTTCTCGGGAAAATTAATAATACTTGAATATAAGCTCATGTAGCAAAAGCAAAATGCAAAAAATACCAGATCAGATAAAAGAATAAAGATTTGATGTTGTAGATAGCAAGGTTCTAAGTCTCGGATACAGAACCTGTACCGGTCCCTGGCCGGAACGATACAGATCCAACTCATTCAAGCATACAGACACTCAGTACGTTGGTATGTGCCATGGTATGGACTATGGAGAAAGGAAAGAGGAGAGGAAGAGGAGGAAGAAACAGAAGAGTCTAATTAAATTGGTAGGGTTGGTAGTCAACCTCCAGTGGCGACGTAAGGCATTAGGAGAAAGTACAGATCCAACTCATTCAGGCATACTGTCACGAACGGTCGTCACGCACCTACAGCAACTTCGTTCAACGAACCGTTCGTCACTTTTGCATGCTTGTACATATCCTTGGCAGCTTGTTTTGCCATAGTTTTGGGGTGTTTTCCTTGTAAAAATGTAAGAAACGGCAATTCGCAGCGCTGCAGCGCGATCGCTCGTCGAACCAGGCAAAACTACCCCAAAATGGCTTCGTTTTCGCGTGCCGCAGCCAGTTTTCTGCAGCTCACAGCCGCCTCCGAAACGTCAGCCATCTTAGCACCCTGGAACCCCCCGGGTGGCACAGGGCTGGATGGGGCTTCGGGGTAGTGTCGGGCGTTGAACACTTTCACAAATTTGCACGTCAACTTGACGGAAATTTGCCTTCGCGCTGAAACCCCCCCCCCCGGGAGTAGTTATTTACGGACTTGCAGCTGCTCATTCACCCTTCTAAAATCCTTGCTTTTCTCCTTTCTTTCTCTGCTTCCTGCATTCCAAGTGCTCGCTCAATTGCTTGTAAAGCTTCCCTCTTCGCGAGACATCGGGACTTGTCCGCCGCTCGTTTCAAAACTAATCAACTTCTGTTTTACATGTCCTACGGGACCTGCACGAGGTTGCAGCTTGGCTGACCCTTTGCATGGATGCATATGTCGACGGCGCCTTAAGACTTAGGCAATTCCAGCTAAGTCTGATCGAAGTGGGCGCAAGGGTGTTTCAACTTAGGCAACTCCAGCATTAAGCCCGTAGCTTGCCGCAAAAGGGTGCCTCACCACTTAGGCAATTCCAGCTAAGTGGCGCGTGACATTGTGGTATCGAGCAAACAAGCAATTCGAGCAAGCAGCGAAGAAATTCGCAATCTCGCCATGGTGAAACATCACGACGAATCAAGCAAAACAATGCAAGCCGAAACATTGCTCCCAAGCGCCGCAGGGGCTGCATGTGCAAACTCGCTCTCTCACTGGTAGAGCCGCTCATGAGGAGCGGGGCAAAGCAAGCATGATGGGCGAAAAATTGGCTGCTCACCACGAGCAGAGGAGGCGCAATCTGGAGTGCCAACCGGGAAAATGAGCCATAGAAAGAGGATCATAGCGGTAGAAACCCGCTTAGATGTTCTTGAAGCAAGCTTGGAGGAACTCTACCAAGGTCAACATAGGCTTCTTGGTGTAGAGAGCTCGCAAAAAGACACTGAATCCCGGATCGATAAGGTTGAAGCCCTAGTCGACCGACTAACAGATGACACCAAGGACTCCGTGCAACGTTTGCAAGAGATTGTGGCGGAACTCACTTCTAGAGTGACGATGCTCACAGGGGCGCTATATGCGGGAGGGAGCAACACCCGCGTTGCACCGACACAAAGCTTCAGAGCACCCGACCCACATTGTTATGGGGGTGCTAGAGATGCTAAGGAGCTCGAGAATTTTCTGTTCGATATGGAGCAGTATTTCTGAGCCACGAGGCCGGACTCCGAGGACACCAAAGTTTCGATATCGATCATGTATATGAACGGAGATGCAAAACTTTGGTGGAGAACCCGTTGGGAGGAGATTCAACAAGGTTGGTGCCAAGTGGACACATGGGAAGACTTGAAGCGAGAGTTGAGAACTCAATTCCTACCCGAGAACACTGAGTTCATCCCAAGGAGGAAGTTGAGGCAACTCCACCAAACGACTTCCATTTGGGACTATGTGAAGCAATTTTCTGCACCGATGCTAGACATTCAAAATATGTCCAAAAAACATAAGTTGTTCAGCTTTCTTGACCTCCTGAAACCATGGGCTCAACAGGAACTTCATCGACGGAATGTCACTGATGTGATCGAAGCAATTGCAACCGTAGAAAAGCTCATCGACTTTGTCTTCAGAGGACTCGAGGAAGAAGAAACAGTCTTCAGGAAATCGCCATCCAAAACATCCTCCTGGGAAGGAACATGGGCGCGAACAAAGGAAGAAGAGTTTCCAAAATGGGCCGAACCTGAAAGACAAGACCCCAAGATCTGACGGATGCTTCTGGTGCGAAGGACCACATAGGGTGTGGGAGTGCCCACAAAAGCAGGCACTCAATGCTTTGTCGGCTTCTATCCATCCCCTCAAGCCAGACAAGGGCAAGGCGGTTACTCTCAGTTCAAGTAGCTCAGAATCTGATAGAGGCGACGAAGAGTCGCAAGGACCCCGGATGGGAGCGATGCATTTGTTGAATGCATTGCGCGGTCAAGTGGGGGAGAACACAAAGCCGAAGCAACAAAAAGCAGGAAGCAGTGAGCTAATGTATGTGGACATCAAGATCAATGGCCAAACTACCCGGGCAATGGTGGACACGGGTGCTACCCACAACTTTATTGCGGACCGAGAAACAAAGCGACTTGGGCTGACCTTGAAGAAGAACCCAAGCCGGATGAAGGCGGTCAACTCGAAGGCCAAGCAGATCTCCGAACTAGTAAAGGGAATCCCCATCAAGGTTGGATCATGGAGAGGGAGCACAAACATGATGGCGGTGCCATTGGACGACTTCCAAGTGATTCTCGAAATTGAGTTCATGCACGTAGCGAAGTTGGTGCCAATGTCGTTCCTAGACTCCTTATGTCTAATGGGGAACGACGACCCCTGCGTCGTTCCCGTCTCTCGGAAAGGAACTAAGGACCCCCAACAACTATCGGCATTGCAATTAAAGAAAGGATACGCAAAGGAGAGTTAACCTTCATGGCTACTATGAAGCTAGAACCACTTGACGGGGAGGCCATTAAAGAACCTGCTACGGTGACGAACATCGAAGGAGTTCACAGATGTTATGCCACCTGAGTTGTCAAAAACTCTACCACCACGCAAACGCGTGGATCATCTTATTGAGCTGGAGCTGGGAGTGAAGCCTCCAGCGAGACCACCATACCACATGCCCCCTCCCGAGTTGGCAGAGCTCAGAAAGCAGTTAGATGAACTACTAAGCGGTGGTCCCATCCACAGTTCTAAAGCACCATTCAGAGCTCCAGTTCTCTTCCAGAAGAAACAAGATGGGAGTTTCCGACTATGCGTCGGCTATCGAGGCCTTAACAAGGTGATTGTGAAGAACAAATATCCCATCCCGCTCATTGCGGACTTGTTCGACCAACTGGGCAAAGCAAAGTATTTCTCCAAACTTGACCTTCGGTCGGGGTATTGGCAGGTGCGTATTGCTGAAGGTAATGAAGCGAAGACTACCTATATGACCAGGTATGGAGCGTTTGAGTTCTTGGTGATGCCTTTCGGATTAACCAACGCTCCGGCCACATTCTGCACTCTCATGAACCAGCTATACAAGGAGTATTTGGACAAGTTTGTGGTCGTCTACTTGGATGATATCATCGTCTACATCCAAACACTTGAGAAGCATATTGAGCACCTTCAAACAATTTTCAAAGTTCTTATGAAGAATACTTTGTCCGTGAAAAGGGAGAAGTGCTACTTTGCTCATACGGAGATCTTATTCTTGGGGCATCGAATCGGCAATGGTTCCATTCGAATAGACAAATCAAAGGTGCAAGCTGTGGCGAAATGGAGTACTCCAAGGAAGGAACCAGAGCTGAGATCCTTCCTTGGTTTTGTGAACTACTATCGGCGCTTCATAATGGTGTATTCGAAGTGCGCATCTCCACTGACGGAGTTGCTGAAAAAGGAGCTGCCTTGGAGATGGTCCGACAAATGCGAAGCGGCATTCCAAGACCTAAAGACCGTTGTTTTGAAAGAACTGGAGCTCAAATTGCCAGATTATAGAAAGCCCTTCGAAGTCCATACAGATGCTTCTGACTTCGCTATTGGGGGAGTACTCATGCAGGAGGGCCACCCAGTGGCCTATGAAAGCCGCAAGCTCAATGAGACTGAACGACGGTATCCAGTGCACAAGAAGGAGATGACAGCGGTAATCCACTGTCTACGAGTATGGAGACACTACCTTCTCGAATCGCGATTTGTGCTGAGGACAGACAACATCGCTTTGAGTTACTTTCAGACTCAAAAGAAACTCTCTCCAAAGCAAACACGATGGCAGGACTTCCTGGCGGAATTTGATATGATAATGGAGTACAAGCCCGGAAAAGCAAATGTCGTAACCGATGCATTGAGTCAGAAAGTGGAGCGAGTGAATGCTATGCAACTAGAGGGCAGAGGCCAAGCAAGTCAGTTGCACTCCGACTTCCTTTCCCGGATCAAGGATGGACTGTACAGTGATCCCCAGACAGTAACCTTGATGCAACTAATCCAAGAGGGCAAGACACGACGATTTTGGGTCCAGGAGGGCCTTGTCTACACCAAAGGGAACAAAGTTTATTTTCCTCGAGTGGACAATTCGAGACGTAAACTCTTGAAAGAGTGTCACGATTCCCTTTGGGTAGAACATCTGGGCATTCACCGAACATTGGCTCTAGTGGAGAGGGCCTTCTATTGGCCGAAGATGGGGACGAATGTGGAGGAGTATGTTCGAACGTGTCTAACTTGTCAACAAGACAAGGTGGAGCAGCGGAAGCCGGTGGGACTTTTAGAGCCGTTGCCCGTACCAGAAAGGTCGTGGGAGAGCATTTCTTTGGACTTCATATCTAGCTTGCCGACAGTAAGGGGACTCGGATCGATACTCGTGGTGGTCGATCAATTTTCGAAGCATACAGCCTTCATTGCTGCACCCCTACACTGTTCAGCAGAGGAAGCAGCCAAGCTAATGATGAAGAATGTAGTGAAAGTATTGGGGGGTCCCGCACAATATCATAAGTGATCGAGATGCTTGGTTTCTGGGACAATTCTGGACTGAGCTCTTTAAATTTTTGGGATCTAAATTATACTTCTCTACAAGCCTCCACCCCCAAACGGATGGCCAAACTGAGAGAATAAACTCACTCCTAGAGCAGTATCTTCGGCACTACGTGAGTGCCAACCAACGAGATTGGGTGAAGCTATTGGACATAGCACAATTCTCCTACAATCTACAGCGGAGCTCTCCGTCCAACAAGAGCCCCTTTGAGATCATCACAAGACAACAGCCGTCGACTCCTCACACTTTGGCTATTGGATATACTGGGAGTAGTCCGTCCGCATATCACCTTGCAAAAGAATGGCATCGAAATGCAGATATTGCACGGGCTTACTTGGAAAAGACGACCAAAAAGATGAAGAAGTGGGTAGACTTGGGAAGGCGACCATAGGAATTCAAAGTCGACGATTTGGTGTTGGTGATGCTCCAACCAGCATCACTCCAATTCTTTAGGAACAAGGTGCACAAAGGATTGGTACGCAAGTATGATGGGCCCTTCCCAATTATCAGTAGGGTGGGCAACGTCTCCTACAAGTTGCAACTACCAGCGTGGCTCAAAATTCATAATGTCTTTCATGCCAACAACTTGAAAGCCTACCACTCGGATCCGCAAGATGCTTCCCAAGGCATTTCAACTCAACAACCCCCCACCAGAGCCTCCTACGAGAAGCGAGTCGAGACCGTTCTAACAGATCGCAAGACAAAGCTTCCCAATGGAGCGGAGCAGCTTGAGAACTTGGTGAAGTGGCGGAAACTTCCCAGAACCGAAGCCAATTGGGAGCCAGAAGATGCCCTCCGACATGAAGAAACAGCCATCAAAGCCTACCAACAAGCATTGACGAGGGCATCGACGTTTAAGTGGGGGAGAATGTCACGAACTGTCGTCGCGCACCCGCAGCAACTTCGTTCAACGAACCGTTTGTCACTTTTGCATGCTTGTACATATCCTTGGCAGCTTATTTTGCCATAGTTTTGGGGTGTTTTCCTTGTAAAAATATAAGAAACGGCAATTTGCAGTGCTGTAACACGACTGCTCGTCGAACCGGGCAAAACTACCCTAAAATGGCTCCGTTTTCGCGTGCCACGGCCTGTTTTCTGCAACCCGCAGTCACCCCCAAAACGTCAGCCATCTCAGCACCCTGGAACCCCCCGGGTGGCACAGGGCTGGATGGGACTTTGGGGTAGTGTCGGACGTTGAACACTTTCACAAATTTGCACATCAACTTGACGGAAACTTGCCTTCGCGCCCAGCACCTGGGGAGTAGTTGTTTGCGGACTTGCAGCTGCTCGTTCATCCTTCTAAAGTCCTTGTTTTCCTCATCTCTTTCTCTGCTTTCCTGCATTCCAAGTGCTCGCTCAATTGCTTGTAAAGCTTCCCTCTTCGCGAGACATCGGGACTTGTCTGTCGCTCGTTTCAAAACTAATCCACTTCTGTTTTACATGTCCTACGGGACCTGCACAAGGTTGCAGCTTGGCTGACCCTTTGCGGACGCATATGTCGTAAGGGCGCCTCAAGACTTAGACAATTCCAACTAAGTCTGATCGAAGTGGACGCAAGGGTGTTTCTTAACTTAGGCAACTCTAGCTAAGTCCATGGCTTGCCGCAAGGGTGCCTCACCACTTAGGCAATTTCAACTAAGTGCGTGACAATACGGACACTCGGTATATTGGTATGTGCCATGGTATGGAGAAAGGGAAGAGGAGAGGAAGGGGAGGAGGAAGAAACAGAGGAGTCTGGTTAGATTGGAAGGGTCGGTGGTCAACAGTCTAGTGGCAACATGCGAGGCCACGAATGCTTAAAACCCTAAGCCCACCACCCTGTAAAACATCTGAACTGGACCAGTCAAATAACCCTGGTCTAGTAAACATCATGTACTGATCCCGGTGAAATTTGAATTCCTCATAGATAGACATTTGGAACAAGACATAATAGACCAAATCATGCTACATATACAGTGCACAGATACAAACAATTGGACAAGGAACATTCTCAACATAGTTCATGATGAAATAAAAATTCATTTTTTTCCATAAAATACTGAGTACTTACTTGGTTATTAGGCCGACCAACATGGTGTTCATGCTGCAGAAAACGTATAATCAACAACACCTGCACATGGCCACATGAGCAACTAACACCATAGAATCCTTTAGACATATAAAAATAATGAAGCATGAAAATATATCTACAGCATTAGCTCAGCAACAATTTCTATCTGGATAAGAGACCAAGACCTATGGTGAAAGATAGTTCTACTCCAATACCAATTCAAACTATGAGTTCAAAGTTTAGCAAATTACCACCATGTATCATCTTTAAAGCAGAAAGACGAGGAATCATGAGGAAACATCAGTTTCAAAATTGTAATATGAGAATGTGTCCTAAGAAAATGCCCTTATCATCAATGTAATCAAGATCAAGATTGTCCTCAACTTACATGGAAAAGTATACCAGAACAAACATAGGCCAAAGACTGAGATTGGCATGAGCCAAAATCGAAATGCCAACACCAACATAATTGATTTGTCAGCCAAGCCCTGTCCTAAATGGATCATCTTATCCAAGCTTATATCACCTCATTGTTGATGAATGAATCAATTCCACGTAAACTGTGATGATTGAGTCATTCGATGATCCAAGCTTCTGAGTTAGATATTACCTCTAAAAAATTAAGCTAAATGCTGGGTACCTGAAGTTTATCTATTCCCAAAGTTTAAGTTTCTTAATTTTCGAAAAAAATAAATATTTAATTTTTGTTTACAAATTAATTTTAAACCAAACTTCAATTCAACTTTCCAAAGGATTTAATATGGACAACCAGAGCAGTCCAATCCGAAATTCTATAGGCGATCCCAAGATCATTCTTGATTCTACCACTAAAAAATGCAACTTCTTAGTACCATATTCGGCGTAAGTAATGGCTGATCTAAATAAATAATGCAAAAGTGGGGACATAAAACAATTACTACAAAATTGTTAAAGTAATAAACAGAAAAATTAATCAAAGTAGATAAAGAAAACACAGGTATTTATTACAAAAAATAAAATCTAAAAATTTCATAACTATAAAATTTTGATCAATGAGTCTCATATGTACTTCTCTTTTGATTATTTAAATTCCCCTTCATTCATCAAGAAGTACCTACAATTTTTTATAAAAATAGAAAGGACCAGTTTTAAAATATCTAATATAGATTTGAGTAGTAATGAACCAACGTAGTTCAAACTTCAAAAATGACAGTTTTTTCTTTTAAATTGGCATTTTACCTCTTTGAATTGAGTATGTTTGCTTTCCAGAGCAAACATGTGGTTGCTTCTTGAAGTTGGACTGGTCATATATCTTTCAAAATACTCATTTTTAGTTGATCCCATATTTTTTGAAGTAAACATGCGGTTGCTTCTTGGTGAAGATTGATGGATCCTCCTTTTGAATTTTGGGAACACTTATGAACCCCCAAATCATCTTTTAACTTCGTCCCATCATTTTTTCGGATTTTTCCTTGGCTGCCAAACAATGTCTATTATTTGGGAACCACATGACAATTTCCACCAAGTTCCCCACATGCAAGGTTCAGAAAAGGGATCAGGTATTAATAAATCTAACTTGAATCCAGCACGTAAACTGGACAACTAAGTTGGACTGGTCATATATCTTTCAAAATACTCATTTTTAGTTGATCCCTTATTTTTTGAAGTAAACATGTGGTTGCTTCTTGGTGAAGATTGATGGATCCTCCTTTTGAATTTTGGGAACACTTATGAACCCCCAAATCATCTTTTAACTTCGTCCCATCATTTTTTCGGATTTTTCCTTGGCTGCCAAACAATGTCTATTATTTGGGAACCACATGACAATTTCCACCAAGTTCCCCACATGCAAGGTTCAGAAAAGGGATCAGGTATTAATAAATCTAACTTGAATCCAGCACGTAAACTGGACAACCATAGTATGACTTGTAATGGATTATCACTAAGTTCCCAGCATGGTTAAAAAGACCAGTCGGTCTGACCTGGTTCCAGCATGTGGACTGGGTGAATATGCTTGTTCTAGTTGGAGACCAAGGTTTTTTAATTATTTTAATTTTTTTTACCTGGGCAACTATTGGCTTTCAACAACAGGCATGCAAATGGTAAAATATAACAACATTTAAAAAATCAGGGAGTTGTTGTTTGCCACCACCTCATCCACCTCCTATCACCGCCAATACCTCCTCCCATCATTACCATCACCACTTCCTCTTCCTTGTCAACCTCCTTCCCTCTGATCTCCCTCTTTCTCTGTGGTCTGTGCTGATCATTATACCATTTGTCAAGATGCCCATATTCTGAGACCCTCAGAGGTCCAACCAGGGACCGTACGAGCCTGGGACCAATTTGAGAATCTGAGATATTACCCGCATGCACTAAAACGAATGAGTCTATTCAACAATATGGTTTTCAAGGAAATTCAAATTTGAGGAAGTTCATTTTTCCGGTAAACATGGCTTACAACAATGTAATCATCTGTAAAACAAATCCTAAGTCCTGTATTAAGGGAAGAAAGAACTAGTGACCGCTTACTGGAACCATTGAGTACTATTTAATACAGACAACTATAATTCAATGAACTGAAGAATTGGGACCAATTAGACACAGCTCACAAATGATAAGAAAAGAGAAAGTCCAACACTCCATATATTAGGCTTTTTCACCAGCTACAACAACTAGGTTCATGGAATGAGAATCAACATGCAGAAGATTTAACCATTTTGCTTCATGTTTCAGCGATTATGCCTAATTGCCTATACAACATCAGGCATATCCTTCAACCAACTTTCAACATCTAACCAGTAAAACAAAGTCTATCAGAGAAGACAGAATTATCGACTATTTGATGAGAAGAATAGAGTTTATAAGGAACCATATATTGTTATTGACTTATTGTAACCCAGTATTCCTAGTGGGCTAATTACATATTACCCCTTTTAGTTAGCTATCATTAGCATCCTAATCTTTATATTTTAAAAAGTTATATTGACATATCTATAGTTACAAAAGTGAAACATCTAGGCCTGTTTACTCTAATTTCATCGGTTTTACCAACGAAAACATGAAAATAAAGGGTAAAAAAATAATTTTAATGTTCTAGTTGGTGGTGACTAACGGCGTCGATGGTGGCAAATGACAGTACCATTAGGGGTCACGAGTGGTTGTTAAAGGATGAGAAGAGCATCAGCAAGAGGTAAGGGTCGCTCTGCATCTATGTCGATGCCAACGCAGCTGCCGAGAGACAAAGGGCCGCTTAAGCGTTGCTTTGCATCTACATCGGTGTCAACACAGATGCAGACTAGCTCTCCGCTCTCACCACCACTCTCCTTATCCACAACAGCCACCCGCGGCCCCCAACGGTGCCGCCGTCCGCCACCACCAATGCCATTTGCGACCACTAACTGAAATGTTAAAATTACCTTTTTGCCCTTTGTTTTCGTGTTTCCATTAGTAAAACCGATGTCGTTATGGTAAATGGACTTAAATGTTTCACTTTCATAACTATAAGGATGTCAATATAACTTTTTAAAACGTAAGGACCGAGATACTAAATGTAACTAACTACATGAGCTAATCTATAATTAGCCCGTTACTGGTTACTAGAACAGCAGAGTCAACTAAAATACAGTAAGAACATATGTAATGGGATCAGCTAGAATAGATAATACTAGAACAACAACAAGCCCTCATGTCCCAACTATATGAGGTTAGCTGCAATCATTTGTTCCCTGCTATTTAAGCTCTACTGAAGGCAACCGCTAGTCAAAGAATCGTAACAATTCTTTTTTATTGGTTCTAAGAAAAAGCCTTACAGATCCTCCTAGGAGTCATTGATCTTATTAAACTCACCAAGTTTCAGTAGCACATATAGGTCCACATATAGGTCCCTGATGAACATGCCCATACCATCTTAAACCCCTTTCCTTTATTTAATTCCCCATCATAATTACCCTAATTCTTCCAACATAAGCATTTATTGTTCAATTTATATTATCCTTTCTAGTAGAGCTAAAATATGACAAAATCCATTTTAAGAAACGATCCAATGTCACATTAGCAAATTGTATTAAATGGCATAGAAAAGCTCAAACTCTATGAAATGTAATAGTCAGATATTTCATTTCGCTAGAAGTTGTTTTCCCCTCATTCTCTTACCATTTTACATCTGCAATGCCATGTGCCCTTTGTCTGCTTGCAACATTTAATTTCGAGCCAGATTTTTGTGGACAGAGAAAGTGCAACACATGACTTAAAAGTGTCATTTGTATGGGTTCAAGTGGAACTTAATCGTCTTGGGTGCTAATCATTAATCTAGAGCTATTTCTTCAACACAATTGATAGAAAGGAGATAGTAATCTATTATTATTGAAGCATTTGTTTATGTACTTCATAGATCTGACAAACTAGAAGAAGTCCGCCACTCCACTACTTCCTAGCTACCACCACTTTTGGTTTCTCCATGGATCCAGATACTCCAACTATCCTCCTTCACCACCTTTCATCAGAACTCTTACAACCTATCAGTACGTGGACCAAGATAAACTGAATGGTACACCTGGCATAGAGCTTGTATCATCTGGTATATACTCAAAATGGGGCCTATACCGCCTCGTATGCCTAGTATAGGTCAATAAATGCCTTGTACCTAGAAGTTTTTTATTTTTCCGGCTTTTTCCAAAACCTGATATGTACCAGCATACTGACACTATGGATTGGTATGGTTAGATCGAGCCTTGACAGATACACTATCGCTACACAAAATTGCAAACCTTGTCTTTGTCATGTGATTTCTTAATCTCTGTCTGAATTTCATTTGTTAGCTCCTGCTGCTAGCTATATTTCTGTACTTAGTGAATCATGGTTGCATGCTTGCATTATGTTCTCTAAAACAGATAACGTGCTATTGCATATGCATAAACATATAGCAATTGCATGTGCATCATGTAGCTTCCAACAAACTGCTTCAACATCATAAAACCTTAATTTGTATAATCATACTTATGCAATAATATTTATCACTGACAGAAATTTAATCCATGCTTCGAAGGCTAATTGACAAGAAAAAAAGAAGCATATGTAGGATCGTTAAAGAGATGAATTTCAATGACATTATCTAAATTCTTCAATTTCTCAAGTCACAATTCAAAACAAATTGCAATGTTAAGTTACCAAGCAGTATGAACTTAAACCACCAGAATAAGCATGGTCCAAACTTCGATCAGCCAGGAACTTCTTAAGTACTAAAGCCAGCGGTACAGAAGCAGGAAATTGCTGGGTCAGTTCTCTAACCTGCACATGATAATTATAAGTCATACACATTTAGACATTGTCTAACTCATCATCCTTACACCATTCAGTGAGTGCTACATGTATCGGCAATTTAAGCTGCTACTGTAGTCCTTAAAAAGAAAAGGATAGTACAAACTAATTCAATTCCATTAATTTAATTCGGTCAGAAAACATATTCTTCAAATATTGAAATAAGCAAGAAGAAAACTAAGAGAGACACGTTGGATAAAATTTCTGCTAATTCCTTATTCTCAGACATAAGAAAGAAAAGTCAATACCACTCAAATATGAAGAGGACAATGATAATAAAATCTCATGTATTCAAAGTCAATGACATTAGAACCATGCCAATTGTAAGCAACAATATATTACCTCAGCTTTTCCCAACTGGTTTACTCTTGTTTTCTCTGATAATTAATGCCTCAAATTCATTTTTCATAATGAGAGAATAAAGGTGGCAACCATGGTTTTAAAAGTCAGCTAATTATCATGCTCCAACAGTCCCACATTAGGACTCATGATGAGCTGGTTGGTGAATAAGACTTGGTGGTTTGCCGCTAAGCATTCTAGGCCATGTGATTTTGGACCAAATCTATCCAAGTTTTCAGGCTAATAAGTACACCAAGTCCATGAGAATAATGATACCAAAGTAGACTTAGAATCATATAAGTGCAAACTATTGGGCCTACTAGAAAAAACTTTAAAGACTTGAGGTAGACAATCAGTGAAATTGCAATTAGATTTTGAATTTTAAATGAACTACATAGAGATAATCTAAATTCTCAGAAATAGATAATCTTGGGTATTGCATCTAGAATGTTGGAAATAGAGTTTCTTTCCAAAATAAATTCAATTATTATTAAAAGTTCAAAAAAGTCAATCATGATTAATAATGTTGATATCTTAATTAATAAGGCACATCTAGATAGCTAATAATATATTTTATATTACTTTATTTTTTGCATAAGGAAACACCTAATCTAGCAGCAAATAAGTCAAAATTCAAAATATCTAATATTTCTAGGAATTCACATCTATGTTTGCCAAATCCATATACTAGCTAATTCCTATGAGGGTCAACCCTAGTGTCACAATAACATTTCTCCTAAGCAACTTATATGAGTCATGAAAATTATCTCTCTGCTGAGGTAAAACTACATATGCTAACCCTTCCTAAAGCCTGTGTTAATGGGAGACTCATGCACCAGGCTGCCCTTGTGTCAGCCAGTTCCTACAAAAGTCACCACCTCTTTTCATTGGTGGGAAAGGTAAGTTTGTAAACTTAAGACATGGTACACAAGGGATTGATGCAACCGTGACAGCTATCAGATGCATTACCAAAATATTGCACTTACACTTGCAATTTTCATCTCAGCATATAAGCTGGGCAGTACTACTACAAGATGCGTTGGTGAATCAACCAAGTGTTCTAGTAGATGGTAACCATGGCACAGATTCTATCATAAGAAGGCCCAATGTTTACAAGCACATGTTTATCTTCTCCAAAGTAGATTATAGCTATTATAATTTATAAGGTATTTATACTTCCATGTGCAAAATCAAAGCAAAATATCCAACATTTGCTACTGATCCAACAACACTATTAAATAAGTGTATTACCAGTACTTCTCTAAGCATATGTATCAAGTTCACAGACAATAAATTTTATGGCTTTAGTATTCAAGGCCAGGGTTCATCATTTCGGGTACTAGACCCATCTCGGAGATTTATCGATACAGTATGTACCGGTGTACCGAACCACGGAATGTTGGGGTAAGCCGATGGGGACTCAGACAAGCTGCATCTCAAAGGTGAGTCGAACCAGTATGTGCCGCCCATACCGTACCGACTCGGGCGGTACAACAAACCTTGTTCTAGACATCATAATCAGAAAGTCATGCCCTTTTGAAAAAAATTTATAAGTTTTAGCACCCCTAATCCATGCCAATTTATTCACCCTCAACAATATGAGAGCATGTTTATGTTAATAACTCGAGTGCTAAAGTTATTTAGCATCTACAAAGGACAATTTGAAATCAACAGTCCAGTAACAGCAACCAAGGCACAGAAACATCATAAATTGTTCCATCTAGATTGGTCTTCTTACAAAAAACTTATCTCTGTAAGGGTAAAATAAAATCTTTCTCTGCCCCATGACAGAAAGCTTACTTACATCACATGTGCCTTGATTGTCAAGGAGAACCAAGATACAACACTTGTGGCAATTCCAATTTCTTTATGCTTGCTCGCTGTATAGAAAACAATATTGATTGTATGTACATATCCAGTCATTGCCATAAACTAATGCCAATACAGATGAAGAAAAGCAAGGACATAGCTAACCTTTACTTGCCAGATATAGCAACAGAAAAGGGAAATTTTTTAATGCATCATACCCAAAATATTCTTCAAGAAACAACTATTGCCAGAAAATAATACTAAAGCAATTATGTGATGATAAGGCCATACAGCATCAAAGGATAATTGGCAATGTGATGAACACAGAACTTAAGATGCAGACGTAATTGGTAATCACCGACTGAAAGTTAATGTTATACATCCAATTGTTTCATGTAAACAACCAAGTTTATTATTCTAGCATTAATTTCTAGATTTTGATACAGCAATAGAAAATTAACCTTTAGATACTGAAAATTTGAGCTCAATGTAAACTAGCCTAAGAAGCTCACTTAACCTATATTCGATCAATAAAATATCATGCAAAAGAGCAGAAAATCAATGCGAGCGTGACAAATTTACTTTCTTAAAGAAATGGAGCATACCCAAATCCACTTTGCTAAAACATAACAACAAAACATGCAGATTACCAGTTCAGAAGTTTGAAGTCCAGTATGTGAGGCTGATTTGAAGCTGATATCAAGACGAATCGACTTTACATCAATGTTATCATCCTTTTTCATTTTTGAATATGGCCAAGAGATACAGTCTGAATTAGAAAGATCAGTAGTAGGAATGTTGCATTGTCTCCCAGGAACCATGCTTGAAAGTGCTCGTGGTATATCCACCATGGAGGAATTCTTTCTTGAAATATCAATGTCACCAGGAACTTCTGCCACCAACATGATTACAGGAATCTGGAAACAAAACAGATATACATGACAAAAAGAATTTTAAAGATAATAACACAACTGAGAATAATATGTGAAGGTGGGAACCATACTGCAGTGTTCTCTATGGTCTTGAGGGAGTCATTTCTAACCCACTCCTGGTTTGCAAGGTATCTAGCTGCATGCTGGAGAAAGCATGATGTTCAAATGTAACATCATACGATAGTAAATACAATATAATATTAGCAAAAATACTCCAGCATTTCATAATCAGCATATTCACCTCACCAGTTGTACACAGTTACATGAGAAGTTATAACAAATCAAGGTTCCCCCATGAAAAGTTTAAACAAATCAAGGTCCCCCAAAAAAGGTAAGTATTCAAAAGAGAGACTTTGTCAAGAGAAAAAAGAAGCATATAGAACGTTTTGACAATCAACATATAGGATTTTTAGATGTATAAAAGGTTATCCGATATTGTCTATCAATCATCACTAATTTTCTATTTAAGTGGAAGACTCAAATTCTGGCTAAAACATAGCACACAAAACCAATGATACAGATAGAGCAACAGTGCATGCTGAACTGAAAGAAACATAGTAAGATGAAATTAACTAAATAGATCATCCTCAACCAGATCAATTATTCATACAGAACATCAACTATGATCTTCTCAATTGCTATGCCCCATTATGCCCTAGGATGCTAAAGCTATAGAGATAACTCCAGCCATGTAGTTTAGATGAATGGCAGGATATAGAATTATCAGGCAGCAAAATCACATGTTAACAATGATATTTCAAATGTTGCTGATCAAGAAAGCATGCACAAATTCAAAGCGTGCACAAGTTCCCTTATGATTATAACACAAAACCAAAGGTAAATTAAACTTAGCTCTTCAAGATGAGGTGGAAATGCCCAAACTTTTTCTAAGCACGCAGGAATAGTAAAAAAAAAGCAAATATGAAAAGATCCTAAATGCAAGCTTGAGACTAGATTTATCAAAAAGAAGCATTATGGTTCAAGAAGTTTAAGGAAAACAAACTTGAACTCAAATCATTGATTACAAAGTGGAAGTAAATCAAGTGAAGAGAAACTGTTTAAAATCAAAATTAAACAGATCAACATAAAATAGCAATAACTTAACCTAATTTAAGGGGCCTTTTAAAACCAAATGAGTTATTTTTACAATTATATAGATTATTTCTGCAATTATGTATAGAGAGTAATTTTTCTGTTCATTTATCTAAGGTGAAACAAAACAAACTAGATCCAGAGATACATCTTTGAAAAATCATTGTTACATACAGGATGTGAGAAAATGATGGTTACAAAAGATAAGAAACTACCGTAGACACGGCATATCAGCTCCACTCCAATTTTTAATAATAGGAATACCAAAATCTTTAGCAGATTGGACAACAAGAATCCCCAAACATAGGGTTGAGATGAATTGCCAAATTACCTGAAGGCATGTTTCCTTGATACCATTACGACCTTCCAAAATTCCAGCTTCTTTGATAGGTTCCTGATGAAAAAGCCCACCTGTTATCTTTTACCCAGATCTTCTTTTTACACAACAATAAGCATAATTCTACAATTAACACAGGTTTCTCACCAAATTCCGCACTGGAGGAAGAGAAACCACGATATCTACATCACTAGTTGGAAGAGCTAAACCAGTTGCATTAGAACCAAATATGTTTGTCCTGGAGCGAGGCCAGAGGTCTTGAAGGGAACGCGTTACCCTCTTGACAGCCCAATTAATGTAGGGCTTCTTAATCAGATTCTCAGCAGCAACCTTCGACATATCAATAATGATGAACCAGCAATTAATATATGGAATACAAAACAAAATCTAGAAATGAAATGAAATGAAAATGTTGGTCAAGAAAACTCAACCGAGCTTGGAAATCATGCAATTCAAAACCTTGCTACATCATGTGTAATTCAATCAAAAAAAATTGGTCAACAAAGATTAATTGCACTTGTAAATCTTGTGCAATTCAGATCCTTGCATCTAACACATTATGAGTAAGCAATGAATTTATATACAAGGATTTAAATCCCAGTATTGTAAATTCCAGCCCAATATTGATCCTAGTAATTGGTCAGCCTGTTACCACACCGTTCTATATGGTCCAGGACCAGTTTTGCATACTGGTCCAACTGACAGTTAATTCCGTGGTCTTACATATACATATATGATAAAATGGAAGATTAACTAAAAATCCAAGTAATGATGATATTAAATGGTGAAATAATTAACATATGCAACATCATGGACCTGAGATATGTTATACACAGAAAACAACAATAAAGAGAAAACAAATAAAAATAAGGCTACTCAAAGCAACAAACCTGCTTGCAAAAAAAATCGATTTCCTCGTGAAGAAGATTGTGCATGATAGACAAGGATGTTTTAGCAGATGAACAATTCAACAACTCTGGAGGTTGCAATGGTAAAGCTACATCAGGCTGCAAAAATCATTTTTACAATGGACATCATGCCATACTTGAAGAAAGATATCTAAACAAACTTTAAATATATTTGCTTACATGTTCCTGATCGAAGGCAAGCTGGGGAATTGTGATGAGATGATCTGTCAATAAAGGTCCATGAATTGATCGAACCATGGGATTTGTGGTAAGGCCTTTGTTTCCCCATGAAGGCCATACAACTTCAGCACCATCAAAACAACATCGACTTGCCTCAGAACCACTTTCATCAGAAAACCTAACACCCCAGTGTCTGGGACTTGAGCTTCCAGACCTAACAATTGGGAAGCCACGCTTTCTAGATTCTCCTACAGGTGAAGGTGGAGGAGGGCGAGGCACTCGAGGAACACAGAGTACCACTGGGGACGGTGGTCTCTTGATTTGGGGAACATCCCTCCTACTAGAAGGCACACATGGGCTTTTGTGTTCATAGCCAAGCTTAAATTCCGATCTGGATCCCCTTCTCGACATGCTTGGAACAATGATTGGCCGCAACATTGAGAATGGAAGTGTATCTCCTTTCACTCCTTCAATGACACTAGGTGAATTATTCATGGATTTTGGAGCTTTTTCTTCAGGAATATCTGATACTGAGGAAGAGTTAATAACCTTCCCAGTAATATCATTTCCTGAAACAGCATAACCAACGGATTGGTGTCCAGATCCCACGGTGTCAAATGGTGAACAAAATTGAGTGGCAGTGGGCGAGGCCAGACCATTTGTATTGTATGAAGCAGATAATCCAGGCATTCCAACCATATCATCTATAGCTCTGTTAAGATCAGCCTCATGCCAAGCCCATCCACTATCATCAGAACTATGAGATGGTGGGCGAGAAAAACCTGATCCAACATGTTCAGCAGGATTCCAGTACATCACTCCACCACCAAAAAACTGATTATAATCCCTCCCAGATAGCATATGACTGTCTACTTCCTCCTCCGAGAGCCAATAGCTTTCAGTATCCTCTGCCAAATCCGACATGTTTTTCATATCATATACATCCAGAATATCTCCAGTATGAATTCTGTCATTCTCACTAAAAGTACCAGTATTTTGAACTGCATGACCCGAAAAACCTGTACAATATGAAGATTGCAGCCTTGAATTATATCCAGAATCATAGCTTACAGTCACTGTTTGACTCAATCGAGTACAACTTTTAACCATAGGAGGCCAATCAAAACTCATTGGCAAAGTTAGAGGAGGTAAGATACGGTTGCATCCACCCTCGTTGGAAGGGAGTCTTGCCTGATGCCTTGAACATAGGAAGGACTGATGACGGTAAGAAGGCCATTCATGTCCAACATCCAAATGTAGCCTCTCCGTAGCAGCAGGAACATGCTGTGAATTGAAAGATGAAAAATTATGGGGCGCTATGACAGGCCACTCATATGATTTTCCTTCAAAAGTATTTGTTTGATTATATGAATAGCATGTTTTACTATCATTTTGAATTACAAAACCATCATCATTTGCAAAACCTTCTTGCTTTATTGAAGAAGCAACAAACTGTGAAGTTATTTCGCATAGATTTTCAGAATTATTAATCTTGGTTTCAGGCCAACCATATGATCTGCCTTTAATACTTGGCTCAGGCATAGGTAAAGAAAGATTGGATACCTGGTATCTGTTGTCATTCTCTAAACACTTTATGGATGGATCAACATAATTTGCACTAGTTTCATCACAGCAGATTGCACTGTTTGTCATAGATATTTGTGGCACCACTTCTAATGTATTAGCAGATTGTGAGTCACACTTGCATTCATAGTGGATTTCTGATCTATCTGAACCTTTGGAAAAGCACAACCCAGTAACACAGTGGTTTATGGTATTATGAAGATCAAGATCCTTTTTCATGCACCTTGCATTCCCATTCCCATCCAATAAACCTGGCTCGTCATAAGGCTCACATGAATTATCTACTGGTGATGGATCAGAAATGATAGCAGATCCATTCGATAAGGGAGTAACAGTCGCCGGACCACTTAATCCATTCAACAAGGGATCAATGGCTTCTTTCCTTTCAATATCCACAGCAAGGGATGAAAGATCAGATCTTTTATCCTCAAGATCAGGACGTCCAACTTTCATTGAGCTTGAGATTTTACTTTTAGTTTTAGCTCTTCTTCTTCCACTTTTCTTCTTACCGGCATGGCTCTTGCACTCAAACGAGTCACCAATATTTTCCTACATAAAAATAACATGCATCATTAGCTCAAAATAAATATTAACAAGAATATATGTCAAAATAATTACAGTGACATTCTCTGCTGATGGAGTCCCATTTCCATGATCTTTCAGCGTAGTCGTAGTTGTTTTAGCCTTTTGATTATCCATTGGCAAAAGAGTCTCCTCCTGGGAACAAAGCCTAGCTGTGCTATCACGTGCACTGTCTACTCCACATTCATGACCCTGGAAATTAAGCAACTCTTTATTATAAGTAAGACATGTCAAAATGCAGAGGTCAAACAAACTAAGAATGATGAGACCAGTGCAAATACCACTGAAGTTTCGCGTAAGGTGGAATCAACTTTGGATGCCTTTGGAACAGACCTCGGCTTCTCAGAACTACGAGATTTCTTCTTCCCTTTGAGACAGCCAGTGTTAGACTTCTGTTGACTTTTGTTTTGAATGGTCTTCAACTTTGCATCTCCCAGAAGTTCAACATTTATATAGTTAGTATAAATACTCATGAGGAGTTTTTGTAGTTTCCTTAAAATAGAATCAGAAATGGTATCAGCAGATGGTAGTGTACTAAAGAGCATTATTTTTTCTTCATATTCACTAAGATAAAGAGAACATATCTCCTGAATTACTAGTAAACAGTTCAAATATTTGGCTAGAGATTGTGGCCTTCCAGAAGATGTGTTGGTAATGATATCCATGCAAAAATCTGGCTTCCTACTGAAGAATGGCTTCTTTGACCTCATCCAACAAGGAATAGGACCATATCTTAGTTGGAATTCACCATCAAGCTTGTGAAAACAAAGTTCATTCCACGAGGCAAGTTCTGACTCCCTGATAATTTCATTTGCCTGAAAACTTACAACTTTGTAAATAAAAAGGTTGTATAAAAAGCTGTCTGTGAGTAACATATCAAACAGACTGGCCAACAGCCTTCTCAATTACTGGTCAAACTTACAGCATCGTAAATGAGAAAGCTGTACAAAAAAGCATGTCTGGGGTAACATATCATACAGACTCACTAACAGCCTTCACAATTATTGGTCAAAGAGAATTCAAAAGAACACCATGCATAACAAAAGTAGTGTATTTTTTCTACTGCAGGACGAGCAGACTCAAGCACGAAATAAACAAAAAGGCTTGAGCAGTTAATTATCAATACAAGCTTTGTAAGCACCATACTGATGTTCTCCATCTATTACAAATTCAAAAAGTTTACTATAATTTCAAAAATGCAACTTGATATTTCTCAGGTGTATTTCTAAGGGATAACTATTTCAGATGGTATGGCATGTGCTCAGGAGAAATGATTACAAATTAGTTATATGAGGAGAGAACAAGAAAGACATAAAAGGACTTAAACAGAAACTATAAATAAAGATTTTAATTCTCATAATTTAACTAAACATATGACTTTTTATATATCTCAATGACGGCAAAAGATCCATGTAACCAATCTCAAATAGTTATGATTAACAACTTTATTGTTGTTGTTGTTGTATGCAACACTAGTTATTTTCTTTCTAATACAAGGGCCCTGTATCAAGAAACTAGACACAGACTACTTCGAGCAAACTGTCATAGACATATCAGTAATTGGTTTTAGAATCATTGTCCAACCGAGCAACAGCAATCTTACATGTTATGTCTTTGCCTGTTTCCAGGAGGCAGGAGTATTGAACCCCATGACAGCAAAATTTCAGCGGCAATGACACAAGAAGAACATGATGGTAAAATTTCCAAAATATGCAATGATGGTTATCGACATTTTTTACTTCTAGACCGATATCAAAAAAGTCATGAATAAGAAGTCCACATTCGACGCAAAAAGACTTTAAGCCTCTCGTGATTCAGCAACCATCAAATAAGCAAAAAGAAACATTCACCCTGGTCCTCAAAATTTTTCAACAGCCTAAAGAGAGGCACATCGGCTAGCACAATCAGGAACTTTTCAAACGAAATCTAATATGAAAACCAAACTGCAGTGTTTAGAGAGACAATGCAGTAAAAGAAGTACCAGAGATTTCGCTGCCTTCCCCAAGAAGGCCTCGAAGATTTTTTTCCTTCCTCCAGGATCCAACCCCGCCCACCAATCCAAGCAACCTTTCTTCCTCCAAAAAGCATTTGCCGCCAGACCAGCAGTCAAGGCTTTCTCCTTGGCTGCCTTCCCACCCTTCAGCTTCTTGCCTCCCTGGGAGCCAAGCGACGACAACCTCAGAGCAACCTCAAGCCGATTTGCCACGAACGCCTCCAAGCTGTAGTACCCTTTGTCCTTCAACCAAGGCATCTCCGCCCACGGCACCGCCAACCCGTTCACCTCCCCTCTGAGGAACCTCCCACCAGAGATCGCATCCATGACCGCCACGAAGCGGTCAACATCCGAGACAAGGTCCTCCGCCATCGTGGCCGCATCCAGGAGGGGGGAATCATCGCTGGACGCGAAAAGGAGGAGGGAATCGACGACGGTCCTCTCGGCGGCGTCGGCGGCAGCGGCGCGGGAGAGGAGACCGTAAGAACGGCGGAAGCAGAGGGAGGGGAGGGAGGGGGAGGGGAGGTCGGGGAGGAGGAAGAAGAAGCCGTGGCCTCGGCGGCGGAGGCGGGAGAGCATCTGGAGGAGTACGCGAACGAAGTCGGCGTCCGCCACGGTGAGTGCCGACTGGCGGTGGGCGACGGTCAGGCCCGAGAACCACCGGAGTACGGCAGCCCGAGGGCTAGGGTTAGGGTTCGATACCTTGGAGGAAGAAGCTGAGTGGTAGAGGGCGATGTGAGCGGTGAGAGAATCAAGTGTTCGGTGGGAATCCATTCCCATTGCCGCCGCCCCTCTCTCTCTCTCTCTCTCTCTCTCTCGACAGAGACGCAAGTTCCTGGTTCATTTCAGAGACGACGGAGGGAGGGGGTCTCCGCGGGGTCTGTGAAGCTCGGCTGTCTGCCCCATCACAGCAAACACGGTTAGCCACCACCCAGGAAACAACTCCATTTGTGTAACTACTTGCGTGGCGCCGTACAAGCGTTTACGATGAATAGAGTGTCACGTTGCCTGTCTCACCCGAGACAGCACCGGCGGTGTTGGACTGCCGGACACGTGGTCCGTTCCGCTCTCACTGGGATCCATCGTGCATGATGACGATGAACAAAGGGACTTTTGCATTGTAGCGCATTTGCTCTTAAAATGCTTCCAAATAAATTACACTGGACAATTTATCGGAAAAAAAAATAACTCGTCAATTCGATTTATATCGTTATTATCATGTCACGCCCATTTATTAATAAATTATCCAGCGGTATCTTTTATTCTAAATCTTAATTTTGTCATGATTAATTTATATATCAAAATTTTTTATTTGGATTTGAATGGATCTCCTCCTCCTCTTCTTCTTCTTCTTCTTCCTTTTTTTCACTTCAAACAAGAATCGACGTTAAAAGAGCAATGAAGTAAATGGCTGGATAAAGAATTAACAAGCCTTAAGTAAATACATATTTATCTCTATATATGAAAATACCTAAAGATCAATGACATATTTATCTCTATATATGAAAGAAAAAAAAACACCATAAGTAAATACATCATCCAATAAAAACACAATTAGCGGTGCTTTTCCTTGGTAAATTATCCAATTATAATTGCCACAAATTCTCTCATTTCCTACGTGCCATTGTACGATAAACTTCGAAACGGGCGGGCGGGCGGGAGTTGGCTCGGTCTCTGGGTCCCACCGGTTTGCGTGTGGGAACCCCTGGTCCCTGTCTCGGTCTAACGGTCCAAGACAGGAGGACAGCCTCGGCCACATCACTCATCACACGCATCTCAAAGCACCGCCGCATGTTGTAGTTCCTCGCGGTGAGCTCGATGCGTTGCCTCACGACTTGCTTAGGGACGAAGAAGCCTTCCTTGCCGTGTCATCAGTCTCGCCTTCCAAAGCCACACGTTTGCCGCCCGCCAAAAAAAGCTGCTTTGCATCCACATCTACGTTGAGTTTGCGACAACACGTTATCTATCACAAATGTTGCTTTAACCATCGATAGTAAAAGATTTATTAATGAGAAGTAGATATTGGATTAATATGATCGATCCCAAAACAGCGACAAGAAATGGCATGTTTTCGTGGGAGTAAAGGATGATGATGATGATGATGTCATTGGCGTCATCTAAAATAACCGCAGTCTCACTGGTAACCACGGTCGTGTCCTCACGCGTCGTTCGTCTCGTTCCCGCCGTTCCGCGAGTGAGGAGGAGTTAAAGATGCCGCGAGATGGGTCGTGTCCCCATTCGTCGACCGCGACGGAAGCTACGAAAGTGAAAGGCCCGGTGGAGGAGGTGACAGCTAACACCCTGTCAAATGACCTCCTCCTCCTCGTCTGCTCGTCTCACCGCCTTCGGCGGGATAAATTTCTCCGTGTTTGACGCTCGACAGCTGTTGACGGAAATATGTTCGTTTGATATGATATGATATGATATGATATATATATATATAAGATTTTTTTAGATAAAAAATACGAGTTATATATATAATTCCTTCTACGCTCGTTGAATCTAGTAATTCTTAATTGCATAGTGTGAACGCAAATAGAAAGAAAAAAAAGTCAATCCCTCGATAAACTTTTATATTTGATCCTAAAATAATAAAATATTTCATAAAATATAATATTTAATTATCCGCAATGATCCTCTCTTGTTCACATGAACAACAACGGGGGATAACTCGGTTTTTACCTTTGACCTGCTTTGGATTATTGTCTACGTGAACAAACAGATAGAAGGTGACCTTAACTCCATATGATGATTACATGTCGGATGATGATCATCTTTTGATGTCTTATTCACATAGGCAAAAGGAGGGACAACTTAGTTTCTTCCTTTAATTTTGTTTAGATTCTTATTTACGTAAACAAACAGATGAAATGTGACATTAACTTCATATAATGATTACCGGATGATGATTAATCGATAATATGTTCCTCATCAAAAGATAATCAAACATAGTCTTAGATTAAAAAAAGTGAGTTAATTTAACTGATAGCACATAAATAATTTATCATAAATTTTTTGGATCAAATTTCTTATTCGTTGTTTACTCTTAAAATAAAATCAAATACGGTATCGACTCTTTCTTCACATTCCATCAATCATGCTTTGGGCACATATCTCAACAAAGGATGGATTGATCTAATTCGTACGGAGCGATCGAGCAAACTTTTAAGATCTTTGGTCATAGCGCAACGAAGCGATCGATCTAATTTCAACACATAACTTTTCAAAGTTTGAAAATATAATGTTCTAAATTTTAATATTAGATGTTATTTCCTCTAAAAACTTAGATTATATATGTCTCCAAGCAATTACCTAATAAAGTCATGTTAAATAAAATATATAATTATGTAATATTTAAAAATAATTGACTTTGGTTAATTTTATCCATTAATTAAAAATAATATTAATATCGATAGAAATTTCCTTGATCATTAGAAGCGAGTAATTTATTCACACTAAATCAAATGAAAGATTGGATTCATGTTCCTTGATTTATTAGAGTTGATTGCTAATTTAGCGAGGGACTTGAAAGACACAAGAGGTGTTAAAGGCTTATATGATGAGTGAGTCTTTTTCTTTGATGCACAAGTTAGTTAGCGACGAGCATCTCAGATTTTTAACGTAACAAGTAGATCGATAATATATATGTGATTATTATTATTATAATGAGTTATATGAGAAATGACTAATGCTCATGTTTTATCATTATCGAGAATATTATATGTTTCTTTGATACTAATGATTCCCTCGTTGGATAATTATGTCGAGAATAAGAATGATATTTGATATGTTTAATATCAAGGGCTACTTCTAGCAATAACATGAATAATAAAAAGAACCATGCATGATAGAGGAGTGACATATGATCGAAAGAGCGGTATTATAAATCTACTTTTTCCATGTAACATCAACAAGTCAAAGGTCGACTCCTTGGACTTGCTCGATCTCTTATGAGGACTAGCATTTTGCAACTTTTTTATATTATATGATGTATCCAATATCCTCAAGAACTTTATAGTCAATATGTTCATGGTATCGAAAAATGGATACTAATCCACCCATATTTCATAAATCTTTCTATTTTCTCGATTGCATCGTGGATCACATTACATTGCGAGAAAAAAATATCGTTCTTTATTAGCCGTGTCATCAAATTAATATGAGATTTTGATTGGACGGATGCTTACACGAACAAATATTCCTCTTATCGAATGTTAATTCGTAATTATAACAATCGAATGCTTGAAAGAAGTTGATTCGATCGCACATTCTTCAAACCTAATAGGATTTTATTATGTTCTAAAAGACACGTTCTTTTTTATTTTTTCATCACCAAAAAGTCAATATTTATAGGGGTTTAAGTTTTTTTTAATATCCAAAGATGTTAAACTCCTTGAAACAATCTTTCTTTATTAAATTGAGTTTGAGTTCCAATTCAAGTTTTCTTTATTAATATGCCTAAGAAAAAATAAAATCAAATTAATATGTTTCTTTATCCCTTTGAGTCGAACCTAACTAAACTTATTCCATTGAATATAAGTAGGCTAATTACATATTACATTTCATACTTGAACCCTATTGAAATCATGATCTTTGTACTTTATTTTTTTAATTAATATTTGTATAATTTTAAAATAAATAATTTTATTTATCCTAACATCGTCAATTTTATTGATGAAAAATATAATACGTAACACTATGTGCTTGATCAACGTGAAGGTAATGAGCAAAAAGATAATTTTAATATTTCATTCATTTGTAACACCTGAGATATTTGAAATTATATTTTTTTAATCAATAAAATCATTAAAAACAAAATAAACATTAAAAATACCTTTATGTCCATTACTTTCATGCCAATCCAGTTCGTGGTGTCAATGTTTGTCGTTAATACAGTTAACAATGTTAAGATAAATGAGATTATATATTTCATTTTTCAGTATTTAGGAATCTCAATATAAATTTTTTAATTGCAAAGACTATGATGTATTGATGAAAGATATAACACATAACACCATGTATTAGATCAACGTGAAAAAGATGATTTCAACATTCAATTTATTTTCAACGTGTGAGATATTTGAAATTACAATTTTTTTGTTAATAAAATAATTGAAAACAAAAAAATATATTAAAAATATCTTTATGTCCATCACTTTCATATCCATTTAGTTTATGGTATCACGTGTTATATTTTTTTATCAATTCAGATGATAATAGTAAGATAAATAATATTATTTATTTTAATTTTAAAATTATATGAATCATAATATACATTTTTTAGGTACAAGGATTACGATACTAGTAAAATCCAAATACAGATGACAACATATAATTAGGCCAATATAAGCAACATCGGAAAATAATATTAATACAAAGGTTTTTTTTTTTGCTCCTAACACACACGTCGGTCATTTTCTCCCATCGATTATTTCGATCATTCTAAACTAAGCTTTCTTTTTACTCCACTTATGGTTTGGGATGATCGGAACACACACAATTCTCATCGTCATCTACCCATGTCGTTAGGAACAAAACGAATGCTGTTTTGATCACGAGGAATCTAACGGGGATAAGTCATAAAAAAATCATGTTGCTATTAGTTGGGAAAGACCGGTAGATAATTGTTAGGATCATGAAATCTTATTCGAGATGGCAACGTAGTTTTTTTTGGTAGGAAATTTCCTTATTATTTGCATGTTTCTTAGGACGCACGTATTGCTTTAGAAACGGATTGCTCGATGGATGAACTCCACCTTCGATAATTTTGAATGTAATTATAATTTTAATCTACTCGACATTTTTTCGGAAAATATTATAGCTAATCGGCAACTAATTCTTCCGTACGTACCCAATAAGATTCATTTTTATTTTTGGAAAGGAATTGCCTTTTTAAATTTTTTTTATTTTTGTTGACTATAGCAATTAAAGTTTAAGGGCAAATTCCCAAAAAAAAAAAACAAAATTCATTTTTTGAGGTGACTTTTTCTTTTTCTTCTATTAGTATAATTTCTTTTCGATCTTGGAAATACTCTTCGTAGGGTGAATCGATATAGTTATAATAATTTGTATTGTATTTCGAAATGTTGTTATTTGATTATAGTATATTTGTATATGTTTATAGTGCTTTTAGGTATATATTATATTTCAAATAAAAAAATACACATTTGAAATACAACCAAAGATGAGTTAATTTATATTATATTTTAAATCTTTGTTCATCGGCCATAATAGGCTTATAATAATTTTAAGAAGGTGCCAAAAATATTATAATTGGATTGATTCATGAAGCGATATAGTATAAATACTCTTTCAGGTGTCACGTCGGCATAAATCTACTTAGATTTCGATCATCAAACTCATACAAAACACAAAATTTTGGGTTTTGTGATTCGAGTTAATAAGGCATAAATACGGGGATAATTAATATATGGCGGCGGGGGTGGCATTCTTGTGAAATAAGGCGACTTTGGTGGGTAATTAATATCTGCGTTTAAAATACCGACAAGGTAACGCAATCGGGGGAAGCGCGGTGGCGTTGTGGTAAATATAGCAGACTCCCAGGGGCGGTTTGTATTCTGATCCGAACGCGTTTACGTGAACCAAATAAGCCCAAGAAAGAGGGAGGCGTGCGAGAGGAAAGAGGAAAAGGAGGAGGCGGAGGACGCAGCAGCGGCGAGAGGCAGGCGGAGGGTCTTGGGCGGCGATCTGGGCCGGCGGAAGCAAGGCTAACTCTCTTCGTTGCCGCCTCTCCTTCTCTTGCTCTCTCTCTCTCTCTCTCTCTCCCCCTTGCGGAGCGGTCCCCCAGCATCGGCGCGAGGATTTTGTGGCAAGAGAAGGAAGTGGAGGATAGAGGTGGGACGGCGAGATAGTTAACTGTTGGTGGTTCGTCGCAGGGATCGGATCTCGGCTGTGGGCGCTGTTTAGTTGTGGACTCAGGTGTGGACCGATGAGGAGGAGGAAAATTGGTTATTTTTAGATCGAGGCGGCAGTGGAAAGTTTGGATCTTGGTCCTAAAATTGGGATTTCTTTCTAATTCAGTGCGTACTAGGGTTTTGCGGAGATTTTGAGGGGGGATCGTGGAGCATCGTTTGGGTTTCTGACGTCGGCGGGATCTGATAATGGTATGGGATCTCTCGTTTCGAAGTCCTTTTCTGCTTAGCTTTCGCCCGACTTGTTTTGATGTTCTTGAGAAAGTTAGTTCTCAGACGTTCATGAGCTTTTGTGTTTTGGGCTTTTACTTCCGTGTTTTTTGGGCAAGCGATGACTTGATGCGACTTTTCTTGAAGGTCACAGCAGTTAGTTATTAAGGATGTGAAAGAAGCGTAAAAATGTTATCTTCACAAAATTACGGCGATGTACTCTTTTGTTGTATTTTTCTTCTGCTTCGTATTATGTTCGATATATTGCGTTGGTTTTAAATTAATGCCCTTCACGTCCGGGGATCTGCAAAGCTGCAACTCTGCTGGATTGTTTCTGGTTTAGTCGTGCTAGCTTTGTCGGCTTCTCTTTGTTTGATCGAAGTAAAGATCATTTGCTCCACTGATAATGTTGACAAATTTCAATGGACAGGCAAGTAAGTTCAACATAGCAGTAGGTTCTCAGGTCTGGGTCGAGGATGCTGAGGTGGCTTGGATAGACGGGGAAGTCTTGGAGTTCAAAGGCGATGAAATCAAGATCAGCTGTACTTCTGGAAAGATGGTGTGCATTTTCGTTCACTGTTAATGTGCATTATGTATTGTTTTCTTCACGGAAGTTGGGAATCTTCCGTGCTTGTTTTTTCTGTTATTAGTTTGATATTATAATTTTTTTGTTTCGAAGATGCTTTCTCAGTTGCTGTAGTTTTGGTGTCCAGTAAGAATTCCTTGAGCTTACGCATGAAAGATTTTTTTTACATTTGGAGACTGGTTTCACATAGTCTTTGCTGATAGTTGTTGCATCGTGTTGGATACTGTTAATTTCCATCCCTTCATTTGCTATGCAGGTGATTGCCAAACTTTCTAATGTCCATCCTAAAGATCCTGAAGCCTCACCTTGTGGAGTAGATGATATGACAAAGCTTGCTTACTTGCATGAACCAGGCGTTTTGCAAAACTTGAGATCTAGATATGACATGAATGAAATTTATGTAAGTAGATATAAGAGATTCTGAGACGGTCAACTTCTCTGTGAGCATTATTCAATAATATAATCTTGATGTAAAGCTTTATGCATGTTTATCATGATGTCCTTGTATTTCAGGATATATTTTCCTTCATTGATTTTTGCTTGCTTTAGCAGCTAATTGATCAAATTTTATAAACAGACGTATACTGGAAATATATTGATTGCTGTCAACCCCTTCCGAAGGTTGCCTCATCTGTATGACAACCACATGATGGAACAATATAAAGGGGCAGCTTTTGGTGAACTAAGTCCCCATCCTTTTGCTGTTTCTGATGCTGCATATCGGTACTTCCTGCTTCCAGCTATGATTACTCACATTTTGAAGTCCACTTCTTACATAACATGAGCATCTTGTCCAATGTAGATTGATGAGAAATGAGGGAGTAAGCCAATCGATTCTAGTAAGCGGGGAAAGTGGGGCAGGTAAAACTGAAAGCACCAAAATGATTATGCGTTACCTCGCATACATGGGAGGTAGAGCTGCAACTGAAGGGCGGACAGTGGAGCAACAAGTGCTGCAGGTGAAATATCCTCACATTACTAATTGGAAGTTGGGCCTTGTACATGTTGCTGTCACTTTCATGTCTTTATATAAGTGCTTGTTCTCATTTCATCCTCATCTAATTTTGTTATGTTGACTTCTCGTACACAGTCCAATCCTGTTCTTGAAGCCTTTGGAAATGCAAAGACAGTAAGAAACAACAACTCAAGGTGCACAAGTTGTTGATGGTTATCATAATATTTTTATTTGCCATAAATTTTTATACTTCCTATATGCCCAAATGTTTTCCATATATTTTAATTTGTATGTTTGTCGCTACAGTCGTTTTGGCAAGTTCGTTGAGATTCAATTTGATCAGAGTGGAAGGATTTCTGGAGCTGCCATCAGAACTTACCTGCTTGAAAGATCCCGTGTCTGTCAAATCTCTGATCCCGAAAGGAACTACCACTGCTTTTACATGCTCTGTGCAGCACCTGCAGAAGTAATGGATATTCAATGCTAATTGATGTTTGATCAGATATTCTATGTTTTTCTATTTCTTCTAAGTACCTTTTACCTCAGCTTTTATTTTCTTAGAAACCTTATTAAAGGAAAATTTTGTATGCTACATTTCATAAAGAATAGGTTAAGCAGTGTTTGTAACAATGACTCAGCTATCTTACTTAGATGTAGTCAACAACAAGTGTTTATATCATTGAAAGCATTTGTTGGTGGTACTCAAGAGACTATAGACTTGTACATGCCTGTAACTTACGGATTTGCTTGTCATCATATCAAAATGAATGAGGCAGTTTAAAGCATCAGAGTGATGGGTAGTCGAATGATTGATGAAACACTTGATAATTATTGACCTTTTACTTGGAGGTGCTAAATTTTCGGATAGAACTTTTAATATGATCATCATGTCATAGATGTTCCCGATAACTTTTTGATAATTGTTTGATTGGCTTCATATATTAGTTCAAGATGACCAACTACAATACTGGTGTTTCTTAATTTCGAAGTCATTGTGGGTTACTGATGTAGGATGAGCTTCGATGCTAAATATGATGTAGAATGAGCTCTGATACCACATATGATGGAGGACAAATTTGTGACAAGCAGGAAGGTTGTTTGGGCGGGGGGGGGGGTGTGAGGAGAGGCAGGCGCTGTGGGTTTGGAAGAAAATTGTCAAACTCACTCTAGCTTAATGAGTAACTCCTAGATCATACCTCTGCATATCTTGCACATGGACGATGAAATAACATGATTGTTAATTCCACTTGCACATATATAATGTAGAAAAAAAGACTAATTTGTTGATTTATTCATGTTCTAATTACAATACCTTGATTCCCTTTTTGTAGAAGGAAAAAAAAAGAATACAATAAAGAAAATTACGTCCCATAAGTCAAAACATATCAATCAGTTCATCCTTCTTTTCTTTGGAAAAGAAAAGGATGAATCAATAACCTAACCATAGGGTATTTGGAAAGGCACATACTACTAAATGTGTAAGCCACACCTTATAAAAGGTGACTTATCTCCCCGGGCAAAGGAACTGGCGAGACATGGAGATGTGTTTCTAAATTTGTTTTGTCAAACAATTTTCTTTATTGATACAATATATATTGGTAAACTACCTTCTTTGTACTTCTTTGTTTATTCTTCAATCAAGATCAAACTTCATTTTTAAAATGAGAACTTCAGTTTAGTTTCGACTTATGTACTTCCTTTTTCTCCAAAATCTTCAATAAAACTTAAAAGATTGATAGCTTTTTTCCTTTAACTTGGCTTTTGTTTTCTTTCTCCTTGGTCGGTATTGGTAACTATTAACTAATGTAGGATTATGAAAGATGTCATTTGACAATTTATGACATTTGAAAATACTTACTAAACTAATCGAATTAATTCAAAAAAGAAATTCATTATTATGGTCCCATATAAGTTGCATTTTATGAGATCATATAATGGAATCTAGATTACTTGATCTTGTGCCGTATTTTGATATAACATGGAATAAGTAATGAGGAAAGCACAAAAATTATTCTCATCAATCGCTATCAGTGTTTACGGAATCATTGATAAATGAAATGGAAATGCGACTCATTTGCTTAGTGGAGTTGTAGAACGTGTCTCTAGGATTATGTTTCTTGAACTAAGAGCTCCAATCTGC
This sequence comes from Musa beccarii, assembly GCA_024322285.1. Classification (NCBI taxonomy): domain Eukaryota; kingdom Viridiplantae; phylum Streptophyta; class Magnoliopsida; order Zingiberales; family Musaceae; genus Musa; species Musa beccarii. The sequence goes on from CM044398.1 coordinate 23,597,075, forward strand.
TTTAAATATATTATATTTTGTAATCATTAAAAGGAGTTGGATATTGTGGTTGTTTATATGAGTGTTTGGGTTTTGAGCACAATGCTTATATGCTCCACAGTTGCCTGTATGACCCCATTGGTATCCAAGGACATCAGACAAATGCCTGGTCGTGCCTTACATCTGTGATCCATTGATAGCCTGAGCAAGGTTTCAAATCTCATCTGTGCTGTTCGGTACAAACTGATATTTGACTGTTTGACAAAGTACTGGTACCAAAGCAAATAGCTCGCAACTGGTACAAGTGACATTATTTTTATTATTTTCTTATTTTATTAAATAATACCAGATGGTATATTGCCTGGTATACTGGTACTATACCAATCCGATAGGTCATTGAAACCAGTACCATCCCAACCTCGATGGATAAAAGATCCATTTAGTTAGTTGATCCCAAATAGTTTTGTCTTTATGGCTTGTTGTTGTTGTTAATGTCATATTTGAATGTTCTTAAATAATACACCACCATATCTATTAGTTTAGGAAAGTTCTTATTATGCATTGGTGATGACTTTAAATTTACACGAGATATAAAGGATTACTAGTTGACCCTTTCTGTTGTTAGACGCTTATATCAAGTTCCATAGGTAAAAATGAACAAGTGCAGTGCACACGAACATTATGTCTTGATAGCTATAACAACATCTATTTATTTCTCATTATGGTAGTATAAGCAGTTTTCTTTGCAGCACTAAGATGTTTAAATTCCTGTTGTTCAGGATATTCAGAGATATAAGCTGGAAAATCCCAGGACCTTCCATTATCTTAACCAATCCAACTGCTATGAGCTCGATGGTGTAGATGATTCTAGGGAGTATCTGGAAACTAAAAAGGCTATGGACATCATTGGCATTAGTACTGATGAACAGGTTTTTTTCTTGCTCATATGAAAGATTGTGAAGAAGAACTTGTCTGATGCATTGTTATACTCTTTTAGCTACCCTTTCTAGCTTTTGTGCTTACATGTTGTTTTGTTCATTTAGGATGCCATTTTCAGAGTTGTGGCTGCTATTCTTCATTTAGGAAATATTGAGTTCACCGATGGAAAGGAAATAGATTCTTCTCAACCAAAAAATGAAAAATCTTGGTTTCATTTGAGAACTGCGGCTGAGCTTTTCATGTAAGATCATGAAAAATTATTTTCCAAGAGCTGGAACATGTTGGATCCAGATTTTCTTAGAGAACATTCTTTGTGTCTTCAGGTGTGATGCAAAGGCCCTTGAAGATTCTTTATGTAAGCGTGTTATTGTTACTCGTGATGAGAACATAATAAAGACCCTGGATCCAGAGGCTGCAGCTTTAAGTAGAGATTCCCTTGCAAAAATTGTATATTCAAGGTTGTTTGATTGGTAAGTGCTGATAGCCTGATACAACTTTTTAATGACCTTGTCATGATTACTGTTCTTTTTTTTTTCTTCTCTAACCAAGTATATTTTACTCAAATATAATATGAGATTGCTTAAACATGCAGATTGCTGATCTTATTTGAATTTGTTATATGCAGGCTTGTAAATACGATCAACTCCTCAATTGGACAAGATCCTAACTCGAAGTGCTTGATCGGGGTGCTAGATATATATGGCTTTGAGAGTTTTAAAACCAACAGGTGCTTAACTGCTAAACTTTTGTGTATGCCATTAACATCTAACAACATCTGCTGGTACTAAGTAGTCTAGGCCATGTGATGCCTGGTTCTCTCTCATATGTTAGCATAAAATTTCCAGTTATCAACAGGAGTTTTTTGCATTGATCCTCCCGCGACTTGCATTGGCAGGAGCCTTGTAAACATAGGTCACCTTTTAATTGTCTAGTTTCTTAAATCTTTCTGGTTTGGAGTTTAGATAGAGCTATGTTTATGTGAACTTTTTCCTAAAGAGTTGTTTCCTAGGATAAGGGCCCAGGAACTGGTTCTCTTTTTGATGGTTTGTTCCTTTGTTCAAATATAGAACTTTATAGGAGATTACAGTTGCTTTTTGATGTCAGGCACAAGAACCTTGTCTTTTGATAAGGAGTTATCTGAAATTTTAATCAGCTTATGTTCAGTTAGTCAACATCGACATTGATGGTAGGCTTTAATATGTTCATATTTCACAGCTTTGAGCAGTTCTGCATCAACCTGACGAATGAAAAGTTGCAGCAACATTTTAACCAGGTTTGAATAAAATGATACATTGTTCTTGAGTATGATGGCATTCCAGACATAAGTTATTAAGAGGCTTTTCTAACTCAGTCCATTTATTTTTCTGCAGCATGTGTTTAAGATGGAACAAGAAGAATATACTAAAGAAGAAATTAGTTGGAGTTATATCGAGTTTGTTGATAATCAGGACATTCTTGATCTTATTGAAAAGGTTTGTTGTAATTGTATTTTCATATAAATACTATCTACAACAGGATGTCTTGTTTTATTTTACATATCATTCTCCTCAGCATGTCCACGGACCCACATCTGGTGGTATTAAAAATTTGAAATAATATCTTCTGTTAGGGTCCATTTATTTATATATTCTATGCAGGTTACATTCTGAATTCTTCATCACTTGTTACTTATAAGCAAAATAAGGAGGGTTGGGGGGTAAATTAGGTTGGATCCTTTAAACTTTAAAACAGGGTTTTCCCATGAGAAACTATTTGATTGATTGAAGACAATAAGTCTACGAAGTAAATGAATAATACCAAAACAAAAAAATAACTACTAGCACAAATTAATAGTTAGGAATTGAGTGAATACAATTATGAAACAAGGCATCAAGGTTACATTGGTTCAGTCGATGCATCTACATTGACTCTTCGGGTCCTCTGAGGTGAGGCCTGTGGTGGTCCATTAAGGTTTGGACTTCTTCGGTGAAAATTTCTCTGTGACACTGATGTTTAATTTTGGGGCTCAAGAGAAAACCCTTACAAGTTTCATACTTAACGCTTCTCTCACAATTTTATTATGATTTTTTGTGCTGATATATTGGTAATACTTTTGAGGTATTAAATTTACAGTATAATGGAACTCCTCTAAAATGATGGTAGTTGATATAATTTAACTGGAATCTAGAGAGTCTTTTATGAGATGATTTTAATCATTCAGGCTTCTTTTTATTTTTTTGAAGTTTCACAAACATTACATGGACACAAAAATGTTTATGGAAAATTCTTAGTTTTTCGAGATGTTTAGTTTTTTATTGAACAAATTGACCAATCCATGCAACCCGAGGCCTAACAAATTGTCCTGATTTATCCTTGAACTGAATGATTTATCCATGCATATAATCCATGCAACTTTACATTTGGATAATTTTTTTGTTTGTTGGCTGCCAGAAACCTGGTGGGATCATTGCTCTTCTGGATGAGGCTTGGTATGTGTGCTGGCGTACAACTCGAATTATGTGTCCTTTGTGATTTTGTTTGATGGATATCTTAGTTCTCTTTTCTCTTTTTATGCAGCATGCTGCCAAGATCAACACATGAAACTTTTGCTCAGAAGCTGTACCAGGCATTTAAAAATCATAAGCGCTTCAGCAAGCCAAAACTATCACGTTCTGACTTTACCGTTTCTCATTATGCTGGTGATGTGAGTACCTCCACTGATGCTGCATTCTGTATCAATAGACATGTATAAGAAGCTAAAGTTGAAACTGGTCATCCTCATGCAGGTTACCTATCAGACAGAATTGTTCTTAGACAAGAATAAGGATTATGTTGTTGCTGAGCATCAGGCGCTTTTGAATGCCTCCAAATGTTCTTTTGTTTCTAGTTTATTTCCGCCGCTTTCAGAAGATGCATCAAAGTCATCAAAGTTCTCGTCAATAGGCTCAAGGTTCAAGGTATAGGTGTATCTTTTCTTAATACAGTTAGTTGCAATCTTTTCATGTCATAATATGCAATATCCAACATCTATGCAGCAACAACTGCAATCTCTGCTAGAAACTCTAAGTGCCACTGAGCCCCACTACATCCGCTGTGTTAAACCCAACAATCTTCTAAAACCAGCAATTTTTGAGAATCATAATGTTCTTCAGCAGCTTCGCTGTGGGGTAAGATTTTCTATTTACATTTGTTATCTCAGTAATGATGCTCAGATGGTAAATGGCAATACTTTTTTACTTGGTCTAGGGAGTGATGGAGGCAATTAGAATAAGCTGTGCTGGATATCCAACAAGGCGCACATTCTATGAGTTTGTAGATCGCTTTGGCATTCTTGCATCCGAAGTTTTGGATGGAAGGTAAAGTGCATTTGAGCCCAATCTCTTGGGAAGATTTTAACATTTGCTGGGTCTGTCTCATTTAATGCTTCTCATATCAGTTGTGATGAGGTCACTGCTGCTAAGAGGTTGCTAGAGAAGGCGGATCTCAAAGGTTACCAGGTAACCCAATGGAAAAGGAAGTTAACTTTCAATGAGCAGATGTTTAGGAAAAAACACCCTCATATTTTTTGCTTCAACTTTTATTGAGTATCTTCCATAAATTTTGCAAACCAGATCCTTCTAGTTTATAGTTTGAAGATTATAAAGCTAAATACCATGAACAAAAATGTACCATTATGCTGACAAACAAACTAATATCTTAAAGAAAAGGTCGTAGGATGGGACTCGTTGGAGATGGAGTGTTCTAGAACTTAATTATGCTCAAAGCATTGAGTCTTTGATCACAATGGTACATTCTTTTTTCGTGGTGACAAACAAGCATTGAGTGTTCTAGAGCTAAATTATGTTCAAAGCATTGAGTGTTTGTTCACAATCACCATGCTCATGGGCTCTTTTTGCTTTTACAATCATATCTATCAAGGTAACACTAGTATCAAATCATCGAAGGGAATTGATCTTATGCCATGAGCATGGTGTGTTCTGAGGGCATGCCTGGTATAGGCATTCTGATTTCATGGGCTTGCCTGGCTGCTTGAGCATAGTCTTAAAATTTTCCATCAACTTAGTTTTATTGGAAATATTTTGGTCCATCAATTTATGTTTGTAATTTAACTAACAATTTGAGGAAATAGGAACCCAATTATCATTTTTTTCCTAAAGTTAATATTAGGTAAGAAATTAGAGGGAAAAAAAGGTCTAGACTCTAGAATGACTATGATATTAAATCAATGACTAAATGAGAAGTCCCAATTACATTTATTGCTATAGCTGAATTTAACATTCAGACTGAGCCCCCATTAACATGTAACATGAAATTTGATCCACTTCATGTTTAATTTACACAGTTCTATCTTGCTACGGTTCAACAACGTGGCTACTCTGGGGACTCAGAATCCTTAGCTCCAATCAATTCTAAATAATTTTTTGTAATTTGTGAACATCTTGATTTTGTCTGTTTTTGTTCTTATTATTTTGCGAGACAAGGAATTGCATTTAAACTTTTTTTTCTTTAAGTTACATTTTGTAATTGTGGAATCATTTCCTTCGTTGTTTCTTACAGGAGGTTAGTAAGTACTCCTATTGCTAGGGTCCTTTTAAGGATTTTTTAAGTTCCAAAGGCATTTACTTTTTTTTGGGAGATAATGCAAGGAAAAGCAAAAAGATCTGTTTCACTTTGTTTCTATTTACATTTCCTCATATTTTGGAATTTTCTACTATTGATGGCTATTGCCTGCAGAATACACATGGTGTTACTTTATTTCTGATCTCTGCTGGATTATCCAGCCAATCATGATCATATAATATTTTTTGGAATTTAAGATTGTAACATCTTTCATGCGTAGGTGCACTTCCTCATGGTGCTATTAATATGGATTTTTGTTAGTGTTATTGTCCAATGCAAGTCGTTACTTAAAAGATTTTCATGGATTGAAAATGCTTAGTGTAGTAAATATTTCATCCTTTTCTGAATTTTCTCCTCATCTGTGACCTCCCTTATTGCTCATTTTATTCTGTCCTGTCTTAGTAAGTTTCCACTACAGAGAAATCTTCGGATATTTTTTAGCAAAAAATGCTTGACATTTATCAGTAAATAGTTAATGAGAATGCACAGACATATTTATTAGCTGTTTTCTGGTCCTTAAAATGTGCTAAATTAGCTCTTTAGTCAGTAACTTCAGTTGACCATAGTATTTGATTTGCGACTCCATATTCACATTCATGTGTATTGAATTCATTGTAATATAGAGTTGTTATTTAAAAACTAATTCAGTAATATGAGATGTTGGAAAGATTTGGTCCTAATAGATGGGTTATTAAAGTTTGAAATAAAATTCTTGTGTGATGGAACTTGGTTGTAGGAGATCATCCTTTAATCACTATTTCATACTAGATTCTTCAAGTATTCTTGTTGGATAACATAAAAATTGTCTCACTTCTTAAGTTTATATGTCCAGATAGGAAAAACGAAGGTGTTTCTTCGAGCTGGTCAGATGGCTGAACTTGATGCCCGTAGGAATGAAGTCTTGGGAAGATCTGCTAGCACAATCCAACGGAAAGTTCGGTCATTCCTGGCTCGTAGAACTTTCATTCTGCTGCGAAAATCAGCTATACAGATTCAAACCATATGCAGAGGTATTTATTAAATTTTATGTCATCACCAATCAAGGTTTATGATGCGCAAAACTTACTAGCCTTTATTTAGTTGGTGATTGTAAAAACATTTTCTGATATATGAATTTTTTTCTCTGTTAACCTAAAGTAAGACATTCTGTTCTTTTATACCTTTTGAAGGGCAACTTGCAAGACAGGTATATGAGGGCATGCGTAGACTAGCTGCTGCACTTCGTATCCAGACCTATTTCCGGATGCATCTTGCAAGGACTGCTTATAGAGAGTTGTTCTCTTCGGCTGTTACCATCCAAGCTAGTGTAAGGGGGATGGCTGCTCGTAAGGAACTTCATTTCAGGCGGCAGACAAGAGCTGCAATTATTATTCAGGTAAATTATTGGGAAGTCAAGAACTTGGGTGTTTAATAGAAATCCAGAATTCTCCCTACTACTACTACTACTGCTGTTAACCATGCTGCCCTAACATATTGTATTTTTATTATCTATGTGCTGGTAAACAGAAGAATCTAAGACCTAATTCTGTATGCTGTTCTTTTCTAGAGTCATTGCCGCCAATACTTGGCATGCGTAAATTATTCAAGGATAAAGAAGGCTGTAATTACAACACAATGTGCTTGGAGAGCAAGGGTTGCAAGAAGAGAACTGCGAAAGCTTAAACTGGTAATCTTTTTTAAATTTGTTTTGTAAACTGTCTTTTGTAGGGCAGCTACCATAACTTTTTTACATGGGTTTAAATTCTTGGTTAGATGTGTAAATGTCGAATATTGCTATATGCAAATCTATCTGTCACCAATATATGTTGCATGAATATCTAAAGTACAGAGGCTCTAGGTTATTATGATTTAAAATCTAAATTATTTTGCTCAAGTGTTGCTTATGATTTTTAGTCATAAAGTTATGTCCAAACTTCTAGAATGGTACTTTCGCTAGATGCATCAATGACAAAAACTATATAGTTTGGTTAAGTAACGTATCCACTGGCGTCAAGGTAAGATTCTTCCTTGCAACTTTGATGATTGGTTTCTAGTCAAAAATAGCCTCTTTACTTGCAGAGGTATGGTTGCATACATTAATGCTCGTCAGACTCGTGCACTGAGCTGTCTTTTTTAGTTTGGTTAGACAAGATACTTTGCTGGTTGACTTTCTAAGGAGTTTCTGTTCTCTTTTTTGGCAGATGTACATATATTTTAAATGCTGCCTTATATGTTTTTTTTCCTTCCCAGGAGGCAAGAGAAACTGGTGCCCTTCAAGCAGCTAAGAATAAGTTGGAAAAACAAGTTGAGGAACTTACGTGGCGTCTGCAGTTGGAGAAACGCATGAGGGTAAAATCTCATCATGGTTTTTTATTTACTTTGTTTAACTTTCATATAAACTTATAAAGCTTTAAACCCTGTTTGATTAAATGGTTTTGGGTCATCAGCATCCTCTTGTGATTATTCTCTCTCGGCTTTTTAAAATAGTCCAATTGAATTTATGATGTACAACATCACTTATGTTCATTTCTTGAGCAATTGGAGCTCTGTTTGCACATGAGTCTGAAAGAAAATTGGATTTCATCTGTCATAACTTTTGGTCTTCAGGATAGGAAATTATCTTGCAGATCTTGAAGCCCGGATTGCTAATGCAGAAGAGAGTGACATGACAAAATATGTCAAGTAGGATATATTATAGTGTAGATTTGGCAATATTTTGTGAACTTGTTTTATATTTTATGAGAGAAACCTGGACATATGTGATATTATTGGAATATATGTGGTCATTATAAATGATACTAAGAAAATAGACTTGTGTTCCTTGTGTTTTCATTAACAAAGAAATTCCTTTTTTCTCTCCCAAAATCTCCCATAAAAATAACTAGAAAGGCAAAAGATATAGTTAACTGTGGAAATAAGTATATGTATCATAATCCAAGTTCTTTGTAACTTTCAGCATTCACAAGTTTAAATTAAAAACATGATATAGTAATATGTAAATTCACAGTCGGAAACAAATTCCTGATGTTAACTACTTTTAAGGAGACTCTGGTGTTGGAGAGGAGTGCAATATGTGGTGCTGGTTTGTAGACCCTGATGAGTCAGTTACATGATGGGGGAGGGTCGTTGTTTTTCATTGTGTAATTGACTCAGTGTCTAGTTTTTGGTTCACCTTATTGATGACTTTTGATACTAAAAAGTATATCTGGAATGTATTTGAAGGGAATTTATAACTATCAGTTTCCAGTATAAATATATTCCGGATACATCCATATTAAAATATCCTAGATGCATGTTTCACCGATTGCAGACTTAAGTGAAAATTAAAATATATACTTTTTACTTTCTGGACCTCGATATTGCATATCATTCTTCAAACTTCAAAGGCGGCTTCGAGAAGACATCCTAGTGGTCGAGGCACGTTGTGCACAGCCTTGAGGATGAGTGTTTAAATCCTAATCTAAGCATCTAGAACATATGCTGTGTAATCTTGGATGGAAAGAATAAAATAAAAGGAATATAATTCTTCGAAACCCAAAATAGCATTGTAATTGGCTAATAAACTAAGTTTCTGATTATTGAATTCCTTGACATTGTTTAAAGTTTAAACAGAAAAATAAAGCATAATACTGGTAAGGAGAATTGCCATTGGTTTCACTTTGATATTAGTTGTTAGAAACTTAGAATACTTACAGTAGTTAAATTTATGTCATATCAGGAGTAATTTCCTTCCGATATGTCTTCAAGCAAGTGCCTAAAAAAAAAGAGTTTGCTCACTAGTATCATCTGCCTAGTGACTTTATAATGATCCTTTGCTTCTCTTACTGACTTCTAATTTCTTATGTTCAATCAGCGTATTTAGATGGTTGTCTCACTATGGATATTGTTGCATGCTTGTAGCTTCTTTGCTTGCAAGACTCTCTTCTCTTTCTCTCTCTCTCTCTCTCTCTCACACACACACACACACATTCTTACATGCACATGAATTTTACTAAATGTCTTTTTATTTGTAGGCTGACATGGAGGAAACTAATTTCTTATGTTTAAACAGCTTATCTAGATGGTTGTCTCACTATGGATATTGTTGCATGCCTGTAGCTGCTTTGCTTGCAAGACTCTCCTCTCTCTCTCTCTCTCTCTCTCTCTCTCTCACATTCTTACACGCAGGTTTTACTAAATGCCTTTTTATTTGTAGGCTGACATGGAGGAAACTAAAACACAGGAGAATGCAAAATTGCAAGCTTCTTTGCAAGAGATGCAACAGCAATTTAAGGAAACTAAATCTTTGCTGGTAAAGGAGCGTGAGGCTGCAAAAAAGGCTGCTGAAGTAGTTCCTATTATTAAAGAGGTCCCTGTTATTGATACAGCCCTAATGGATAAGCTTAAAGATGAAAACGACAAGCTTAAGGTGAGACTGACATAAACACTTGATGTTGCTTCTCTATTATTTCTAATTTGACCATTTAGATCAGTGTCTTTAGTTGAATTAAATTGCATTCTGGATGTTGATTTCATGTGAACATCTGGCATCTGGTTGGTTGTGAAAATTTTCCTGCTTTCTTCTTTTCATAATGTCAGGGCATTGTATAAGGTGCTTATTAAAATTTTGTAGGCTTTGGTGAGTTCACTTGAAAAGAAAATTGATGAAACTGAGAAAAAGTATGAAGAAACAAGCAGGATTAGTGAGGAAAGATTGAAGAAAGCGACAGATGCCGAGTCTAAGATAATTCATCTGAACAATTCGATGCAGAGGTTCTTACAGTTTTTCCCATGGTTTCCTGATATTTTAAGATGTCATACGACTTAATGAGCTATTATGTTGCTTTGAAATTTGTTTTATTAAATGTTCTGTTTAGATTCTCTTAAAATGAAAGCATTGAAATTATATGACTATATCACTTTTAATGACAGGCTTCAAGAAAAACTGTCTAACATGGAGTCTGAGAATCAGATTCTGCGACAGCAGTCCTTGATGCATTCCCCTGTGAAACGCATGTCTGAGCATTTATCAATTCCAACAACACCAACCAAACAAGTGGTAATTATTTTATAACAAGGCACTGTATTTTCTGTAGGTTATTTTGCTGTGTTCCTGAAATTTTTCTTGTCTTTAATGGCAGAGTTTGGAGAATGGTCACCATGATGTTGAAGAGCTTAAGGTTGTAAGTATGTCTATATATATATATATTCAAATCAAAACAATACCATGTACGTCATACATCATGTGACACCCATCTGCATCCATAGGAACCCCAGAGTGCACCACCAGCAATTAAGGATTATGCGGATACTGATGCTAAGCTGAAAAGATCTTACATGGAGAGGCAACAGGTATGCACACATTCTCAAGGTAAAACTAAGCTGTCATTGCATATGTCGCTATTGTTTGACCAACTGTCTTTCTTTGCAGGAGAATGTTGATGCCCTAATCAGTTGTGTCAGCAGAAATGTTGGGTTTAGTCAAGGGAAACCTGTTGCTGCACTTACCATATACAAATGTCTCATTAACTGGAAATCATTTGAAGCAGAAAGGACTAGTGTATTTGATTGTCTCATCCAGATGATTGGTTCTGCAATCGAGGTTATACAAATGTTATATTGTTGTTCTTTTATATATTGTTAATGTGGTTATGAGCTTTGGATATATACAATGTGTATATCTATCTAGTTTTCTGTTTTGAAACCATTTTGCACTGTATTAATAGTATAAGATTTGTCACTTTGAGTGAGTAATGTTGCATATTTGGTGAGGGCTTAAGTTCTGCGTACTCACTCTACAAATGAAGCCATTCACATGTCTATCTTCTCCCATCAACATGCGATGAACTATAGAGAATATCTTAAAGGGTCATTTCATGGAAAATTTTACATCTACACTCGCTGCCTACTTTAAGTTAACCCTTTAGTTCTTACCAAGTTAGAAGAGGATTGGCATAATATTTACATGTTGGAAGTGTGGCGGTAGCTGCAGTACCATAGTGCAGCTGAGAGGCCCAGTACCTGTGATACTTGACAATTACTTTCATGGGGACAAAGATTAGTTTCAGGAAGATAACAATAAAAGTGGTGAAATATCTTGCAGTAGAAACAGAAGTGGACCTTCTCAATGATTGGTGAAGAATCAATGAAGCTGCCAGATCACTGGAATATGACTTGCTGCTATGTGTAGTAATTATGGCATTATTTACTGCAACCGAAGATTGGCAAAGATTGATACTGGGGGTAACTCTTCTTTTGAGGGACAACAGTGCCTTCAAGAGAGGACAAGGGTAAAAGAGAGGAGATAACTAACATGAAGGGATCTATTATTAAGTAATGATGAAATAACCATTCTTGACCATACCTGGAGGACTTACAATTCTTTTACATATACACAGTGGTTGTGGGAGAAAATTTATCTCAACACTTTATAAAAATATATTTCATTTCAGACATTCAAAAATAGCTGTTTCAATTCTTTTGTTGTTCCTTAGCATTCAATCACAATTTTTTTACTTAGGTAAAAAATTTGTGTGGCTAAAACATTAATTTCCGTTGTTGTAGTTCTTCATATGTGAAATTAGTAACACTTTCTCTTGTTGGCTTTTGATTATTGTCCTTGAATTGGCATATGTTATGTGTTATGTTTTCATAATGAAGTCCGTCTTGCAGAATGAAGAGAGCAATGACCATCTTGCCTATTGGCTGTCCAATGCTTCTAGTTTGTTGTTCTTGCTGCAAAAAAGCCTTAAGGCTGCTGGTACAGTTGGAGCTAATCCCCGTCGGAAGCCTCCTGCCCCAACATCTTTATTTGGGAGGATGACTCAAGTATGCCATACATCTTATTTTCTACTATTGCTATGTTAATCATGTGAATTCTATATGATGGATAGCCTTTTTGGTTCTTCATTGTGTATATAGTTGGATAACAATTAATTTTCATCTGCATAATTCAACTCCAGTCATTTCGTTCTTCCCCATCTTCTTCTAACCTTGCCGTGGATGGCCTGGATGTTGTGCGTCAAGTTGAAGCCAAGTACCCTGCTCTGCTTTTCAAGCAGCAGCTAACAGCTTATGTTGAGAAAATTTATGGAATTATTCGAGATAATGTGAAGAAGGACTTGTCTTCGCTGCTGTCACTATGTATCCAGGTATTATGCATGTGATTTGATTCTCTAAATTGTAGTCGACTTTATTTATTATAAGTCAGATTTCTGATATAGAAAATGAATTAGGTTAGATGGGACTGAACCTAAACTGGTCACTTTGATAGTTTATAAAATTTTAGCTCATATTATCGAAACAACCACTTATCCTGTTGTTAAATGTTATTGTAACTGGTAATAGTGTCATCCATGTGTAACAGCTTAGTCTGTTGATGATGACCATAAATCTTTGATTATTTCTTCAAAGATACAGTCAAAGAAGTGGAATTGACTAACGTCGTGGCATTTGAGACGGTTTGGGACATCGCTAGAAGTGTGAAATATTTGTTGATTATTGACATTGGTATGCATGATTTCTGAGATTTGTAGGATGTGTTGGAACCTGTTTTTCCTCATTCCTTATGCTGTTCTCCAAAGTGTTGTTAATTTGTCATGTAAATCTAGTGATGGGTTATTTGGTTTCTGAAACATTGGCATCTCTTGATTGCTAATATTTATCTTTTTCAAAATTTAGGCCCCAAGAACAACAAGGGCAACTATGTTGCGTGGCTCTGGGCGCTCATTTGGAAGCCAAGGGCAAAGCAACCACTGGAAGACCATTATTGAGAGCTTGGATGACGTTCTTAAGACGTTGCAAGAAAACCATGTTAGTTATCTGGTGAAATGAAAAATGTTCTTATTGCTGTTAGAAACTTTGATTGACCTAGTTTTCTGCAGGTCCCTTCGGTGCTAATTCAGAAGATCTGTATGCAAATTTTCTCATTCATCAATGTACAACTTTTTAACAGGTAATTGATCAGTGTGGTATTATTATCAATTAATCTATGATGTACACTGGGGAGATAACTTCTTCTTGTGTCAGTCTGCTCCTTCGCCGTGAGTGTTGCTCCTTCAGCAATGGGGAGTATGTGAAAGCTGGTCTGGCTGAGCTGGAGTTGTGGTGTGCAAAAGCAAAGCCAGAGGTAAAAATAAAACCTACCATCTGTGGATTATATTTGTTTGCTCTAAATCTGAACTGTTGCTGTTGTTGCAGTATGCTGGATCATCATGGGATGAACTTAAACACATTAGGCAAGCTGTAGGTTTCTTGGTACGTGGTTTCTGTTGCTACTGATGCATCATTTGAGAAAATGATATTTCTAAAATTATATCATTATACTGTACATTTGATTACAGACTATAAATCTATTTTAACATACTGTTTTGTCATTTTCATGTGCAAGAATGGTTTTAAAATGCTGCAGAAATATTATATTGGTATCAGAGTTGAATGCTGACAATTAGTCTTGATTTCAATTTGGCATTTCTTAAAAACAGAAAAAAGATCTTTTCCACTTATACTAAAACCTCCCATATGTTTTACATGATGACTATTATAGTTGGATAATTTTCTGGGTGATGTTGAGGACTAGAACCAGTAATTATCTCCTTTAAGCTTGCACCATGCACTGGACAAAGGCTTTCTATGGCATGGAACCTTTGCCCATGGATTTTCTTCAACCTAAATAACATTGCTAGCCATACTAATAAGTTCTTATGTTTGATAGATTTATCTTGAGTCTTGACGTTTTAAATGTTACTTCTGTTATTGCTTTGTCAGTAGTTGGATATAGTAGGTTGTTTCAGGAGATGACACAAGAATCTGCCTCTGATCTCTTAAGTTGAGCTAAACAAGTGAAATCCTGAATTCAAAATAATTTAAATTTCCAGATACTGTATACCCATGTCTGAGTAGCTAATTCCTTTTTGTTCTGTCTCGTGGCCCTACAAAGGGGTCACTGACTATAACAAATCTGCCACATTTCCCCTTTTCTGTCAGGAATTCGACTTGCACATTCAATTTATCATTTTGCTGCTGCTATTTTATAACGTTTTATTTGAAAAAGTAGCCCTATAATTTCACAAATGACTTTGCTAGTGGGTTGTGAGATCTATCGATTATCTTTCCCGTGAAGATGATATAAATGACTGAACTACTGGGCATGGTATAAATTCCATGTTCTATAACTATGTCACTAAGGAGGCATTGCTGAATTATTCTTAAGGACTGATGCGGCTATTGTTCGTTGGTTTTCTCATGTTTAAAGCAATGCCCATCACTAATTCTCCTGCTGCTGTGATTTATGTCATATGCAGGTAATATTTCAGAAGTCCAGGATTTCCTATGATGAGATAGTCAATGATCTCTGTCCGGTAAGTGCTTTTGGTGTGTAAATGTGCTCGTGAATGTGGCATGGATGTTTGGTACTTGGATGGGATGGTTACTGCTGTGGTATGTTAATCCTGGTTCTTCCCCTTCGCAGGCTCTCAGCGTGCAGCAGCTTTATAGAATTTGCACACAGTACTGGGATGACAAATACAATACAAAGAGTGTATCTTCAACTGTAAGTTCAATTATTAAATTGTACCTTTTGCTTAATGTAAAGTAGATTCAGATGTTACATCGTACTCTATTGTGATTATTGAAGACTGCATGCATCATGATGCTTGTTTATCATGGAGAAAAAATCTATTACAAAATTATTGTTTTATGAAAGTTTCAAGTAGTGCACCAATTTAAGTGTTTAATTTGGGAATATTGCCCCTTTAATGCTTTTGTTATGTCTTTGAAGGTTCTTTCAAGCATGCGGATACTGATGACAGAGGATTCCAACAATGCAGAAAGCAGTTCATTCCTTCTAGATGATAGCTCCAGGTAAAAAGAAAAATTCTACTGGATGATCTACTTCTTGTTGTGGTAATATACTTGTGTTCATTCAACAAATAGCTGGGAGCCTAAAGACTGTCGTTTGTGTAGTATCTGAGCACTCTTTGTCTCATCGATGCAGCATTCCCTTCTCAGTTGATGACTTATCTAGTTCTTTACAAGCAAAGGATTTCTCAGGCGTCAGACCAGCAGAAGAGCTTCTCGGGAACCCAGCCTTCCAATTTTTACAGGAATGAGGCATTTGGGACCTCGGTGAAATCTCGCACCATTCCCGCCATCAAGTGGTTGATATTTGTTATCATGACCCCTGCAACTCTATTCTTTATCAACATTTGTTTCGCCCCTCCCCACCAGGTTGTAAAAAGTTTCGAGTTCATAGTTGGTAGACGTGTACAATTGTTCTAGTGAGTTAATAGGGATGGGATGAGTGTCACCCTCCCAAAAAGCATTCATAGTCTCTGTCCATTTATAGGGAGGCAGCATTCTTTTATTCTAGCACATTTATTGGTTCAGTTCACAGAATGCATAGGTAGAGGGGAATGTCATAATAATCCTCCTTTATATATGTCATAGATGTAAAGCAACAAGCTACAGGAAAGAGATAATTACAGGCAATTCTTAGTCCTTGTAATCAGAACTCATAGGTGCTTCCTTGACGACACACTTATGTATTCTTTAGAGCAATATTTTTATTTTGGATGAGAATCTGTGTTTCGTGTTACTTTCAAGTATTCAGCCATGATCAACACAACTTAATACCTTGAGAAGCATTGCCTTTTGCTTTTATTACTTACTGAAGGTTACGATTATTAGTTCGGTTGCCGTGAGTTCAAATATATCTGCTATATATTTCAGGATCTATTGTGTCTGCAGATTAAGAGACTAGCAGTGTCTCTGACATTTATTCTTGTTCAGCAACATGCAGTAGCAAGTGAAGAGACTTATAATCTGTCCTCTGAAGCTTGCTTGCTGTATCAGTAAATCTAATGTCTGGGCCCTCAACATTAGCATGACCCAGAAATATGGAGGTTGTGTCATGAATGCAGCAAAGTGTGTGTAAGAGGACAGATGTTTCAGCTTATATTTCTACTATACTTGATGTCCTTTACAGATGAAGAAAATATTCTTATATGGTGATCCATTTATTGTTGGAATATGACATGTTTTCAGTGTGTGCTTGTTTGTTTTCCAATTAGCTGGCGAATCAAAATTGGAACCATCGTCATAATTCGCAGAATTGAATGACAGGGATTACATTACATGTGAGACATCTCTTTTTTCTCCTAAAATATGAAATCTCATCCGATAAATTTTACATTGCAAGAGACTTAGTTAACTTAATAAAACAAAAATGGTATTGATAGCAAAGATTGTGGCATCTAATCACGTGTATTGTCACTTATCATCTTCGTTAAGAGAAAAATAGGGCAATGAACGATAGCATGGGATTGGGTTTGACGTCGCCGTCGGTGGGCCGCGGTTGGACCAAACGCCTCGGACGCCTCGCAAGGCAAGACGAGCGAAGCCAGCAGCCGCTACTCCCCCTCTCCAAATGACCCAAAACCCATCGCCCCAGCGGGGACGTGACCGCATCGAGTGGGGGCATTTGCGCGAATACCCCGCGCTCGCTCCGAGAAAAGGAAATAAAACCGAGAAAGGGAGGCAGCAACGGGGCGTTTCTTTCTCCTTCCCCAAGCCATCCAATCTCTCCCCCCACCCCTCCATCCCTTTCTCGTCTTCGCTATCGGTTCCGCAAGGCGGCGCGGATGGTGCGCGGTCTTCGATTCGCCGGTGCGATTTCTTGTTATTTGTTCTGATTAGTAGCTCTTTCCCCCTCTTAATGTAGTGAATGGGGGAGCCGATCGTACATTGGGCATCGATTTCGATCGCGGTCCTTGTTTATCTGCGAGTCTTGATGGTTTTCAGTGAAATTCTGTGGCAAAGTGGGCGGAAGTGGAAGCAGCATGGTTTCTTGTCGGGGATCAGCACCGTAGGCAGCTTAGATTTCACGTCCTTGGAAAAAAAATTGTTTTGCATCGTAATTTTTCTCGAATTTTGGAGGTTGGGACTTGCGATATTTTGTTTTTGTTGGATTCATTGTGTTTCCTTTTTGTGATCAATTGTCTTCGATTTTGGTCGTCACCGTGGCTGCGCTTTTAATTCAACAAGGCTTCTCTCGAGGGTAGGCTGTAGCTATTGGTTAGGAGTGAACAGTGATCCTGAAGTGGTAATGGATTGACACATGCGTCATGCTTCTTGTGCCATGCATATTAGGTTTTGTGCAATTATGTTGATACGGAGAAATTTTCAGTCAAATTTCAGCTATATGCTCGAAAATTTGACCTTTTTTTTGGTGTCTATGCGTGACTTTTAAGCCGTTGAGCATCCAGATATTCAACATGATCTGATATCTTGTTCCTTTATGTGCTGTAGGCAACTATGATCTTGCTGTTTGAAAGAGAGTGATTCAGGAAAAATGATGAGCAGCAAGGTGCTCCTAACTTACAAGCGGAAGCGCTTTTCAGCCAATGCAAATCCTGCTAATGTTGTCAAAGCTGATTTGTCCGTCAAGACTGTGGGAGAGGTATCTTTTAATTGCTTAACCAAAAATATTGAGTTTTCTACATCCTGCAGAAGCTAAATATTGATATGTTACGAGGAAAACCCACTATAGACAATATCTGTCTCTTTAATAGGATAAATTATGGTTTCTTGTCTTTTTTTTAACTGAGCCAGGAAATCCTATTTGAATAAATTACTCAATCTGTATGCAAACTACTGCTTTCTTATTGGATAAGTTGCTAATTTTGTATGGAAATGGACATTTTGTTTCTCACTCTTCTTGTGGTATTAGAAATTGGCTACAAGTTGTGTGTATGTTTGACAACTTCTGGAACTGAACTATCGAGTTTAGCGTGTTGTTACCAGGGATACAAACATAATTTGTCATTAGACGATTGGCTGGATTAAAGAAGGAACTATGTGATTGTTACCCTGATGTACAAGACTTTTCTAAGTAAAAAATTTATTCATATGCATCCAATATTTGATGTTCTTAATTTTCAACAGTTATCGTTGGCTAGTTATGGATACAAGAACTGGATTTGTGGATGTGATTGCATTGTGAAAGTGTTACAATGGGAAGAAGAAATGTAATATCAAAATATAATTTCAATTGGATGAAATATACATTAAAATTGTCTAAAAAGTTATCAAATATTTGTCATTCCTAATTTGAAGCAATTGATCTTAGATTACCCTTGTTTTCCTGCCTTTTGTTGTACATATTTTAGCGTTATTTCTTTTTTTTTTAAGTGACTCTGCGATTGAGCAAGTGCTATGTACATTATTAAAAATTAATGGATTGCAAGTGCATAGATATATGATATGCTGCTTTTTTTTTTTTGTGTTAAGAGTGACAAGTTTATCAGTGGGATGAAAAAGGAATATGGCTGTTCAAGATATTTTATTAAACAAGAAAGCGAAGAAACCACCATTGGTTGTAAGAGAGACAATCAGAAAGGATTGTAACTTAATTAGCACAATTTGAAAGTTGGAGTTAATATATGGAAGTAAAACAAAATGTGCAGATCAGTGCATGAGGCTCTTGCCAATGAGTTTTGTCTTGTGGGAACCCCATCTAACAAATTTTGAGGATGCCAGATAGTGTAGTCGATAAAGACCTTGACTCTTGATGGCAAGGTCCAAGGATTGAATCCCGTCTTTCCCACTTAGATTTGCAATAAAAAAGTTCTGTTTCTAGAGTGTTTGATGTGATGATTCCTAGAATTATTTGACGTAGTTCTCTCTCTAAATTTATTACTTTGGGAAAGTCTCTTGGTTGTCAATGTGTTGGATGAAATCCTTATGTTAGGGTTGGCATTCCATCATAATTTATATAGTATTCAACAATGAATTTCTATCTTAACCCATCCATGTTTGTACATGCCTGTTAGGATACTTGAGTCTTATAATTTTGGGAAATGATGAATGGAATTTGATGAAGTTCTTAAGGAATATCTCCATACATTTTAAAGATTAGTTACATTAGTCTATTCTACTAGTCAATAAAAACATACTTTGTATTGGATTACGTTGCTGATTTAATATGATATCATTTTTCCATATTAATGCTTGTTACATAGTTATATTTTGTGGCCTTTTTTTTAGCAACATGGCCTATGTTTGGTTTAGAATTGAATTAATTGATTTATCTTTGATCTGATTGAGTCTATTGTTGATTGGATTTTTTTTTCTTTTGTTAGAATGACTTGTTGTCATATGGTTTGGCTATGGACCACTGATTATTATTTTCTAAGCACAATATCATTTACTTTACATTCTTTTGTTGGTATGATGGAGTAATGGTTGGTTTTAGCAATCATAGCTATACATTAGTATTTTTAAAAGCGCTAGGCCCTAAGGTCCCAAAATGCTCGAGGTCGAGCGAAGCGAGATGCTTTAGTATATTAAAATATAAAAAATATATAATACAATGGATAATTATGATTATATAAATAAAAATATATTAAATTAAAAAAGATATAAATTTTCAAGTCACATTGTCTATCTTCTAATAACAAAAATGCTAAAAGATTCAAAATAATAAAGTTTTAAATTCAATTATCATCATAATCAATATCGTCATTCTCAAACTTATCATTTTCTTCCTCTCTTCTTTTTGTCCATCTTTACAAAATAGCGTTCATCTTTGTCTTCCTCTTTTGCACTTATTTTTGCTTTTGTCATTTGCCTTGTATATGTCTACAATTCTCCAACACTTGAAGCTATTGCTATATCTTCCCATGTCAAGCTGTCATCTTCAAATACAATATCATCTTCGATATCTTGCAAGTTCGCACCTATTTCCCTACCAACCACTTATTTGAATCATCAATTTCTTGTAAAGAGATTGAATCAATATCATTTCGTAAATTATAACGAGCCTTCAATACTTGATTATACTTTATATAAATCAGATTATGTAATCATTGAAGCTTTAATCGATTTCTTCTCTTTGTGTGAATCTGTTATATTATATGAATTAAATATATATTAATACATCTATCTAAAAAAGAATAGATTAATTGAAATAAAAATATTCGTATATACTTACATGTTTAAAGACACTCTAATTTCGCTCACATCTCGTATCACTATAAGTTAAACTAAGAAATTTGATAGTCAATTGCTACAAATTCAAGATGAAATTTCGAAATAGACTCCACTATTTAGCTATAAAATTTAACTTTATTATTAACATATTATACATAAAATTAATTAACATAAGCAACTTATATATCTTTTTTTTCATATATTTTTAAAGAAGATGTATCTATTGACTTCACAAATATGGTTCTTAAAGAACAATTGATCATAAAATTAATTATACTCTCATGTCTCCTGTTAGTTTAAGCATATGATATAATAGAGCAACCAAGCTTTACCTATGATTCTTTGTGCCCCTTCAATAAGTCATTTGTATAATCCAACTCTTTCTTCATTAATAGAACTCACAACTCATAATAATTTAGAGGTTTTAAGTCCCCACCATATCTTCCAATAGTTTTAATTATCTTTAAAACTATCCAAACGTAAGTATTAAGACGAAGTCTAGCTTGATAGAA
The DNA here is from genome assembly GCA_024322285.1 of Musa beccarii. Taxonomy (NCBI): domain Eukaryota; kingdom Viridiplantae; phylum Streptophyta; class Magnoliopsida; order Zingiberales; family Musaceae; genus Musa; species Musa beccarii. The sequence continues at coordinate 23,618,050 of CM044398.1, forward strand.
GAAGTGAGCAATATGTTGAATCATTCTTTTCCTTATTTCCTTATCATAAGCATCACTTATATTTGTTTGTCTTAATTTTACTCCTATTTGACTTTATTGCTTTTGTGATCCTTGATATATATATATATATATATATATATATATATATATATATATATATATATATATATATATATATCGTTTCCTTTTACCCTTCATAACAATAAGGACTTCTTTTCCTTTTCTGTCATATAATCTTTTCGCACTAGCATTGGCACATTCTGAATAATATTCTTTTTCTTCATCTCTAATATGTTGAATATCATCCTCGGTTAAAATCTCATAAGTTCCTTTGTGTATTTTTTTTGGTCATACAAACCAGCAACTCTTCTTTTATATTAGGTGGGCACTTCTTGTATGCTTATGTGCATATTGATGCATTCTCGAAATTCCTTACTTGATACTGCTTTGCATGAAAAATGCCCCCTCTAGTGGTCTTGTCACAAAAGATACAAATAACTACATTAGGATCTTTTAGATAATCGTATTTCCAAGCAGGATCCTTTCTTGAAATTTTTGATGAATCTTTTGAATTGCTTTGTACATTTGCCATTAATCTTGAAACCCTAATAATAATTCTAAATAAAGAGAGATTAACATTGCTAAATAGGAATTGATAACAATTCTAAATAGCGATTAATAGTGCTAAATAAGGATTAGTAATTTTAAATAAGAATTAGTTCTAAATAGGCCAATAGTTCTAAGGATTAATATCAGTTTTAGTTTATTATATGGTAACAATAGTTAAGACCAAGGTCTGCAATATCGAATGATACCGCCCGGTATGGGCGGTATGTACTGGTCCGTCAATAGACCGGTACGCGGACTATCTGCTACCGCTCGGTACCATCAATTGAGGTGTTATCGGAGGCGTTATCGTCGACGGTGACCGACGACAAGAAAAAAGAGGGAGAAGGGAAAGAATGAAATAGAAAAAAAAGGGAAGAATCTGGATATTATCGTTCTCCTCCTCGTTTTTCGGCGGCGACTTCTCATCCGCAGCATCGCGGGGCGGAGAGTGCTTTTTTTTTAATCAGCGACGACGTCGTCGCCCGAGAAGAGAGGCGGGTGACGTCGTCCGTTGTAATTTTTTTTTATCTGTGACGTCGCCCGAGAAGGGAGGTCTTTTTTTTTTAAATATGCGATGTCACTTTTTTTTCTTTTTAAATATACGACGTCGCCTCCGTGACGTCGCCCGAGAAGGGAGGCGACATCGTTTTTTTTTTCTTTTTAATATGCGACGTTGTCGAGGCGACGTCGCCCCGCATATACATATATATAATTATATATATACTATTATCTTTATATATTTAATATATATATATATATATACCAAATGGTATATCGAAATATACCGTTCGGTATACAGTACCATACCATACCATACCGTACCATACCGAGTAAGTATCGAAACTTCGATACGGTACGAAATTTTAATCCTTGGTTAACACATAATAGTTTAATATCAGTTAAGGATTAACAATCCATTATTAACAGTATTTAATCCATTGTTAATAGTAGTCATAACAGTAGAGGGTGAGAACAGGAATTACCGACGGTGGAACATGGGAAAGGAGAGGGCGACGACGATGGAGGAACCATCAGACAACAGTAATGGTAGCAGAGGAAGCTATGAACGATAGCAGTAGTGACGGAGAAAGCTATTGACGGCGGTAGAGGAAGTTGCGAACAACGATGTCGGGGGCGGAGGAAGCTTCATATGTGTCCGTCAGTAGCGAAGGAAGCTATGGTCCTATCTCTTGAAGTTGGAAGGAGTTGCACACAGAAGCAACGATGGTGGGGGAACTATGTACGAAAGTTATAGCATTGGGAGCTTCGGACCCATTTGTCGGTGGCAAAGAAAGCGTCGGACCTGTGCGTTGGTGGCAAAGGTAGCTGCGGGACTAGAGGTGAGTTGGGGCATTGAAGCACCTAGGGTTTATGGGTTGGGCGTCAAGCATGCGCCTTGGGGCGCAGGGGGGTGGGCGGGTTGGGTTTATTGTTATTATTTGTTGTGCTTAGTTGGTTTGATTGAACCAATTAAATTACTGTTCAACCGAACCAAAGTTAACCAGCTTATTCAATTGCTCACCTTCAATCGGGTGCTTGCCCAAGGCACCTAGTACTTGGGCTTAGGCAAGCCCCAAGCAGTGTTTCACTGAAGCGCATCACTTGGCAACTGTGCGATGTGTTCGAGTCTCGAGTTGCCTTGCTCGAGCGCCCGGGTGCCTTTTCAAAATACTGCTGTACATTCCCTTTAATTTCTCTTTGGTATGTGGAAACACATGTTAAATGGTTCATTATATTATTTGACCTCTAATTACGGCCACCTCTTTGAGACACTATTTTGCTATATTTTAAGCTTACTTTATAATAATAGAAGCCAAAACAGTCTGTCTCTTTGAGAACTAGTAGTATTATGCTTGATCATCTGTATATTGGAAAATTATGATCGAGCTTGATTGTGGCTTCATGAAACTTGATAACCAGGTTGGCAAACCACATTATCATCTAGAGCTCATATAGCCTAAAGCAGCTTCATCTACTTTTTTGTGGACCCTACTAAGTTGAGAATTTAGATTCAAGTGGATGGGCATCGATTTGGAACAATTCTGGGATGTAGACTCCTTGTGAAGAATAATGTATGGAAATGAAATCCAAGTCTCTGTATAAGATTATGTATTAGGATTTGGGTTCATGCCTTAGTTTTGAAAGTGATAGAATTTAGCAGCTGACCATAAATTTGATAACTTGGAATTTTCTTTTCAACATGTTCTATCTTCAGATATCGAGCTAAGCACCTAGAAATCTGAGACCTGTTTCCTGTTTTGTGTGATAAGTTGCTGGATTGATATATTTACCTGTAATGTCAAGGATTTTAGTTTGTTCTTGTGAATATATCTGTTACAAGAAGTATTAATAACCAGATTGGACTAGTAAACTGAGTTTCTATATCCATTAACATTTTTTTCATGTGACTCTTAGAAGTAATATATATCTTTCCATGCTGCACTAGTAGATATGTCATGAAATGATGTGGGTAGTCATGCAAAAAATATGCATTACCTTAATACGTCAAATATGTTCCTAGTCTCCTAGATTTACCTCCGTTTATGCATTTCAATTTATATTTACTAGTGTGATCTAATAGTTGTAGTTTTCTTTAAGACTCTATATTTAGGATATTGAACCCATATAAGTCCAGCTATCGATTGGTATGGGTCTGGTTCATGCTGGTTTAGCAACACATGGTACACCAGTACATACCATGGTGCAAAGAAGTATGGGGGAGGGAAAGGGGAGAACAAGAGGGGGGGGGGGTTGGGGGGAGGCAACAAAGAAGAGAAGTATAGGAACAGGCCAGAGGTGGTGCAAGTCACGACAATGGATGGGTGGAGGCAGACAGTGTGAGAAGGGGAATCATGCATACGAGAGAGAGGCCCGATGGTGGGTGGTACTATGGTTAAACATGTAAAAAGAAAAGAAAATATAGACCTTCTTTAGCAATATGGACCGTTAAAAAATTGGGTGTTTTACAGTCCACTTCTAGCCTGGACCAGTATATAACAGTTTAGGTGAAGCATAAAAGCTGAAATGAAAAGGAAAAAAATCTCTTTTATGTAATCTAAAGACATCATTTGAAGAAACATCTTCCATTTGATGGGGAGAAACTCTCGTAGTTTACGTACATTTTTCAGACGTGTTTGGTGATAATGAATTAGCACCGACTAAAGAATTAATAGATGTGTTAGTTTTTTTTCCCTTGGTTCTGTATGATACTGATATTTTTTTGAATTGCATATGTGCTCAGTATAATTATTCTGGTGGAAAATAAGAGGACGGGAAAAATTGACAAATCCTTGGTAAAAAGGAAAAGAAGGAGAAAAAATGGAGTTGATCGCCATTGATAGAGATTCAAAATAAGATGTTAAGAGTTCAAACGATATTGTGTCATTTGTGCTTATGCTTTAACAAATAAAGCTAGATATTTTAGATGGTAAAAAATCTGAAGTGTATTAGAGGATCAGATACTTCTTATGGGGGAATTTAATGGTAATGGAGGTGAATCACATGGAGTGGAGTGCATGTGAGTCATAGTTACTGGAAAAGAACGAAACATTATATAATTATTTGCCGGAACCAAGACCCCACATTGGTGGGAGCCTCACGCCCTAGGCTGTCCTTTTCTGATGTGTAATATAGTCTTCCAGTAAAAGGTTCCTACTTTAAATATATATGTAACCCGTGGATTCTTATTCCTCCTGCTTGATTTTGTTCACCATTAAATATGTATGAAATAATACATCCTCATATTTCATGCCATTATTGCAGCATTGCTTTAGGTGTGGTTCTGTTGACATAAATGAGAATCTGCTGGTGTGCCATAGCTGCTCTGGGAGCTATCATCTTCGATGCATTGACTCCTCTTTGAAGGTTTACTAGTGTCTAATGTTTTCTGTATATTCTCATTATACAAACATGTTGGTCTGATGATTTAGTCCTTTGTTATGTGTAGAATGTATCTGAAGAGAGATGGCTATGCCCTCCTTGTATTGAAAGATGCGATTCCGAGATATCTATACAACACCAATCTTATCAGACTGGCAAAACAACAGAAAGCAGAAGTATTGGGGAATCTGAGACAGGTGCCATGAAACTGCATACCCAAAAAATGCTTTTGAGTTCAGGACCATCTGAAAAGATCTCTAGTAATGGAAACCCCTCCCCAGTAGATCCATCTATGGAGAACATAGTCAATCGGGCATCTGCAAATGACTTGTGTGTAGAAGCTGGTTCTGCGTGCCGAGTTGTTGAAGAGACTTCAAGATCTCAGTCAACAAATTCGGAGACTGTAGGAAGATCAAGTTCCTTGCATTTGGAAACTTGGACTGAAAGGAATAATAGTTCCAGATTCTCAGAGGACTGTGCCTCCCTGGTAGTCAGTTCAGATAAAAAAAGTGGAATAATATTGAATGATGACTATCCAAAAGAGAACACTAAGAATTTCTTGATTACATTTCGTAGAAGAGTGAAAAAGAAACGGGATATAGTCAGTTCATCAACCACAAGGAATTCAAGTGCTGAAGACAAGCAGAGTTCAATGGTGACTTCTAGGAGCCGTGAATTAGGAAATAATTGTAGATGTCCAGATTCAACTTTCTTGTTGGAAGCAGATGGGCCTAGCCAACTGCATGCTCTTCAAGAGGATGTGGGTTTTGACTTCTGCTAACTCTCTCTCTAAAGCATAAGTCTGGTACTTATTACTATTTGAAAACCTTGCATCATACTCTGCCAACCCTGTTATATGCCTTTTTCTTGTTACTTACAGAATGGCTATGATTCTAATGTGTACTAGCAATTATTATTGCGAAGATATGTAGAATTCTAAGCAAAAATTAAATCTTTAGAGGTTCTTTTGATCATGAAACTTTAAGAATTATAGACAGAAGTGGAATATTCAGAAAGATAAAAAGTGTCTTTTATTGTACAAAATGATTTCAATGATAAAAGCTGAATTTTGAATATTGATAATGTTTACTCGAATTTTATTTTACAGTAATGCAACCAAGCCAAGAAAATTAGTCACCATTGAACTTCATATGTATGCGTATATATTGTTAAAAGTTTTTCTGATTGTATTAGACATCAAAGTGTCACTAAGTAGCTTGTTCTGTGGATTCTGGCTATGGTAGAGAACAAAATTTAATTATGCAAGACTATCAGTCATCTATGAATGAAAAAAACTTCAGTCAAATATCATCATTAGAAAAACAATTTAATTATGCAAGGATATCAGCATCTATGAACAAAAAATCGCATTGGCCAGTGAAGTTCCTTCCTTGTGTCCATACTGACCAAAAAGACAACAATCCTTGTGCCCACCTTTAACTTTCTCAGGTTTGCCTGTCTCCCTATGAGATCTTCAAGAACAAGAAGAAAAAGCCATAACTTACAAACTTCTTGGTTGGTTATATGGATCTTTCCCCACATCGACTTGTAGGATCTTAATGCAAAGATAAAATTTTTGATGTTGAAAATATAGTTTGAGTTTAAATTTGTTACTGCCTATGTAAGGAAAAAAATTGTTAACTGTAAACCGGCCTTTAAGATTATTGTCACTTGAATAACTGAGTTATTCATCTCTTTGTTGGGTTGTGTTAATAACATTGTTCTCCTTTTCTAACTTTTATTGCCATTCCCATTCCATGTGGTTCTATGTTTAGAATTTGCTCCCAAGTCATCAAAAGTAAGTAGTATAGAATCTATAGATAAAAAAGGTTGTGGCTACTTCTCATATTTCTGCTTGACATAAACACAATTCGCTGGTACACAGTACATCTGGAGCATCCTTGTGTTTGATATCATCTTTCTTGTATATAATATATATTCTCTTCGTACTTGTTGATTAGAATCCAATATTTTCTAGACTGATTACTTATGCAAGAAGAGTAAGAGAATAAGAGTTAAATGGAACAGTGCCAGTGACTAGTGATGAGGTTGAAATCAAATTCTATAATTAGTATTGACTATTTCATCCTTCTGTGAGGCTAGATCTAGCAAACTAAGAATACTCTCTAGACTTGCCCATGGTGCAGTTTTGAGTTGGCTCCAGTTCCACTATGGTTGGGCATCATTTCAAATTATGAGAACATCATTATGCCAAATTCCTTGATGTGTTCCTTCTACCATATAAACCAGCATGTTGACTTGAGGTAATTTTTTTCTCTGAAGATGGTCTGATGCTTTTTGATGATAGCCATTTTGTATGGTCATCTCATAAAAAAAAAGAATTGAAATGAAAAAATCTTCACCATGTTAAATTTCATGGTCTGATGTGTAGTTCAGGACTTAAGAGCTTGTTGGAGTTTGGTTACTACATGTTTTAAAATGAATCTTTTGCATGTTCATGCTTGTTGGAACTTGGAAGTCTAATAGAAAATAAAATGGCTGTCTATCACTGCTACCTGTGTTTAGGAACTAATACGGCATCTTTGATTCTTTTGCATGTACATACATGCTTTGTTAACAGAAAATATTATGGTTATGTTGCTTATATTTTTTTTGAAGGTCTTCTTAATTTTTCAGTTAATGAGTTGTGAATGGAAACTTCATCCCTTTATGGACATTAAATTCTTTGAGTTTGTGCCAAAATATTTCTTGTTACTGAACATTTGTTGTACGTTCTGGGTTAGATGCATGACGTCAGTAAAGATGCCGGGCTAGGGCTTAAGCTTTCTGGACAAGGGTAAATTTTTCTTTTTGCTTCTTGTTTCTGTCTTCTTTATTTCAGTGCCTTTAAAGTGAAATGCCATTGTGTTTATTAGTAGCACTGCAGACAAATGCGAAGAACCATGTCAGCCAAAGCCAGACGTTGCTCCTCAGGGAACAACTTCTTTACAATATTCAGAACGTGTTCTTCAGTGTCAATCTGATAAATGCACTGGGATGCCTACAAGTGATTTAAGCAAAGACCCTACACACAAAAGCAAGCAATCAGAGATGGGCAAAACTGGGACGTCCATAAGAGGGGAAGAGGGAAATGAATTATTTACAAAGGAGAGAGGTCATGTAGGAGGGGCGGAGCTGTTGGTTGTCCCAGTGGTTTCAACTCATCTTACGAACTCAAACCCAACTAGACCACTTGTGGATGCTATGGCTGAGAACTTTCTGGAGTCACAAAGACCATCAGCTCAAAATTGTGCTCTAGGAAGGATGGATGAGGAAACTGATGGTCGAGCCAAAGGATTGCAGTGGATGGAAACACTTGATAAATCACATAAGGAGACCACAAAAGAAACAAAATCATCCATTCTTATTAATAATAGCAGTACCAATTGCAGAATAGCCTCAAGTGGAAGGGCTTCCACTGCTTACCCAGTTAATTCATCTACAAAGATTCAGGTCAATCAGGTGAAGCTTAGCATAGAAGTTGAATATTTCATCTTCTTGTTGCATCAATTTCTTCTACATTTTTCTGGGCTTTGAAACAATCTTAGTTATCAAATATTGATCTTCGTGTTTTATCTTTTCATATTAATCCACAGGGTCTCTTGTTGTATTGAAATTTTTTTTAGTTAAATATCTTCTTCTTTCCATTTATGTTCTCAGATGTAAAAATACTGTATTGTAACTTGACTGCAGGATGTATCCAGAGAATGCATTGATCGGGCATCCAGATTACAGGAACAACTCTTGGTGACAAAGTCAAATAACTCTATTTATGAAAAACAACAGCGTGAGAGGGCATCACACAACTCTATGTATACTGATTTTGCAGATCAGTCTCTTCTATTGAATTCTGAAGTGCTTTGTGTTTCCACGAATGATATCCGAGGTATGCCATTGCCATTAGATTCGAGTTTCAAGGGCACTGCTGAGGGATACAATAGGCAACACAGATGGGACATTATGGGTGAAAATGGATCGGTATCCAGACAAAAGCAAGTGTGTGAGAATGATATGAATGGCTCACGGATGCCAAAAGAAAGCTCTTTGCTGGACAGCTTTAAGAGGTTTTCAGATGAGTGGTCAGAAGAAGAATTAGATGTTCTTTGGATTGGTGTGAGAAGACACGGATTAAACAATTGGAATGATATCTTAAGGGATCCAAAATTATGTTTCTTAAAATCGAGGGTTGCAGAAGACTTGGCCTTGCAGTGGGATAAAGAACAAATTAAGCTTCTTAATGGTACACTCTATCATCCGGAAAGACCTTCAGTATTAGATCTTTCACGGCCTCTTGGAATGGAGGACACATGCTGGAGAAAAGCAACAGGTAGGAATTTGTATAGTGAGAAAGTTGTTTCATCATATTTGGAATTTCCGACACAGAGAACAGAAACTAAACTTTCTCTTGGAGATGTATATGTTCAGAGTGAGAAAAACACCAAGAAAAATGTAGTACCCAATATATCAGGTTTATCCATAGCTAATCCTCACGGAATTAGAAATTCAATGGCAGGTCCTTTCATAGGCAGTAACCTCATAGGCCCTGTTAACCCAAGGGCAGACATCAGACATCAGAATGCTTTCAAAACACAAGGCACCAGGTACGACTGCGAATCATCTACTTCACCTCAAAAATCAGTTGAAAGAGTAGGACATGAGCAAAGATCTTCTGCAAATAGTACTCTCCCTCATTGGCTCAAAGAAGTGTTGACTGTGCCTCAAAGGCGAAGTAGTTTGCCATTGCCTTCTGGAGTTTCAAGCTTGAATCCTGGAAGCATTATTAATTATGACGAGCGAGTTACTGCTTTTCAAAGTGCAGTGGAAACTGCTCTGCCCAAAGATCCCCGGGGACGGGGAATATTGAAGAGGAAGAGCAAGGCATCTAGTAATCATGCCAACAGGGTTAAGGTATTGGATAACTCGGTATCAGTGGATGATACCTTGTTGCAGAAAAGATTATCCTCACTACCAAATCTAGGATTGACCCCCCTGAAATCGGCATCTGCTAATGCAGGTTCTGGACCAAGTCATGTCTTGGATCTAAACAACAAAAGTCCTGATCCCACTGGACCAAGTAACTTGGTGGTTATCGACAGCGATGTATCTTCCGAGGAAACCATATCAGATGATCAGAGCAGTAGGTGGTAACTGTTTCTATGAGGAATCAATCGGCTTTCACAGTTGATCATCTGTACATTGTTTTGTCATGCCTGTGCAGTAGTTCAGCATTTCCATCAAGTCATTTGTACAGCGTATCGTTCTAAAGCTGTAAGTTCTGCTTTCTGTGTTTGCCGTGCTATATTTCTTGCCCTTCAATGTTCTTCTTTAAAGATCTGCATCCTCCTTTCTGAATCTTCCATAGTTGACTTATAATGTTGCTTCAGTTCTTATATAATATAGAAGGAAAATGCTGCTGATTGGTTGAGTTGTCCATAACTTTTTCTTCACTACAACTACTTAGCCCATGCATGAAGCAAATGAAACAATGCTTGCTGCATCTACTTGTCTGTCTTGATGAATTCAGCAAGATTCTGTGATTCATGATGTGAAATCTTGTGTATACTTTGTCTTCAAAGATTGCTTGGAGAAGCCTGTGATTCTTGATTTGCTGCACGAATAATAGGTGAAATTGGACCGTTGGATTCTGTCATTGGACAACCCGCCCTGGATTTGTCCGCTCACGTCGTCGCTTAGCGGGCGACTTAAGTCGCAACAACTGGAACGGTGAAGTCCGCCAACGGTGGCAACGCAGTTGTTTTTGTTGGTGAGATCGATGATTAATTATTTGGTTTCTCAGAGCGTTTAGAGAGCTTCGAATTACGATAAAACAGAAGACGTTTAATTTTGTTTCGTTAAAATTGGTTCTCACATATAATAGTTTCAACTTAACTAAGCTCACAGTCTTAATTCTTTTACGAACCATAGTTCATATGGACGCATAAATAAGCCAGAAACTATCCTTTTTTGTCAGAAAAAATACAAGAAAATATTGTTTTTATTCTGAAAAGAGAGCTATTTTGAAGTTTAAATCTCTCCAAGGCAATGCAATCCTTCTGGAATTGCACGAGCATAATCTGCAACAGGTTTTCAAGAGTTTTTATATCTAATTGAATTACTTTAATAAAATAAAATAAATTCCTTTAAAGCAATTACTACTGATCATATTGTTTTAATCGACGATATCGTGGAATTTAAGTTAACAGGATTGTGTTCGGATTCGGGTTTGAATAGCCGCTTCGTGATCCGCACGCACAATTCATTTTCACACATGCCAGCTGGCATGTCTCCGCCACATCGGATGGTCTTCTTTCCTTATAAAGGATTTCTCACTCCCACTCCTCGAACCCACTTTAGATTCCTTCACCAGTGATCCTGTGGGTCCCAAAGGGCTTCGTACATGTGAACCACTTAAAGAATAGGTAAACGAGTTAGTGAGTAGCGCAGTAAAATAGGTATTATTTTTCTCTTCCTGATCCATATATATATATGACTTCCGCAGCGGCTTTACCATCCGTTCTCCGCTAACGCAAACGTAGTACTTCTCGCGACCACGAACAGGGCGAAGAGGAAAGAGGAAGAAGAGGGGATCAGATCAAGATGCAGTACAACAACTTGGGGCGGTCGGGGCTGAAGGTGAGCCAGCTCTCCTACGGGGCGTGGGTGACGTTCGGGAACCAGATCGATGTCAAGGAGGCGAAGTCGCTGCTGCAGTGCTGCCGCGACAACGGCGTCAACTTCTTCGACAACGCCGAGGTCTACGCCAATGGCCGCGCCGAGGAGATCATGGGCCAGGCCATCCGCGAGCTCGGCTGGCGCCGCTCTGATCTCGTCATCTCCACCAAGATCTTCTGGGGCGGCCCTGGGCCCAACGACAAGGGCCTCTCCCGCAAGCACCTCGTCGAGGGCACCCGCGCCTCCCTTCGCCGCCTCGACATGGACTACGTCGACGTCCTCTTCTGCCACCGCCCCGACGGCGCCACCCCCATCGAGGAGACCGTCCGCGCCATGAACCACATCATCGACAGGGGCTGGGCCTTCTACTGGGGCACCTCCGAGTGGTCCGCCCAGCAGATCACCGAGGCCTGGGCCGTCGCTCACCGCCTCGACCTTGTCGGTCCCATCGTCGAGCAGCCCGAGTACAACCTCCTGTCGCGCCACAAGGTAATCTCTCGTCTGACCTAATTTTAGATGTAATCAATGCCAAGATCTCTGTGATATGATATCTTAATGTGGTGGTTTTCCTTATTATTCCGTTCCTAGAAAAGTTCCCTTTTTTGATATTCATCAGAACTTGAGGGTTTTTTATTGATCTGAAATTGCATTGCTGGCGCCTTGTGAGGATTTACAATTTTCCACATATAGGAAGTATAAAATATGGTTTTTGTTGAAGGATCTTGAGTTCGCGGCTGACTGATCGATTCTCCCATGGTTTAGTTTTCGTATGAACTCATTGAATGGATTTTTGTCTTCACTTGGCTTTTGCTATGATTCTGATATGGATTATGCCTCGGTGTTTTTAAAAGGATGTGTTGTTTTATAATCACCATTATATTTTTCAAGTACTTCATCATATTACCAAATTTGCTTATATTTTTATGTACTTCATCATATTACCAATCTTGCACCTTCCAATTGAGGGGTTCTTTCTTTTATTTCCAGTAATTTCTCTTATTACTATTCAATGTCTGTAGTTACTTTGAGGAGGAAGTTCAGCAAATGGTTTTGAAGCGTGAAATACTGATTTCAGTATACTTTGCTGAATGCTAAATTGCTGTTATTATATAGCAAAAACACTGGCCGACAAGAGAGGTGTTATTCTATGTTAAATTTGGTGGCTCTTCTAGACATCAGTGTACTTAAGGTTTACTAGGTTCGTGGCTTTATATCAAACTGCTGAACTTTCTAGTCCTTGTCTGGGATTTGATTATCTTTAATAGCGAGGAAAGAGTTAAGTAGTTCCTGTATTGATATTTTCTCTCTTTGAGCTAGAAGTTGCATATAAAATTATCACTCTTTAGGTCATTTAGCATGAAATACTTCACTGCAACTCTGTAAAGCAACATTGCTTATGCAAAGGTTACATCTATGTAATAAGAGTAAAAGGCAGTGGGTGTAGGAGAAAATGGTTGGAGGAAGAGGATAGGAGACAGGGGATTGGAAGAAAACTAGAAGCTGTAGGAACACCATAACAAAGGGAGAAGAAAGAAGATAAAAGATAGGAATACCGGTTGGCTTAATCATAAAAAGAACCTCTTTATTTCATTGCCATACATCCTTAACACTTTGTTTGTAGAATAACAACTTAACTGCTATTAAGATAAATATTCTATCTTATCTTCACCCATTTCAAACTTGTCTAAAGCTTCTTAAGATAATATTTTATTTTATCATCAGAAGATAAGCATATAACAAAATGAAATTTTATCATAACAAACCAATTATGTTAAAAAAATAAATACAAATAATTCAAAATCCCTGAGAAAATTTAATTTAAAGTCAAACAAATTAAGAACTTGGCACTTTCTATATCAGAGGGCATCAAAAAGTTGGAATGTCTAATCATTCTGTCAAAGTCCATTTGTAGGGTCATATGAAAGAGAAAACACTTTAGCTAAAAGTGCTTATCCATGCCAAAATAAGAAGAGTTTGAGAAGAAATGACAAAAGGGTAAGAGAATATCACAATTTTGCATTCAAAAGAGAAGTGATCTGTAACAAGTTTGGATACAGAGGAAAAGTCCTAGTGATTGTTGTTTCCTTGCTAACAGATGGGCACCTTCTTACTTGTTTGTTATTTAGTTACAATCTGTTAAGATAGATTTGTATGTTTTCAGATTGCAAGACTGTGATATCAGCCAATGTTTTGATGGAATATTATAGGTTTCAAGTTCCTTTTGGTTGGATAAGTGTGGTCTTTGTTGGGATCACCTACAAGCTTAGTCAGAAGTTTTCGGCTTTTATATATTCAAATGGTGCAACAGTGCATATAGAGAGATCCAAATAGTTATGAGATGTTTTTGTTCCCAACATAGTTAGGAGATGTTGTTGCACCATAATCATAGTGCTTTTGTACTTATTAAGTACCAGAATTACATCAATTCGTCCCTGTTAATTCTACATAGTATTAGTGCTATTGGGACCAGCAAGACTTTTGAAGTTGGTCCACCTGAAACTGCACTTTTTATAGTTGATTATTAAATAAAGATATATTTTATATGCAAGAACTGGACTCTAGTTGATTTATCCCTTCTTGCATGATTTTGAAATGTATGAATTTGTTTTCCTGAGTGTTTGTCTTTTCTACATAACGAAGAAGGATTGTAGGATGTCAATGAGCTGGGAGTCTTGAAATTACCAAATCATGTTACTGCTGCAGCTGTGCTTTTGTAATTGCCATGACAGCCGTGTCGTTGCATGCTAAATTTCTCCCATTATTTTGCAAGCTGGCCTTTTCTTTGGGTGTTGAATGTCAATATGAGATGGATCCAGTCATTTATCATCTTAATTCTGTAATAATGATTTTGTATTTGACTATTCCATGTCCTTGTTTCCCTATTATATGTTAGACTCATTCATTTACTATGCTGACCTGCTTCTCTGTGTTAAACACTACATTGTTGCATTGCCCTGAATAATTCAGTATATGCGACCATATGGTGAACCGTGGTCAAACATGCACTCTTGAAAAATCTGATTTAACTATGTATTTGGAATGATCATCACATCCCACAATCATAGTTTGAGCCAGCCTGTTGAATGGAGCACACAGTAATCTGGAACGAACTAGTATGCCAAGTTTAAAGCCTGTAAAATTTAATATCTGAAATACCTTGGAAATTGGATGATGTTGAAAATAAGAAGTCAACTATTTTTCTGAAGTTTGTAATATCCGTCAGCAAATAGTGTTGCCGAGCAGGATAGAACTAAAATATTATAAATATTAACCATGTTTTGTTTTTTCATAAAAGAAAAATACAATTAAGTTAGAACCATGTTTCATTTAACATTACATATTTTATGAAAAGTTTAGCTTGGAATTTGACAAACAAAAACTTGTGCCTAGTATTTATTGGATGTTGATACAGGTTGAAGTGGAGTTCCTTCCTCTGTACAGCACTTATGGCCTGGGTCTTACCACATGGAGTCCGTTAGCATCAGGAGTTTTGACTGGGAAATACAGCAAAGGAAATATACCACATGATAGTCGGTTTTCACTGGATAATTACAAGGTGAGGTTGAAAACACTAATCACTCATTATATGCAATTATGCTTTTTTTTTTGTTTACCTTAATCAGTAAGTTTGGAGCTTAACTGCAATGGAGTATTTTGATAATTTGGGCAGTATCAGTTTGGTCCCATCAATAGTGTGTTGTATTACTTTGGGGTTAGATAATCCCATGGGATGATCATGCTGCTGAAGTATTCAATACCTGACCTAAAATGAGTTTCTCTTGTGTTGTAAGAAACTCATCTGTTTTCAATTATTGGATCTTGGTCATTTCACAATCTCCTTAGCAGGTTGGTTGTGCTTGATATGAGGATGAGCAAAGAAGAAAGCTAAACTAGTTCTTTCCTTTCATTTGTAAAAATGGGGATACTAGGTATTGGTTCTCTCTAGTTTTCTTTGTATACTGTTTGGTGAGTATTTGGAAGTCTATGACTTCTCCAAAGTCCAAACATCCGAAGATGCAAGTTTCAAATAAGACATTTTCCAAGTTTGAAATGAGAATCAAAATGTCATTAGTTGAGGGATTTCAAACATTCAATATATTGGTGTGGGAATGCCTAAATACCAGGGTTTAGATTATAGAAATTCCATGGCTTCGTTCGAAACATGAATCATGATATTGGGATTTGGAGTGTGAGATCTAGGAGGTGAGATTTTGAAAATGTTTGGAACAAATACACGTTAGATCTATAGTTTAGAAATTCCATGGGTACCTTTGGAAATTGAATCGTGAGTTTATTTGGGATTTGGATTGTGCGATTGAGGTGGGATTTGAGGATGTTTAGCACAGACCTGCATCCATAGCAAAGGAGGTATTGAAATTTGAATCCCAGGCTTTTGAGGGTGGAATTTGGATAACATGGGATTTGGAGGGTGAACATTATAGCTTTAGATTTTGATGACTTTTGGATGACATTCTAGGATTTCATAGGATATCCATATGAGATTCCAAAGCATTGCATGAAATATGGGTTGTCTACTAAAGTAAGCTAACATTTGCCGTAATAAAATCTAGGCTCTTGCGGAAACCAATTAACGATCAAGGTGAAGGTTTCAATGCACCAATGAACATGTTGATGTGATGTAGTTGCCAGATGTATCTCAATCTCACTTTCTAGTGGTATAACACTATTAGAGCTCTTGATCAGCTCAAGGACTCTAGCATTTGTTTCTTGAGGGCATTGATTATCGTGGATACTTGTTATCGGCCTCTTATAGTCATCATAAAACCATTGTTCATTGCCGATTCCAGTACAATACACCCAATCCATATTGGTAACATCCAAGCTGTTGTCCTATTTCTGTCTTATAGTCAGAATTTGTCTTGAATCTATTTGAAACTGATCCAAGTCAATTGGAATTGGCCATTTTTAACCTCTTCGTATAGCCACAAAAGAAGAGGAAGAAAAGGGGAATGGAAGGGTGGAGGGAGAAAAGGAAATCAAGATCAAGAAAGACAAAAATGTGAGTATAATTATGAGACAAAGTAGGACACTCATTCTAACTATCACATTTGCCATCTGTTTCGTATAAGCATGTTGGATTTTAACAATCATATATGATAAGAATGTGAAAAAGATAAAAAAAGATGATAGAGCATTTCTATAAACCTCTTAAAAGAACAAGAATTCTATGATAAAAAGGGAGATATCATGGGATCTGGAGTTAATTGCAAATCTTATGGCAGGTCTGTTCAAAAAAAAGAAAAGAAAACTTCTTATGGAAGGAAATAAGTTTTCTTTACATTCACTTTCGTGATCTTACCACTCCCTTTGAGGGTGCTGGTGGGCAAATTTTGGGTCTTTTGTATAGTCATTTACTACAATTTTTCTTTAAATTATATAATAAATATATATTTTCTAATGTTTATTGTCCTTACGTTTTAATGTATTGGTTTCATTATTTTTCATTTTTATCATTTACGTTCCGTTCGATATATATTCTCATGACTTCAAGTCATATGTTGTCTTGAGACAATTTATAATAAGTTCTGGTTTGTTCAAATAATAAGGATTACACCTTGGACAAAATGGTATCATGTGCAACCAGCTGATGAGGGAATGCTTTGTGGTAATTATGAACCATGGCAATCGTCCAATTTTAATCTTAGTTCAAAGTCAGATATTTCTTTGCTTTGCATTGTTTTTACAGATGCAGGAAGGAGGTATCAGTGAGTTCATCAGAAAAGATAACTCTTTCTTTGGCAGTAATCATTTTAGTAAACTTCTCTGGAAATGGTGGTTGGTTTTGCCACAAAGAAACTATTGGTTTGTGATAAGTTTTAAAAATTTCCTGGCAAGTAATGAAAATCTGAACCTTGGTTATTCTTGTTTTATCCTAATACTTCGTTAGTCTCTTGATTAGTTTGAATTTTTTTTATAGCAATCTACTTTTCATTCTTGTTGACGTTAACCTTGTTTTGTTGTTGAATTCTAATTATAGTTTTCTGCTTGTTAGAATCTTGCAAGCAGATCACTGGTTGATGACACGCTACGGAAAGTTAATGGACTGAAACCAATTGCAGTTGAACTAGGTGTTCCTTTATCTCAACTTGCAATTGCTTGGTGTGCATCAAATCCACATGTTTCGACAGTAATTACTGGGGCCACAAAGGAGAGTCAGGTATGTGATATGCACAATAGCTAGCATATGCAATTATTCTTCTTTTACATAGTGAGTTATGCGTATAAATTTTAGAGTTGAAGTACCCATGGAAGAAAATTTAGTATTGATTGCTGTGGTAATATAAAAAATTTCTTGAATCAATATATTATCTAGGAACAAATAGACTTAGCAAAAAAGATAATGTGAGCAAAGTGTGAAACAAGTTGAGGTCTAAACAAAGGAACCTGAATGTTGGAATTATCTTTACACCGAACTCTTTAAATTGCTGGCACTACCTTAACCTAGTTCCTTTAGTGTCATTATGTGTAATCCTTGACACGAGAGATGACAAGTATTAAGCATGGTTATTGTCTTTGTGAAGTAGGGATCAAGGAAGCGAAGCATCAATAGGAGAACAAAAGAAATGGAACCATTATATTCTGTTGTGGAAAATTAAGATGGTAGCAGCATGATTATCAATTATTAGCCTTTGCAACCTGACAAGAATGAGCTTTAGGGTTATACATGAATTGACATTTGCCATATTTAATCCTAACAAGATTGGACTTATGATCTCACTTGGTTTTTTGGTGTTACCTGTGATCTAATTCTGAATTAAAGCTCTGGATAACATACATTTGGTGTCAGTAGGAAGGTGAGATGCAGGTAGGTGATCCTGCTTACTGTTCCTAGCTTGAAGATTTTACATAAGAATATCAAAAGTGCAAATGTGTACTTTTGAAGGTTTACCAAGTCTAAAAGACATAATAAATTTTCGTTTGTTTTTTTTTTTTTCTAACTCTTAGTAGATAATGCAGGATTTATCTGAAGGTAGCTTGCGTTTTGTACTTGCAATTACATAAATGATCACTAAGAAGCACTTTGTGGTTGACTTTTTTATTGTCGTGTGACAAACGACTGATTAAAATATAACTATTGCAATTAAGATATTCCTTCCTGATGTTGTTTATCCTCGAAACATCTAGATATGTTCTTTTGTGTGTCTGATCTAAACCTTATCCAAATCTCATGAAATCCAATAATTTCACCACTATGTTTTTCATCATTTATTCAATTAAAGATTCTAATTCTTTTATGACCTTTCTAGTTTCATAGAGTGGATTTAGTTCTGAAATTTAGTAAAAGACTAGAGGGTCAAGGTGCACCAGTTTATAGGGGGAGAAAGAACAGTGGCTTGATTCCTCAAGTAGTTTGATTGTTTGGAGTTTCAGAAGTAGGAAGATGAAATGATGCAACAAAAGGGTCGCTGACTGCTTATTTTGTGAACGTAGAATCTTGTTCAGGTAAGTAAAAGGCAGTTCAGCTGAAGTAGGAGAGTGATAACGAGATGCCTCCTCCCTTTAGTTTTGTTGCATCTGCTAGATGTCCAATTTGATATATTTTGACAAGAATGGCCAATGTTGTTGGCCAGTCACCGGGTAGAAGCGTCTCTATAATGTGTCAAGACAGTTGGCTATAAGGAAGTTCTCTTCTAGTTCATATAATGTAGTGACATACAAAGAAGCGAATTTTGCTATTTTGTTTTCAAGATCTCCCAAAGAGTTTGATGTCCCCATCGTTTGTCTTGTTCCACATTTGTGATGTCTCCAACACAGATCGTCGAGAACATACAGGCTCTTGAGGTCATTCCCAAGCTGACGCCCGATGTAATCGAGAAGATAGAGGCAGCCGTTCAAAGCAAACCCAAGTGTCCAGAATCATACCGGTGACTCCATACCGGAATACTCTACTGGTCTCTTCTATTGCGACTTCACAGTGAATGGTGTTTGCACCACCACAGTTGCTTATTTTTTGAGGTTGCCATTAGCCGGTCTTGTTGAACTTAAAAAACTTCTTTAGCTTTCTTCCTAGAACATCGAACATTCTTATGCGTAAAGCTGTTGATTATGGGAATAAATTTGATCGATCAACATTGTGAATTCTGCTGAACTTTCTTTGATGTTGTATTTCTGCAATCTGTGGTTGTCTGATGAGTGGTCGACGATTACAGCTAAAAAAAATTGCCTAATATCTTTATTCAAGTTGCAAATATCTATCCATTCGTTATTCTCTGTTACGATGAGCTATTTCATTGTGAATATTATTGTTGGAAATCAATCACATGTGAAACGATTGATGTCATTAATTCAGTAATATTCTTTTTCTTTATCTTATAATCTCCTGTGTCAAATGGATAAGATCCAACTTGGAATTCTCTCTACTAAGTTAATGTGGACTTATTTATTGAATTGAGATCAAGAACAAAATGGTTCACGGTATCAGACTTCAATATTAGAATACTTGTTCTTATGTTGACGAAAAGATGAATTTTTTTTTAATATATATTTAGTGATATCTATATGTTATGAATCATCATATTTATGGTAAAAAATCATGAAAGAAGTCTGATTTGTAGGTTTTTGTTAGGTATTTCAACTGTATATTCATAAACTAGTAAATATGACTAATTACAAGAAAATGACACGAACCATCATGTTGCAATAAAAAACTACTGCTTAGTTAATTTTAAATCAAGATAGGGGTGATTAGCTTTGACTTTTCTAATTAACATGTGGTCCTTGTATCGATTCGAGTCAACAAAAAAAAAAAAAGGTCAATAAAAAGAAAATAGTGGGTGGTTGGGTTGGGGCATTGACCATGTGATATCCCAATATGACTTGTCTAAGCCATCAGTGTGTTTGACCACACTACATTGACAGCATGCAATAGTGAGGCGCAGTCAACTATTCTAAGGTTGGAAAGAAAATAGAAATGGAAAAAAAAAAAGAAATAAAAGGGTATCAATTTTGACCACCCAACTCAACAACCATTTACTAAATGGTGCTTGTGTTGGCATCTATATCTTTTAAGAGCTCATTATGATGTTAAAAATATTATAATTACTTTTAATGTGTTATATATATTAATCATAAATGTTAATTATTATAATATAAAGAAATTTAATATTAGGAATGATTTAGGCTAATTATGTATTACCTCTATACTTAATCAACTTATTTTTATAATTATGAAAGTGAAATATCTAGATCCATTTACTCTATTATCATCGGTTTTATCAATAAAAATAAAAAATAAAAAAATATTTTAATGTTCAGTTGGTAGTGGTGGATAATGACGTTACTTAGGGCTACGATGACAAGAGGTGAGAACCACTATGCATCTTTGTCAATGACAATTACCGAGCGACCCTTTTACCACTCTGCATTTGTGTCGATAGCTCTTTCGTCACTTGGCAACTATATCAATGCCAATGTAATTGTTGAGCGACGCTGCTTTGCATCTACATCAGTGCTGATATAGATGCCAAGCAACTCTTTCATCACTTTGCAATTAACTTGATGTTGACACACTTAATTATCATGAATGTTATATATATATATATATATTAATCATGAATGTTAATTATCACAACAAGAAGAAAATTGATATTAGAAATGATTTGGGTTAATTACATATTACTCCTATAGTTAGCTACTTTTAGCATCTCAATTTTTACAGTTTAAAAAGTTATATTAGCATCTTTATAATTATGAAAGTGAAATATCTATGTTCATATACCCCAACATTATCGGTTTTACTAACGAAAATAAAAAATAAAAAGTAAAAAAATATAATTTTAATATTCTAATTAATGGTAGCGGATGACATTAGTGGTGGTGGATGACAGTGCCATTGAGAGTCACGGGTGATTCTTGTGAATGAGGAGAGCAATGATGAGAGGTGAGGGCACTTTGCATTTGGGTCGACGTCGATACAATTATCGAGCAGCCCTTTCATCGCTCTGCATCTGTGTCAACAGCCCTTTTGTTGCTTGGCAACTACGTCATCGATGTTAATGTAATTGTCAAGCGATGTCGCTCTGTATTTGCATCATTGTTGATGCAGATGTCTAGCGATCCTTTCGTCGCTTTGCAATTGTGTTCACGTCAATGCAGATGCAGAGCAGCGGAAGAGTAGTTAATGTAGATGTCGAGTGGCTCTTTTATTGCTTAGCAATTGCATCGATGTCGATGTCGATGCAAAGCGGCTCTCACCTCTCGTCACCGCTCTCCTCATGCACAATACCCATCCTTAAGCCCCAACGATACCATCATCAGCCACCAACAATTAGAATGTTAAAATTACCTTTTTACCTTTTTTTCTATTGATAAAACCAATGACGTTAAGATAAATAGATTTAGATGTTTAAGTTTCATAACTATACTAGGGGATGGTAATATAATTTTTTAAAGTATAGAGACCAGAATGCTAGGTAGCTAACTACATGATTAACATGTAATTAGTTCAAATAATTTATATGTAAATTATTGCAAGATGTATATATCTTGTTTTTGGTAAAAATGGTCTTTTTAAATATAAACGTAATTGACAATGAACTATAAGAGATTTAGTAAACCCTAAGACATATATATCATGCAGTATATATAAACGTTTAACATGCGTAATCAACATAGACGAGTTCAAACTCGCTTTCATTCCCTAAAAGACAGTCTAAATTATTGACCTCTTGACAATTAGGTGTTTTTTTTTCCTTGAATTAATAAATCATAAATGGGTAGGTGTCATTTTTCTTCACTGTTTATTATATGAATGGGAAAAATTGGGCAGTATGTGGTCAAAAATGAAGTCGTCTGCCCAACCCAACAATTTCTCCTCTTCACATTGCGAACGAAGTCAGCTACCGGGCGGTAGGTGGCTCGGATGCTCGGGGTTGGCAGCTGCTGTAACCTTCCCGAGCCACCGAGCGCAAAAGCATCAGTTTCTATTCGCTATTGTGTCGGACCCACATTTGTGACCCACAAAAAGAAGCCAACGGATGGCCTTTTGTTCGTGTTTGGTCCTGCGGCCGAGACACGGGAGTCGCCAATCTTCCTGCAAATTACACTGGATGACACCCGGCCGAGGCCGCAGCGGCGGCGGTCTCAGTCCACCGTCTCAAACCCTCGCGCATGCCGTCAACCGTACGACTCGACCTCGGAGGCCACCGGGCACGGCGTCGACCATTTCGTCGGACAACTTGTGGTCAAATTTTCGTTTATCCTAAGTAGATCTTTCAAGCAAGCATAAATCTCATTCTATTCATTTTTATAGCTAAGATTTGAAGATGTCATCCATTTGATGTGAACTTAAAAAAAAAAAATCTATTCTCTTACTGGGTTTTCCTCAAATTTGCTACAATCATGTTAAATGGTAAAAAAAAAAAAAACATTCTCACAAAAAGATCGAGTGACATGAATAAGCACCATAGAATTATGTTATAAATTCACAAAGTTCTTCTTTTGATGCTAAAAAGATGAACCAAAACACGCGACAATGCCATCCTGGCCATAAGCTCAAGCAGGAAGAGTTGATCCATCTTTGCCGTCCAAGAACAGACCCTCTTCAGACACGAGGAGAGGACAAAACAATGGTTTCAGTGCACATCCAAACCATCAACTCACAGTGACAAGCTATCAAAGCTTTAGAACAAACATGTCTGTCTGTCACCCATCCCTTGTACACAAATATGGCTGCTATCAAACCAAAAAGACTCACAATTTCTTCTGAAAAGATCCACAGAATACATAATGCCATCCATTTTTGGTCATCAGCTCAAGGAAGAAGAAGAAGAAGAAGAAGAAGAAGAAGAAGAAGAAGAAGAAGAAGAAGAAGAGTTGATCTGCCTTCTCCTCATCCAACAAAAGACACTCTTCAGACTGAAGGTTTCAGTGTGTAGCAGCAAACTAAGCAAACCACTATTCTCACCAGCATTACTCTCTCTCTCTCTCTCTCTCTCTCTCTCTCGACTCTATCACATGTTCTTCTTCCTCTTCCTCGCTTTGGAAGCAGCACTGCAGCAGCAACAGATCCAAAGAGAAGAAGAAGCTCCGATTGGGTTGGCATGGCCTCAGAATGGCGTCCCGATCTCACTCCTGTCGGTGGGAGTATACAGAGCCGACCTGTTCCGAGGCCTGTTCTCCTCCAGCTGCTTCACCACCTCGCTCATGTCCGGCCTCACCGACGCCACCGGCGCGCAGCACCCCATCGCCAGCTTCAGCGCCTGCACCAGCCCCTCCTCCATCGGGCTCCGTATCCCCTTCACCACCTCCACGTCGAACACCTCCATCGTCGCCTCCTCCAGCACCGCCACCTTCACCAGCGACGGCAGGTCCGCCCCGTCGCCCTCCCTCCCGTTCCCCTTCCCCGGCTTCTTCCCCATCAGGATCTCCAGCAGCAGTATCCCGAAGGCGTACACGTCCGTCCTCGGGTTGCACTTCTTCATCTTCTGCAGCTCCGGCGCCTTGTATCCGTCGGACTTGGCGGCAGACACCATCTCGTCGGCCACCGCCGGCACCATCAGCTTGTCGAGCCCGAACTCGGCGAGACGCGGCACGAAGATCTCGTCGACGAGCACGTTCTTGGACCGCACGTTGCCGTGCGTGATCGGTGTCTCCAGGGCGGTGTGGAGGTGGGCGAGCCCCCGCGCCACTCCGAGGGCTATCTTGTGCCGGCGAGCCCAGTTCAGCTGCGGCTTCCCTGCTCTGCTATCTGCAGAGACATCGAATCGAAGCACGAAGCTGTGATGACTGTATGTGATCAGATGGAAAAAAGAGAGATTTCGGGGGACGGCAAATGGACTAACCGTGGAGGAGGTCATGAAGGGATCTGTTGGCGTGGAAGTCGTAGATGAGGAGCTTCTCCCCTCGTTTGCCTTGGTAGAACGCCCTCAGCGCCGTCAAGTTCTCGTGCCGAACTCGGCCGAGCTGGCGGATGACCGGCAAGCACTCAACGTGATCCTTGCAGCTGCCTTCCCTCAGCAGCCGGAGGGAAATGTTACCACCGTCGGCCAGCTTCGCCTTGTACACCGTCCCATAGCTCATCTTCTCCATCACCTGCCCGGTGGCGTTCAGCACCTCTTCCAGCGTCAGGTGCTCGCCGCCCTGGAACACCATCAGCTTCCCCTCCGCACCGTTGTTCCCGTCCTCCTCGAACACCATGTCCTCCTCCTCGTCCGCCTTCCTTTCCCTGTTCCGCCTCTTCCTCCCCTGCACCCAGCCGATGGACACCGACGCCAGGACCACCGCCCCAGCCAGCAGCCCGATCACTATGCCCGCGATGGCGCCGGCGCTCAGCCCGGAACTTGACCCGCATTTCCCCAGTGGTGGGCCGCATAAACTCGGGTCGTTCCCCTGGAACGCCTCCGCTGTGAAACTGGACTGCTGGAACGACGCGGGCAATGGCCCGGTGAAGTTGTTGTGAGAAAGATTCAACCTTTGCAGGCTACTGAGCCCCGCAAGCGAGTCTGGAATCGAGCCGGAGAAGAGATTGCTGCTGAGGTCGAGCTCCTCCAGCCCATGGAACCCGGTGATGAAGTTGGGAAAGGATCCTTGTAGACGGTTGTTGCCCAAGTCCAGAGTTTTAAGCTTGCCGCAGCTCGAACTAGGCTCCGCGGGGTCAGGAACCGCACCGGAGAGGTTGTTGCCGTGAAGGCGGAGCGACATGAGGCGGTCACAGAGGTTCCAGATGGAGGGCGGGAGGGTTCCATCCAAGCTGTTGCTGGAAAGGTCAAGGTCGGCGAGTGCTGGGGCGTTCCCGAGCTCAAGGGGGATGGTGCCGGCAAGGGAGTTGACACCGAGGTATACGGCCTCAAGGTAGGAAAACTGGCCGAGCTCCGGCGGGACGGAGCCGGCGAGGGCGGCGGCTGGAAGGCGGATGGAGAGGAGGCGGAGAGAGGGGTCCAAGGAGAGGGAAAGGTTGGAGCGAAGGGCCGAATCGTTTTCGCACCGGAGCACAGCGGAGCCGGCACCCACAGACCATTCAAGGCCGCGCCAGAGACAGAGCGGGAGGGAGGCGTTCCAAGAGGACAGCTCGGCGTTGGCTGCGGATCCTTGGAGGGCGGGCTTTATCTTGTCGAGGAGGAGGACAACGTCGGCCGAGGCGGCCTCTGTGCAAGAAAAGGAGAAGAAGAACACAGCGAGGTAGAAGAAGAAGAAGCAGCAGAAGGCGGAGGAGAAAGAGCAAGGTAGAAGAGAAAAGATGGGAAAAGGAGCAAGTTTTGAACGCCAAAAAGGCATTTTGGAAGAAAATGAAGGCAGTTCACAGAAGAAAGAGGCGGAGCGAGGAGAGAAGCCAATGCGATGAGTGCAGAAACCTGAAAGAACAGGATTTTTATGCCTCGCTGTGAGGGATGGAGAGAGGCGGAAAGACCGGAGAGAGAGCGACAGAGAGCGAGAGAGAGAGCGAGAGAGGGCTGTGAGAACAGAGGAAGAGGGCAGAGGAAGATGGTGGGTTTTTGATGTAGGGGATAGGCAACAAAAGTTTCTTAACGTCACTCGTAAAATGAACCCACACCTACTTCACCTCAGGATCGGGTCCCACCTACCGCCGGAACCCACTGGCTAATTATAGTTGGGTTCAATGGGATGTACCTAAATGGAGTCGATGAAAAGGTTGGTAGGTGGGTAACGTGGGGCGACTGCAATGGTGTGGTCCGCTGGCCGCTTCGGGGCTTCCATTTCCAAGCTGGTAGCTTCATGAAGCTTATTGTACTGAGTAATTTCTCCTCTCTCTCTCTCTCTCTAGAAAACCAATTCATCTCAGGTGCCAGAGCTGTTCCCCTTTGCCTGTACAATGATGCCCTCAGGAGCTCCAGATATTGGTATCAGATTCAGAGAACCCACGAAGGACTTGGGTGCCCACAAGGTGTTTGATGGAGGCAAAGAAGCTGGTGTCCTTTTTTTTTGCCCCCATGAACACCAAAAGCTGTCTGAAATCTCTGCCCTCAGGCTTAGTAAAATGTTCAGAGAGAAGCCGTGTAAGTTCTCTAAGAAGCACTACTCAATCAGATATGATGTTGCTCTAGAAAACTTAGCCTTCTGTAGAATCTTAAACTGTTAATGTCATGTTCTTTGGGAAAACAGAAGCTTGTGGGAAAGTAAACTGCAAATTTGAAGATGAGTTCAGACTGTTGTATTAAAATTGAAAGGAGAACTACAGCGAAAGTTATAGTCAAACACTCTTTTTGTTGAATACAAGTACAGTGAAAGTTATAGTCAAACACTCTTATAGTCAAACATGAGTGGATATGATTGTTCCTGCAGAAAGAACAGTTGGTGTTTGAGGTTGAGGTAGAGAGGATAAGAGCAAAGCTAGTTGAGCTCATTACATGATGTGAACAAGGACAGCCCAGAGAATGGAAGGCTAAGCATTCATAGGTAAAGGCCAGGAAGAACCTTTTACACTCCTTCCTCACTGAAACTATTACTGCAGTGGCTCAGTTTAGTGAGGTAGGTGGAAGTGAGCCTGTGAACATAAAAAGACCTCCACAATCTTTTCTTAGCTTTATAACATTTGTTTATTGCCATTTTGTACCTTTCTAAGAATCCATTAATCAGATCTTTCTCTCTCTCTCTCCTCTTTTATTAGCTTCAGTACATGGAAGTAGGATGCTGAACACTTCAATATCTAGTTTACTGATGCAGAAGTAAGACTGAACTAAAAGAAAACTTTGCAGTCTTTTCTTAACTTTGTCATTTGTTTATTACCATTTTTCACCTTCCCAAAGAATCCTTTAATCTCTCTTTCTCTCTATTAAATTCAGAAATGAAAAAAGGATGTGGACACTTCAATATCTGCAAGAAAGATTTCTTCATTACAAATCAATTATACTGCAGTAGACCAGTTCAGTGAGGTAGAAGTAAGAGAACATAAAGAGATCTCTACATTCTTTTCTTTTACCTTATATCATTTGGTTATTACCCTTTTTCACCTTTCCAAAAAAATCCATTGATCATATATCTCTCTCTCTGCTCTTCTAATGTCTTCAGAAATGGGAGAAGGATGTGGAACACTTCAATATCTGCAAGAAAGATTTCTTCATTACAAAATTTGGCACGCCTGAGTGAGGCTTTGTTGGATTGGTCAGCTTTGAGGAGGAAAGCTCTCGTCTTTTAGAAAGAAAACAAGGAGATGGAAGACACCAGATGTTGAAATCTATTATGAAATGAAAAGACAGTAAAGGTGAACCAAGAACAGACACTCATCTCACAGGCATGTCATTGTTTACGTGGGAAATGGCACAGCAATCCATGTTTGAGGCTTCCCAAGAGATCCTCCATTTGCAATTCCAAACCCTTAAAACCTGACCAATTTGCTCACACAACAATGTGCTTTGTGACAACACAATGAGCAGTAGCAATGGTTACTTATATCCTCCATAGTCTTTTATCATGTGTGCTCGACCAAGAAGCACCAAACAATATGAACATCTTAAGCTGTTAATAGTTAGTATGACAGGAAAAATGGAGGATGCAACTCGGTTGCTGACCTCTCAGACTTGAGGTTTTCACAATTACTGAACTCAGTGAGAGACTGTCCTGTGTTTAGTACATGAACAGTTGAATGAAACTTTTTTACCGACGTTTCAGCAACTCGTACTGTTCTTTTGATCTCACAGGTTTGCTGCATCATCACACAAGTCAACAGTGGCATGTAGCATTGTTGGACATGCCTCGTGCAGCTGCAGAGTTGACCTGAGGCCTGGTAGGCTTCTGCTGTTGCGCAAGTCTGATGGCCAACTCGACAGAGGTGCAGCTTTAGTTGCGTGTGGAGTGAAATGTTTTCACCACTGTTCACGTTTGGTCGTGGGTGCGAGTATGATTGCAAATTTTGGAACATCATATTTATATGGGCGATTTTTAAGGCCTGAAATATCATATTTACAAGGTCGAGTTCCGATGTTAAAGAAGTTTACTATTCACGGTTTTTTTTTCAACTGTTACAACTTGAAAATTATTGTTTTACTGTTTATAATTTAGTATTATCGATTTGATTTGATTTTATTTATTTTTCCTTCCTCACAATCGCATATTTCGTACTTTTGATAACATCGTTCTCCAATGTTACTTTTGATAGCATCGTTCTTTGTCATTGCCACCAACATTGTTCGTTGTCGTTTGACGACGAGAAAAAATTATTTACGTCCATTTTCAAAGGAATGGTTTTAAATTTTTTTAAAATAAGATAATAAATAATAAAAAAGCATATAAATAATAATATTAAAAAAACTCATATTAATTTTTTTTTGGATAGTACCTCTATGATATAACTAAATAGTAACTATATCACGAACATTAACTAATTTTACCTCAATAAATAATACCACAAACTTTAACTTTAACTAAACTAAATAATAACTATATCACGAACAAAACAAATAGTCACTATGATATTATTGTGAAACAAGATAACAAACAAATTATAAACACTATCCTAAAAACTCATCTAACCATGTCATTCGAATAACTTATTTTTGAACAATTTGACATTTTGCACGATAACTACATAATTTATATTTATAAGACTAAAAAAATATAAAAATTAAATGAAATGAGACTATATGCTATGTAAAGTATGAACAAAACTGAAATACATAAACATAAAAAAAAAACTACATCGAATACCCTTTGTACAAATTTGTCTATCATACTATATTAAACTAAATAATATCGCACAGCTTAATTGGTGTTTCAAAACTGAATCAGATAAAGTCATGGGCACCCCCCTACCCAGTGTCTTTGAATTTACTCATTTAATCTTACAGCTAATAGAATGGGAAAAAAGAACTGAAATGGGAGGCAAGCTTCCGATGTTTCTGTAGTTCCTAGGCATCATCCAGCAGTTGAAAGATCAAAGCAAACTACAGTTGAGGGGTTTGCAGGCACATGAGAGAATTCTTGCACGCATATGTATCCACGGGTCAAAAGTTCAGCAAAACTAGGATGCCAAAACTTGAATCTGGCTTAAGCAGTCATTCATGATCTCTCCTCTCCATTCTTAACCAAAATCTGGTGCCCAATCAGTTCTCCGATCCAAAACTTGCTGCGCAATGGGGTTGATCAGAGTTTGTAAGCTGAATCTGAGGATGTTGTCAGTGTAACTTCAGGGAATAAGACCTGAGTTTGTCCACAGTATACACTTACAGTTCTGCATTGCACATCATAGAAATATGTAACCATGCAACTTATGGATCAACCAAATGGCTATCAAATATCAATATTGTTAGGCATATATATATAAGCAAGCAAATGACTAACCTTGTCCATACATAAAAATGCAGCACAAAACACAAGGCATCTGTCAATCAGAACTGTGAATTGCTGAGAAATGTGACCATACATCTGGCACTCTGAAACATTTTGTCTACCCTCTGCCACACTGAGCTTTGCACTTCAAGAAGCTTCTTTGCTTTGTCTTGTAATGTTGAATGACGTCTCACTGTTTCACCATGAATCTGGTTTGCAAAAAAATTGAAGAAAATTAATACAAACCTATAAATTCATCTAGACAACTCCTATAACCGCAGATGAAACAGTCCTCAAGAATGTGATGGTTTTGACAAAAACACCTAGAAACAATTTTGGTATATTCAATATGAGAATGGTTAGGGACATCTATTATAGACCTTAGTAGTCAGTAAATAAATCAGCTCATGCACCACTTGAACAAAGACAGTCTCCATTTCTAAAATCTATCATAGGCCTTAGTAGTGATTGGATGAATCAGATTCATGTAGCAGTGGAAAAATGAAGCTAAAAATGTAAGTGACCTCAAATAGTTGGAAACTATCACCTATAGGATACTTTGGTCAAAATTCTTGGATAATTCAACTTTGTTTTCCTTAATCTAACATCTTTATTCGTTACATAGATGCATAAAAGATCTTTTTGAACTTCCTGTTGGATAAAGCAAAGATGTTTTTTGCGTTTTTTTTAATTTTACTTATAGGAAAAAACACCATCTTCATGGTGTATGTGGTCATACGAATGCACAAATATACAATACATGCACATGCCCAGATACACAATACACATACAAGAACAAAATCATCATCTTCATGGTGTGTAAATGGTGCATACACATATCTAGTTAGTACTTTACGGTCAAAAATCATTTTTCTTAAATCTTTATGCCTTAAAAACCTCAGCTGCAGTTACAAGTTAGATAAGTTGTGGCCCAGATAAAAACATACCTTCAGAAACAATTTAATAACAGCTTGAATAAATTCAAAGTTATTCCTGCTGGAAACCTCATGGATGAAGTAATCCAACAACATTCCAATAGACTCTAGTTCTGATCTCTCATCTAAACTTTCCATGTCATCATCATCATCATCGATAATCTGTAACATACGGAGTTCCAAATCCAGTGTCGAGGGAGATAAACCTTTAATATAATCTGTGAATGCTGAAACTGTAATAGAACATTTACAAAAATATCAACCATGTGATTCAAAAAATAATCAGCAATGTAACACTAAAAAAAATGAAAATTGCCAGATTCCATAGAGTAATAGTAAATGCCACAGGATAGCACTATGGTGGCAGAGGAGAATTCTAACAAGCTGCACCATGATATTTGTGCAGTTCTCCATGCACAAGAGAGAAAATGACACTTGACAATTTGCTGAAGGACCAGCAACAGAATTATAGGAAAGTCACAAACCAAGTGCGTATGGAAAAATGCAATTGCAGACATTAGTGAAATGCCAGG
This sequence comes from Musa beccarii, assembly GCA_024322285.1. NCBI lineage: Eukaryota > Viridiplantae > Streptophyta > Magnoliopsida > Zingiberales > Musaceae > Musa > Musa beccarii. Next base: position 23,648,921 of record CM044398.1, read on the forward strand.
GTATATTGAGATTGTGACTCCTAAATCAAGAGTCATTTTTACATGTCCTCGTATATTTTGAACATAACCTAATAATACATATAACTTAGCAAAAAATCCAAAATTAACAAATGCTCAGTTGACAGGCCCTGGGTTAACATCATATGCACTGGAAGAAGAAAAGGATATTCCAACTCTGAGATGACTAATTTTGCCCAATCCATCATTTTAGCTCAAAGCACCCAGTTCAACAGACATCACATAGCCGTTAGGGGTGCTACTTGCATAAGCATAAAAGGGAAGCAAAACTAATATCCGCATTAGATACTGCATCCAACTAAGTAAAATAGGCATAATTAATATCATAAGCAAATGGTTTACTATGACTTTCAGTAAGATTATGTGCATGGATTGCAATTTTGCCCGAACCAGTCAAGACTGACTGGTATTTACAGGTCCAGGCATGATCTGGTACATGGACCACCATCATTTTAGGCGGTCCGGTCCATATGTAATTAGGGCTCACAATCTTCTCCATATGTGCGGAACCAAAATCATGAGCCCTTTTATCCCTATGCATGGAGCCCATGGCCATCCGCCGTTGCCTACATCCCTATCACCCACCACATACCATCGACCTCAGGTATGCTTCCTCCTCTTTCTCTTCCTCCACCACCTTCTCTTCTTCCTCTTTGGTACATATTGATAAACTGAGTGTTGACACACCAGTCAGGCAATATGTACTGGCCTGACCTAGGATGAGATTCCATTCCTTGCATATGTGAACATTAATTAGCATATATCAAAAGACTGACTATACAAAGGAAACAAAATGTACTTAATTCTGCTGCAGAAACTAATGCAGTTAAATGCTGGAAACCAAAACACATCATAAAAAGACAGAACCTGTAGGTTAACAAACTGAGGAATTCTAATACCTATTACTTCTCAAACTTTGTTAGCAATTATATCATGGTGAACTTACAATTCTTTGTCTCCATACAAGAATGCAGTAACAGAATAAATTGTGAAGACAGGTCCAACTTCTTTTCAGTCATCTTCTTTTCTGTATCCTTTTCTTCAGTAGCTTCACCATTGGGCTTAAATAATATTTCCCCAGAAAGAGATGGAATTGAGGGCAAAAAGAAAGGTGCCTTTTCTGGCTTTTTTGGTGGCTCAACTGGCTTGTTACGAGCCTGGAGTTCAGGAGAAAATAAGTAAGATATCTGAGGCATGAGCCAAAAATCACTTGCAGTCACTAGCAACCCTGAACAAACCACAAGGTAATAACATAACATAAGGAATAGGTAAGGCAGGTAATTCCCTTTGAAAGGAAAAACCAGCCTGCTTAATTTAAAAGCATGCATGCTCTACAGCTAAATCATTAACTTCAACAAGAACAAACTAACCTTTATAATGTCCAAATTAGTTAGATTTTGCCATTGGCTCCTAGGAAGCAAGGACAGTGTAATAAGATTAGGCAACTGTTTATCAAGATGAGGAACAGGATAGGCGTTCTGTATTTGATTTGGATCCCCAGCTTTAAGCAATTTTCCCTCATCGGATCCTTCTTTTGGAGCAACAGATGGCATTTGAACATTCCTAACTTGTTCTCCGCTTGCATAAGATGCCACCTTGGTGGATCCAGAGAACATAGTCTGGTTAACCCTGCAACATATGATGTACAGAAGTCTTGAGAGTACAGAATAACAGCAGAATTTCAAGCAAAAGTAGATTATTGGTAGTCAGAAATAGTTCCAGCTATTATAGATCTGCTGTTGTAGGAAAATATTGAGGGCAAAAAAGAAAATCCAAAATGACTTATACATGGAATAAAAGAATGCAGCAGATCCAGAAAGAGAATAGTCAAACACCACACAGTTCACATAAAATTTGCTGTCAGCACTACAACCCAGCCACATAAGAGGAACAAAAATAGTGCATAGGTGCATGATATATCATAAAATTATTAAATAAAATGAATATATCAAGTAGTGGTATCTTTGAATTTTCTTTCCAATTTGAACCTGTATTTGCTAATTGCAATTTAGGGTGATTGCCAAACAAGATTTTTAATCTCAAAGTACCTGTTTCAGTAATCTACTGGACAGGTATGGCACCAGTTTACCAGTACCACATGATATCAACTTAAGAAAATATTAAAAATATAAATACCAACCAATACCGGATCATATGGTGCAATCCTGGTCCTTCCTCAAGTTAGCAAATGCAGGTTGGTATAGACTAGACAGATCAGTATTTGAAACCACATTGCAAAAATCTTAAGAATTTCTTAAACTATACTTTACCCTAGAATGATAAACCCAATACAGTAAAAAAAAAGTTTTGATAACTCAAACCTTGATTACCTAGGTTACAAAAGAGCAGCCTTATCATTGTATCAAAGCTCACCCTCACTCTATTTCTACGTAAATGTATGAAAGCTTCTGTTACATAGGAAGTGTAGCATATATCACTGATAAATAAGAACTTCAAAGTTCAAACCTTATCTTTCTATATCAAAGTTCAATGCACATAGACCAATAGAAGACTTACCAAAGATATACACCATTTTGATCAACGTGAGAAGTTGCCAAAACATCCATTGAAGGAGACAGAGATAATGCTGTTATAGGAACATCAACATGTATTGCATCTATTTGCCTTGCCAATATGACATCCCAAATTCTAAGACTTCCATCCATACTCGAAGATAAAAGCCACTTCCCATCCTCACTAAAACACAAGTCAGTGACACGGTCTGCGTGACCTTCAAACTTCTGAACCATCCTCAGCGCTAGAACATCGTACAGCAGGAGAACCATATCATCTGCTACGGTTGCCAACAGACCTAAAAAAGAAAAAATCATGTTTTTGTCAATCATATGCTCCTGCAGGAAAACTTGAACACTGCACCAAAAAAAAAACGTTACCATTTGTTCGGTGATATACAAACTTAATGACATGTTGTCCAACTTTCCAACTGGATCTTAGTTCACAACGTTTGAAATCCCAGACCTGCAGAATATACAGGATTTGTGACTGAAAGAAGTTCAACCATGCAAGTTAAATTCGACCTATGGTACAATGTGTGAATAGGTGGCATTCATATCCTACCAACCAATCCTTTTGAACATTAATATGGAAGATGTTGAGACAAAAACTTTGAAAGAGAACTGCCATATGTAGAATCAGAAAATTTAGCACTTAGCATCAGTTATTTTGGCTGTTGGATAAGGCACATGCATTGAAGATGACAAAAAAGCAACTAGGTCAAACCTTAATTTCTAAATACTGAAGCTGATATAGAATTTTGACTATATCCTAAAAGTCTGGCCAATATTTTGGAATGCATATCTTCAATCTAACATGAACTAGGCTTTCCATGCCAATCAGCAAACTAAGGTTAAAATATACCATGACAGACTTGTCAACATGTGTCTATGCCAATTTTTTACCTGTACCAATAGACATGACATACATATTCCTTGCCTTGCCAGAAGGGTATGGACATGCTCCCATTCCATGACAAGGCAATCCTTCACATGAATCATCTGATTCCAGAAAAAGAACATTAATTAAGTAGAAAAATCCCTAAATCTCTACTATAACTGTTAATATCACTATAAAGTACAATGCAAATCCACCTAGAGGCATTTGAATTACTCAACCAGACACCAGGTCATGTAATACTTCATATGCATAGGAAGGGTGTGCATTATACTTCATAACAATATTAACAAGCATTTAGGTGACTTTGGGATCATAATCTATCTATAAGTCTATCGTAACTTAGTATTTGTCCATACATTCATCTTCTCTAATTTACTGCAAAGCACATAGATTACATACTAGTCAAATCATTATTTTTTTAACTTAATGAAGTCTCTATCTTTGACATCTTAATAGACTGAACTCTTTAACATTTAAACTAATCTCTCGTGATCTAGGGCCAAAATGGATTATGCAAGAGAACTGGTAGGAAACCCACTTTAGGCTAATTACCATTACCTTTTAGACAACTTACAAACCAAAAAGAGTTTACCATAAAACAATTGACAGCTCTAGTTTTCAGTAGTGATGGTGTTGTAAAAAGCCCACTGGCAGAAAAGGATTCATGTGGATGTCCCAAATAGTTGAGACATTGCAGCTTCTTGTTGTTGTACCAACAAACCATAGTTTCATGTAGGACACCAACTATATAGGCACAAATAATACTATCCTCAAATACATACATATCAACTTAAAATTCTCACAGTGCAGACAGCAAGCACACCTTGATGTCACCATTATACCCTAAACATCAGTGTGCTGTTTGTAGCATCACAAGCAACTCAACCACTTCCCCATCATGTGCATACTGGGTAGCTTCAAAATATCAACATAAGTTCCTCGGCTGATTCCTGATTGGAGGTTAAACCGTTCGATCCAACCACCTAGAGTACCCAAGACAGCAAAATTACCACAAGCACTTATTGCACAAGCCTGAAACACACCAATTAGATAATCAGATTAAACTCATCATAAATTTCAATTTACAAAGACATTGGCAAAGGTTTTTCAATTTAGTGAGAAATTCATCTTCAAATTCAGGGTTCCAAACTGAACAAAAAGTGATTTTTAAATCACTTCACGAGTATACCTTAACAGGAGTTTGGGCACCAGCGGATGGTGACAGAATATGCTCGCCAAGAACAAAGTTTTGAAGCCGCCAAACATAAGCTTGTGGGGTATCCATATGGCAAGTAACAACATTGCACCAATCACGTTCACGGATCTCGGCTGAAATTGGTGAAATACAAAATCATAAAATAGAACTTGGCCATTTTAGGAATCCAATTTTTATTTTGTTAGACTGAAAAACCAAATGCATGCTAAGATACTTGCAAGAAAATTATAAGAAATAAAGTTTAGCAGTGATTATCTAGAAGATGCAAAATGTAGGCATCAATTCATCGACAAATTTCATCAGCATAAACAAGCCTAAGCAAAGACTGATTCGTCAAGACTAAGGTTCAGCATAAGGAAGTTCTGGTCCTTGCCAAGCAGGTTCAGGTTACCCATGCTTGATATAATCTACAAAGCTTTAGCAAAATAAATAAAAATAAATGGAAGATTGGTGCACATCCATGTGGTAGTAAATGAAAAACAAAATAGTAAGGGAGATAACATGTAATTCAGCAACTGAAGTTAATATTTATCCCAACGAAGTGAGTGGGGAAACACAATGAAACCAATTGAATTCAGTAAAACAATCTCATTCTGTAGCCAGGATACATTGTCAAAGAAGAAACAAATGCCTGGTAATAAAACACAATATGACCCTCAAATGCATAACAGTGAAAAAAGTGCTAAAATTTCTACAGGAATATTGGGGCATGCTAAAATAATGACAGAGGGTATTGTGCACATAATTTATACATTCCCATTTATAGCAAAGTAAACAAACAACAAGACTAAGATATTTGGTTAAATAAAGATCACTTTCTCAAATTCTCAGGCTTGAGCAATAAATTATTTAATTCAGTATTAGACATGAAACATATTTTCCTAACAAAGATAATATTAGACAATTAATTCTAGGATAAGTCTTGTAGCAGAAATAACCAGAAAAATATTGACATTCACCATTAGAATGTAAATTCAATGTGAAACCAAAGCGAAATGAGTTGTTTCCAAGAAAAGACTCAAGGTAGACACTTTTATTTGGAAGTCTTCATGAATATTATCAAAAAAGGTATTCATAAATGGATCCAAGCCAAAAATGACAATTATCAAGTGTTTATCGAAGAACAATTAAGCACCAAAATCAAATGCAATAACAGGCTTCAACTTGATTTCTTCTTCCTGAAGAATACAACCAAAAAGGAACTGATAAGTGAAGACTCAGACCTTTGACAAGACCCAGTACAAAAAATCAACAAATCAGGGATATTCAGAAAACAGAAACTTCCACAGAATACCTTCGTCCTAAGCTTCTTTGCTCTTTTAGTTACATGTCGCTGAGAAAGCTCCCTACTTTGTTGATCCTGTTCAACAAACATGAGCAACACATAGAAAGTAAGATACTAAGTATAAAATTCAACTAATGAAGCACTGAGCAGGTTAAAAGCATGGTCTTAATAACAATATTGATTCTAAAAACAACTTATCCAGTTGTTGTGAGCATACATGTTCTGCAATGTTAAGGGAATAATGTCAATCTGGTTTAGCACTTTATTACAATAGACTATTTCTATAATACCAATAAGCATGTCAGAAACATTTTGGCCTGAGATCAACCAATGCAGGCAAATAAAAAAGCTTCACTGATGCTCTGACATTTGCTGAATAAAATGAAAAATGCATCAGATCAACAACCACTCCAAACAACTCCTAGAATTAAAAGGAAGAAATCATATTTGTACAGTAACTAATTGAAACTTAGAAACTAAATGCCAAAAAGACTAACCCTATATAACGACTAGTTGACCCTAGTTCAAATAACCCGTAAGATTAATCCCAAAGAAAAAAGGAGCCTAACACTAATAGAAAAGTGGCATACCTGAATAACTGAGAAAAGGCGGAAAGCACGATCTTGAAGCAGATAAAAATGCCTTCCATTTCCATAAAATCTGACATCATCACAGATTCATTATATTATTCAAGCTAATCATTTAAAAAACAATACTTCCTTGCAATTCCATCTTGTCCCACCTAGAGTCTAGTCTGACATTCCAAAAATTTTGAACACTGATATTGGGAGAGGAAAAGAATAGAAAACATTTTGCATCAAAAACAGCAAATAAATCTCCTCAACGATAACAAAGATGAGAAAGAAACAGTTATAAGGAATCTCATTATGCTTAAACAACATTAAATTGCTATATTAACCTTACTAGGCATATATGTCTGTTTATAGTGACACATAGTCAGGTCGTAGAGATATATTGTACAGCCATATTGGTCATATAATTTATAATGACGCCATATGTTATCCAGTCAAAAACCATGCTAGTTTCCCATGACTACTGATAATCTAACAGAAATCTGAAACGACAAAACAGAGTAAAAACAAAACTCCTGACATGGAATACTGTGAAGCTGCAAATAAAAAGAGTAAAGCTTACTCAAAATGTACAGAAGAAAAGGGCTTTGAGCAGAGACCCTTATCAATATTAAGCAAAAATATTACTAACAAATAAGGATGTCCAGATGATAAATAAGGCACTCTCAGTAAATAGGGTAGTAATTAAAATCATAGAACAAGAAAATATGTTGGAACTTTTTGTTTTCACCTTAAGCATAGAGGTGGAGCACTATGACCACTTTGAAAGCGTAAAGACGAGCATCCCCATCGCTTGTATCAAAAATCCACATCTATGACAAATGACCCAAAAGTTATGGAGCAAAAGAAGAAAGCCTCTATTACTTCTAAGCATTCAGAAAACAAAGAATTAATGCAAAACATTCACAAAGAATAGCAAAGATTATTTTGTAAATAGAAACCTAAACACATATCCAAGTTGACATAAAATCAATGATATACATGAATCGAATGGATTAATGGAATAATGGTGTACATTTTGGCAGGTACTCTCAAGTATTGGCCACATAAACTACCCTTTTGGCTAAACAAGAAAGAGAAAAAAGAAATGCAAGCAAATTGCTGTCCATTCTCTATAACCTTCACAATTGACTACAAGCAATATGCAAGCTAGAAAATGTTTAGGACTCTTGTCACAGTGGATAACTGATGCAATCCTATCATCAGGCAATGCATATTAAAATACCAATTTCATTGAGATACCAATTTATATATACCCACCTCTAGTGGGCCTAATACACACACAAAATGCCCAATATGAGATTAGGTAAATAATAACTAGAGCTAACAAAATTAAAGACAAGGATTATATAAAATTATAGTGGCATTTAAAATTATTAATTTAAAATGATACCTTAATTGAATTGTCTGCTGCTGAACTCATCAAAACAGGTTCATTGGCAAAAAAATGGAGAAATAATTGATCCATCGTGAGCATCCCTTATCACTGAATGAAGTCTTCTTTTCTCCAGATTCCATATGCTTATAACACCTGATGAACCCCAGATGCCAGAAGAGGCTGCCCATCTAACATAATAAAAAAGAAGTATATTAAGGACAAGATCACTGCCTTCATGCTATAAGTTACTGAAATTTGTGCTATTTGTCAGGATGTACAGTAGAATTATTCTGGTAAATTTTTAAACAGAATATATTACCAAAGTATGATGTCCAATAATAGCAACTCACTTCAAACAAAGCCAGATTAGATATACTGATTAAATTAACAAGGATTGCAGTTTTGTGCATCGGTCACTGGCCAAACTGGTACATACCCTGTACATCAGTATATTGGACACACAACACCTGTATGTACTGGTATCTTGAAGATAAAGGAGGAGGAGAAGATGAAGGCACATTGGAGGAAGAGGAGTAAGGAGAAAGAGAAAGAGAAGGAAGAGGAAGAACAAAAGAAGAAGACAAGGAAGAAGAGAAAAATTCATCATTGCCAGCACCAAACATGTTTAAGCTCTCTAAGGCTTTATTTATAGATCAACTATTCAATCATTACTAAGTTAGGATAGGACAAGGACTTGATCTCATCCTCTCCCAATTCAAAGACATAAAACTTCCAAAAGTTAAAATCTTGCCAAAAGTGTGATAAATTAAGACTTATCACACAAACCCACCTAACATTTAAAGCTGATAAAAAAATTTCTTAAAACCTTTAAAGAATTTTAAAAATTCAGACTCGATCAATCGAAAAAAAAATCTTGGATTGGGCTACATTAGAAATGGACTGTGTAAAAGAAAAATCATAATGATGACACTATTGTCATGATCCATTCAATAGATTTTACATTAAAATAAATGGAAAACACATCAAATAGACAATCAGCACCACCACATTCAGTAACTTTTCACAGATTTTGCTTAATCCACTAAATCCATAAGCATCATTCTTGAGTGCTCATGACACGATGACCCTTTTCCAAACAGAAATTTCTGTGTAAAAGATTCACGGATTTATCCAAACCTGTTATTGAAATTAGTAGCAAAAAGCAAGGTCTTCCCAGAAGCTTTTTGATAACAAACAAGGATTTTATCCAAAAGTAATAGATGTGTATAAGGGTAAGAGCCAATTGCCTAAGAAAAATATACAGCAGAAGAAACATGACTAAGTTTAAGGTCTACCATAACATGGCACCAAGTTATTTAACAATTAACAACTTATCAGTTAAAAAACACATAAGTGAAACAGTACCAGTTCTGAATGATAAGGCAGTCACAGCACCACGTGTAGAATGTGTGAAGGAAACCACTCTTCGTCATACGCACATTATGGACATGAATGGTTCCATCAGAGCAGCCAATTGCAACTACATCAAGTGCAGGTGAGGCAACACAACTACAAACAGATGAACTCCATCCTTTAAATTCAAAAGCTTTTTCTTTGTGCTGATGTTCCATAACTGCAACTGATGTGACTACCAATAATAACCTGATTTAAGTACAACATTTAGTTTCTTGATAAAGGTCATATTCAAAGTCAAATCTCATTTAGCTAGCAAGCAGGAACAAGTTAGCAGCAACCTTGTTAAGGTAAGTATCTGTGCATAATACAACTTGGTGAGAATTTGTCATCCAACAGAATATGCCCAACTGGTTCATGGTTCAGCTCCACTCCTCTGAAGGACCAAATGAACATATTACCTTTAACATCAATACTCAAGACATGATCTCCAAATACGAGCAAAGGTTAACTTTTTCTTCATGTCTGCTCCATGTGGCTATCAAAATAAGTTAAGCGAAATGGCAAAAAAACCTGATTCCTATCATTTAAGCATAGAAGATAAAAACTGTTTCTTTAAAGGTAACAATTTACAATCAATAGGGTCAAGTAGTCAAAACAAAAGAGGAACCTCAAAGATCATACTTAGGCAAGGAAATTACTGACTAGATTATACTACACATAATGCAAAGTAGATTTGAGATTTGAACACAATTTGGTAAAGCTGTTCATTATCACAGTTGTAATCATCACTGTTGACCAAATTCATCCCATCAATATGGCCGGCTGGAGAGGGCCAAGTTACCCTCATGCCTTGCCCAAATATGATGCACTACATGTTTGAAATCATGATGAATATAAAGTTCATGATTGCATTATGATACTGAAACTATTTTAAAAAGGAATTTGTGTAAAATGATATAAACATCATGAACAACTGTGATTATGACAATCAAAACAATGAAGTATATAGAAAAGCCATCAGTTCAAAATGTGTGGAAGGGTAGACGTACACCTTTTCCAAGGCAGTCACATTAAGCATGAAAATTTAACATCAAAGACCAACATGCACTACATCAGTGCTTGTAGTGAAGATCCTCATCTTCTTTCTCACACTTTATATAGAAGATAAACCCAGGCCAGACCCAGATAATACATCAAGTGCCTATAATCAATAACACATCTATAATTTGGATTTTTCTGCTCTATGCTCCACGCAACTGCATTTTTAGATACCTTCCTACTTCTCAAGATAACAAGATGTCCCAAAACAGCTTTCAACCCTGTGTCTCAATAAGTAGATAATCCTAACTGATCAAACCTTGAGACTTTGAGACAAAATAAGCTATAGCATGTCCTTTTAAGTTTCTTATTGATTGGCATGAAACATAATCCGACTCGGAGCATGACACCCAGTGATGCAAAAGTATGAACTTGATTGGGTCCATGCCAACGACACATTCACAGAGTTTCTCAAATATTAGAATATTGAGCTTGCCCAGATCTACAGCTGAGCAATTTTGACAAGTAAATTATAATGTTAGGTGAAGTTTCATTAAATTACAAAGCTTTAACAATTAAAGCATTCATAAAGGAGAAAGCATAGCTCATAACATGTACTCAACAAAGTAACTGATCCAGCAACAAAGGTTGATCCTCTTCTGAATCTGATGAGCACGTTTGAAAACTCAATATTAGTTCCATATGCAGAAAAAGTGAAGTCCTTGGAAGATGCAAAGCTCTGATCTTCTTTGGCAATTGAGGACCTACCATGAATTTTTGGCACAATATTCAAAAGGAAAAGGAAAAGCATTAACCATAACACAAAAAGTAAAAACTGCAAGGCAAATGTCACAGGGCAACAGAACTTTAAAGAATCAGGTTAGATGAGAAAACATCAAATTTTAAGTGATACATGTCTGAAAAGAAGAAATATATTTCAAATGTTGAATCTTACCTAGCACCAAATTCAGTTTGGCACACTGTAAGAGAAAGACCAAAGGTTAGATGAAAAGAAGATCCAACAATAAATCGATATCAAAAGTGTCACCTTAATGATTGTGATAGTTGTAGAAATTGCTGTCTTGTGCATATCACCAACTACAGAATTTTAACATGGCATTTGCATACATGAACAACAGACCCAATGAGAGATATGGCATATAAAGGCCACAGCATCATTATGGATCAGAATGCAACCTAAAAGTTCACGCTAATTGACAATAGATGTATAAAAGCAAAATGAGAGATTATCCTAATGAGAAATTATAAACTCAGTTAAAAATTATAGTCCAGCAGCAGGGATTCTGACCAACAACAACAATGATCAGCCTGATTCATTGCCAGAAAGGTACACCAACCAGCGATCATAGTATTGTTAGATAGTGAGCACACCAACCAAAACTAGGGTCTTAGAGGACAAGGAACAGCAGGGCCCTAAGAGTAAGCTAACAAAATCACAAATCATTATGAAATCTTTTTTTTCATGCAAAGGAAAAACTACAGTGTCAAGATGATCCCATAAATGTGCAGGCATAATTCCAAATGTAAATCACCCTTTCCATTATGACTATGAATTCCAAGGACTTCCTTTGTGGTAACAGACTCATAATGTAAGTTCTTGACCATGAATAGCACCAATCATATCTGTCACCCGTTTGTGAGGTCTCGCTCTAGCGTTGTCATCACCAGCATCATGGAAGAAGTAATATTCACATAATAGCGACCAATGTATTGAATACTACCAATTTAAATTCAAAGAATTCATAACTGTTTTCATGCCAAAGAGTCCTAATTTCTTGAAGAAAGATATATAATAAGGTTCACCACTCCGACCGCAAGATGTGAGGCGTTTCAACCGCCTTCCCACCTGAGCTTCCTACGAAGCTGGAAGCGAAACAATTTTAGCGATCGCAGACAACGCTTATACCCAATCGGTTTCCGCTTGAATACTTGGGATGAAGCAAGATGCGAGAACGAGGCGAGGCTTAGAGAAGGGAGTTCGGCAAAGACGAAGCCAGCAGCGGGCGGCAAGAGGAAGCACACCGCTCGACACCGCAAGCTTTGTTTCGGTTTTTAGCCGTTAGGTTTCCGGTCAAGCAAAATTTTCTACTGCGAACGCTTTATCCCACTCACCTACGCTGTCATTTATCAAAGACCGTTCATGTCGATGCCGAACGTCGGCGCTTAGAGGATCCCTTGGGGAGAATGAAACGAACGGCCGTCGACGTGACACCGGCGAAACTTCGCTCATGCGGTCAGTTCCAGGCGTTTAGAGCCTGAACTGAACTATGGATGTCTGCTGTTCAGGTCGAAAATCACATGGCTGTCTCTGCTTGTGAAGCGCTCTTTGCCATGTTTCTGGTGTTTTCATCTTGTAAAAACTATTGCGTGTTGGAAGAAATAGATTTGAGGATCCATGAAACAAACTCTTGAGGTAGATCGAAGAGCAGCAACTACTGAGTATAAGAATAGAGATCGCAAATCATCGCTGTAAATCCAAAACAACTCCGTTTTTATGTGCAGCCGCTGGCTAATAAGTGCGCGCCACGGAAATTTTTGTGGACCATCTCACTTGAACCACCCGATGGTGCACATGGCTAGATGGGGCTTCTGTGATGTTGTTCGGGCGTTGAACATTTTCAGTTTGAATTGACGCCACTTATGAAACTTGCTCGCGCCTCTTCTGAAATCCCGACTGGGGAAGTTGGGATGTATTTTAGGAAATACTTGCTACCAGCTTGCTCATTCACCCCTCTAAAGTCCTTGTTTTCCTCCTCTCTTTCTCTACTTTCTTGCACACCAAGTGCTCGCTCAATTGCTTGTAAAGCTTCCTCTTCGCGAGACGCTCGGGACTTGTCCGCCGCTTCTGCTCCAACAACTAATCAACTTTAAGTCCTACGGAAGGTTGCAGGATTCGGCTGACCTAGTCTCCTGGACGCCAGGATGTCCAGGCGCCTCAAGACTTATCCAGCTAAGTCCGATAAGTGGGCGCAGAAGGCGATTCTTGACTTAGCAAATTTCGGCTAAGCTCTGTGAGTTTGCCGCTAGGGTGCCTCACCACTTAGGCAATTCTGCTAAGCTATGGCGCGTGATGACTCCAGAAGGGCGATCCACAGCAATTGCAGATCCGCTGTCGGATGCAGATGTACCGCCTGCAGTATCTTGCATAATCATTACCATGCCGACCATGGTTGAAAGGCCCTGGGTTAACATCATAAGGATTCAAGAACAATATGCACTGGAAGAAGAAAAAGATATTCCAACTCTGAGACGACTAATTTTGCCCAATCCATCATTTTAGCCCAAAGCACCCAGTTCAACAGACATCACATAGCCGTTAGGGGTGCTACATGTGTAAGCATAAAAGGGAAGCAAAACTAATATCCACATTAGATACTGTATCCAACTAAGTAAAATAGGCATAATTAATATCACAAGCAAACGGTTTAATATGACTTTCAGTAAGATGAGAGCTTATGTGCATGGATTGCAATTTTGCCTGAACCAGTCGATGCTGACTGGTATTTACAGGTCCAGGCATGATCTGGTACATGGACCACCATCATTTCAGGCGGTCCAGTCCATATGTAACTAGGGCTCACAATCTTCTCCATATGTGCAGAACCAAAATCATGAGCCCTCTTCTCCCTATGCATGGAGCCCATGGCCATCCGCCGTTGCCTACATCCCTATCACCCACCACATACCATCGACCTCAGGTATGCTTCCTCCTCTTTCTCTTCCTCCACCACCTTCTCTTCTTCCTCTTTGGTACATATTGATAAACCGAGTGTTGATACACCAGTAAGGCAATACGTACTGGTCTGACCTAGGATGAGATTCCATTCCTTGCTTATGTGAACATTAATTAGCATATATCAAAAGACTGACTAACAAAGGAAACAAAATGTACTTAATTCTGCTGCAGAAACTAATGCAGTTAAATGCTGGAAACCAAAACACATCATAAAAAGACAGAACCTGTAGGTTAACAAACTGAGGAATTCTAATACCTATTACTTCTAAAACTTTGTTAGCAATTATATCATGGGGAACTTACAATTCTTTGTCTCCATACAAGAATGCAGTAACAGAATAAATTGTGAAGACAGGTCCAACTTCTTCTTTTCAGTCATCTTCTTTTCCGTATCCTTTTCTTCAGTAGCTTCACCATTGGGCTTAAATAATATTTCCCCAGAAAGAGATGGAATTGAGGGCAAAAAGAAAGGTGCCTTTTCTGGCTTTTTTGGTGGCTCAACTGGCTTGTTACGAGCCTGGAGTTCAGGAGAAAATAAGTAAGATTTCTGAGGCATAAGCCAAAAATCACTTGCAGTCACTAGCAACCCTGAACAAACCACAAGGTAATAACATAACATAAGGAATAGGTAAGGCAGGTAATTCCCTTTGAAAGGAAAAACCAGCCTGCTTAATTTAAAAGCATGCATGCTCTACAGCTAAATCATTAACTTCAACAAGAACAAACTAACCTTTATAATGTCCAAATTAGTTAGATTTTGCCATTGGCTCCTAGGAAGCAAGGACAGTGTAATAAGATTAGGCAACTGTTTATCAAGATGAGGAACAGGATAGGCGTTCTGTATTTGATTTGGATCCCCAGCTTTAAGCAATTTTCCCTCATCGGATCCTTCTTTTGGAGCAACAGATGGCATTTGAACATTCCTAACTTGTTCTCCGCTTGCATAAGATGCCACCTTGGTGGATCCAGAGAACATAGTCTGGTTAACCCTGCAACATATGATGTACAGAAGTCTTGAGAGTACAGAATAACAGCAGAATTTCAAGCAAAAGTAGATTATTGGTAGTCAGAAATAGTTCCATCTATTATAGATCTGCTGTTGTAGGAAAATATTGAGGGCAAAAAAGAAAATCCAAAATGACTTATACATGGAATAAAAGAATGCAGCAGATCCAGAAAGAGAATAGTCAAACACCACACAGTTCACATAAAATTTGCTGTCAGCACTACAACCCAGCCACATAAGAGGAACAAAAATAGTGCATAGGTGCATGATATATCATAAAATTATTAAATAAAATGAATATATCAAGTAGTGGTATCTTTGAATTTTCTTTCCAATTTGAACCTGTATTTGCTAATTGCAATTTAGGGTGATTGCCAAACAAGATTTTTAATCTCAATCTAGTACCTGTTTCAGTAATCTACTGGACAGGTATGGCACCAGTTTACCAGTACCACATGATATCAACTTAAGAAAATATTAAAAATATAAATACCAACCAATACCGGATCATATGGTGCAATCCTGGTCCTTCCTCAAGTTAGCAAATGCAGGTTGGTATAGACTAGACAGATCAGTATTTGAAACCACATTGCAAAAATCTTAAGAATTTCTTAAACTATACTTTACCCTAGAATGATAAACCCAATACAGTAAAAAAAAAGTTTTGATAACTCAAACCTTGATTACCTAGGTTACAAAAGAGCAGCCTTATCATTGTATCAAAGCTCACCCTCACTCTATTTCTACGTAAATGTATGAAAGCTTCTGTTACATAGGAAGTGTAGCATATATCACTGATAAATAAGAACTTCAAAGTTCAAACCTTATCTTTCTATATCAAAGTTCAATGCACATAGACCAATAGAAGACTTACCAAAGATATACACCATTTTGATCAACGTGAGAAGTTGCCAAAACATCCATTGAAGGAGACAGAGATAATGCTGTTATAGGAACATCAACATGTATTGCATCTATTTGCCTTGCCAATATGACATCCCAAATTCTAAGACTTCCATCCATACTCGAAGATAAAAGCCACTTCCCATCCTCACTAAAACACAAGTCAGTGACACGGTCTGCGTGACCTTCAAACTTACGAACCATCCTCAGCGCTAGAACATCGTACAGCCGGAGAACCATATCATCTGCTACGGTTGCCAACAGACCTAAAAGAAAAAATCATGTTTTTTTGTCAAATCATATGCTCCTGCAGGAAAACTTGAACACTGCACCAAAAAAAAAACGTTACCATTTGTTCGGTGATATACAAACTTAATGACATGTTGTCCAACTTTCCAACTGGATCTTAGTTCACAACGTTTGAAATCCCAGACCTGCAGAATATACAGGATTTGTGACTGAAAGAAGTTCAACCATGCAAGTTAAATTCGACCTATGGTACAATGTGTGAATAGGTGGCATTCATATCCTACCAACCAATCCTTTTGAACATTAATATGGAAGATGTTGAGACAAAAACTTTGAAAGAGAACTGCCATATGTAGAATCAGAAAATTTAGCACTTAGCATCAGTTATTTTGGCTGTTGGATAAGGCACATGCATTGAAGATGACAAAAAAGCAACTAGGTCAAACCTTAATTTCTAAATACTGAAGCTGATATAGAATTTTGACTATATCCTAAAAGTCTGGCCAATATTTTGGAATGCATATCTTCAATCTAACATGAACTAGGGCTTTCCATGCCAATCAGCAAACTAAGGTTAAAATATACCATGACAGACTTGTCAACATGTGTCTATGCCAATTTTTTACCTGTACCAATAGACATGACATACATATTCCTTGCCTTGCCAGAAGGGTATGGACATGCTCCCATTCCATGACAAGGCAATCCTTCACATGAATCATCTGATTCCAGAAAAAGAACATTAATTAAGTAGAAAAATCCCTAAATCTCTACTATAACTGTTAATATCACTATAAAGTACAATGCAAATCCACCTAGAGGCATTTGAATTACTCCAACCAGACACCAGGTCATGTAATACTTCATATGCATAGGAAGGGTGTGCATTATACTTCATAACAATATTAACAAGCATTTAGGTGACTTTGGGATCATAATCTATCTATAAGTCTATCGTAACTTAGTATTTGTCCATACATTCATCTTCTCTAATTTACTGCAAAGCACATAGATTACATACTAGTCAAATCATTATTTTTTTAACTTAATGAAGTCTCTATCTTTGACATCTTAATAGACTGAACTCTTTAACATTTAAACTAATCTCTCGTGATCTAGGGCCAAAATGGATTATGCAAGAGAACTGGTAGGAAAACCACTTTAGGCTAATTACCATTACCTTTTAGACAACTTACAAACCAAAAAGAGTTTACCATAAAACAATTGACAGCTCCTAGTTTTCAGTAGTGATGGTGTTGTAAAGAAGCCCACTGGCAGAAAAGGATTCATGTGGATGTCCCAAATAGTTGAGACATTGCAGCTTCTTGTTGTTGTACCAACAAACCATAGTTTCATGTAGGACACCAACTATATAGGCACGAATAATACTATCCTCAAATACATACATATCAACTTAAAATTCTCACAGTGCAGACAGCAAGCACACCTTGATGTCACCATTATACCCTGCGCTTATCAGTGTGCTGTTTGTAGCATCACAAGCAACTCCAACCACTTCCCCATCATGTGCATACTGTCGTGCTTCAAAAATATCAACATAAGTTCCTCGGCTGATTCCTGATTGGAGGTTAAACCGTTCGATCCAACCACCTAGAGTACCCAAGACAGCAAAATTACCACAAGCACTTATTGCACAAGCCTGAAACACACCAATTAGATAATCAGATTAAACTCATCATAAATTTCAATTTACAAAGACATTGGCAAAGGTTTTTCAATTTAGTGAGAAATTCATCTTCAAATTCAGGGTTCCAAACTGAACAAAGCAAAAAAAGAGTGATTTTTTAAATCACTTCACGAGAGTATACCTTAACAGGAGTTTGGGCACCAGCGGATGGTGACAGAATATGCTCGCCAAGAACAAAGTTTTGAAGCCGCCAAACATAAGCTTGTGGGGTATCCATATGGCAAGTAACAACATTGCACCAATCACGTTCACGGATCTCGGCTGAAATTGGTGAAATACAAAATCATAAAATAGAACTTGGCCATTTTTAGGAATCCAATTTTTATTTTGTTAGACTGAAAAACACAAATGCATGCTAAGATACTTGCAAGAAAATTATAAGAAATAAAGTTTAGCAGTGATTATCTAGAAGATGCAAAATGTAGGCATCAATTCATCGACAAATTTCATCAGCATAAACAAGCCTAAGCAAAGACTGATTCGTCAAGACTAAGGTTCAGCATAAGGAAGTTCTGGTCCTTGCCAAGCAGGTTCAGGTTACCCATGCTTGATATAATCTACAAAGCTTTAGCAAAATAAATAAAAATAAATGGAAGATTGGTGCACATCCATGTGGTAGTAAATGAAAAACAAAATAGTAAGGGAGATAACATGTAATTCAGCAACTGAAGTTAATATTTATCCCAACGAAGTGAGTGGGGAAACACAATGAAACCAATTGAATTCAGTAAAACAATCTCATTCTGTAGCCAGGATACATTGTCAAAGAAGAAACAAATGCCTGGTAATAAAACACAAAAAAATTCATAATTAATATGACCCTCAAATGCATA
The DNA here is from genome assembly GCA_024322285.1 of Musa beccarii. Classification (NCBI taxonomy): domain Eukaryota; kingdom Viridiplantae; phylum Streptophyta; class Magnoliopsida; order Zingiberales; family Musaceae; genus Musa; species Musa beccarii. The sequence goes on from CM044398.1 coordinate 23,667,675, forward strand.
ACAGTGAAAAAAAGAACTTGTGCTAAAATTTCTACAGGAATATTGGGGCATGCTAAAATAATGACAGAGGGTATTGTGCACATAATTTATACATTCCCATTTATAGCAAAGTAAACAAACAACAAGACTAAGATATTTGGTTAAATAAAGATCACTTTCTCAAATTCTCAGGCTTGAGCAATAAATTATTTAATTCAGTATTAGACATGAAACATATTTTCCTAACAAAGATAATATTAGACAATTAATTCTAGGATAAGTCTTGTAGCAGAAATAACCAGAAAAAATATTGAACATTCACCATTAGAATGTAAAATTCAATGTGAAACCAAACGAAATGAGTTGTTTCCAAGAAAAGACTCAAGGTAGACACTTTTTATTTGGAAGTCTTCATGAATATTATCAAAAAAGGTATTCATAAATGGATCCAAGCCAAAAATGACAATTATCAGAGTCGTTTATCGAAGAACAATTCGTACCAAAATCAAATGCAATAACAGGCTTCAACTTGATTTCTTCTTCCTGAAGAATACAACCAAAAAGGAACTGATAAGTGAAGACTCAGACCTTTGACAAGACCCAGTACAAAAAATCAACAAATCAGGGATATTCAGAAAACAGAAACTTCCACAGAATACCTTTGTCCTAAGCTTCTTTGCTCTTTTAGTTACATGTCGCTGAGAAAGCTCCCTACTTTGTTGATCCTGTTCAACAAATATGAGCAACACATAGAAAGTAAGATACTAAGTATAAAATTCAACTAATGAAGCACTGAGCAGGTTAAAAGCATGGTCTTAATAACAATATTGATTCTAAAAACAACTTATCCAGTTGTTGTGAGCATACATGTTCTGCAATGTTAAGGGAATAATGTCAATCTGGTTTAGCACTTTATTACAATAGACTATTTCTATAATACCAATAAGCATGTCAGAAACATTTTGGCCTGAGATCAACCAATGCAGGCAAATAAAAAAGCTACACTGATGCTCTGACATTTGCTGAATAAAATGAAAAATGCATCAGATCAACAACCACTCCAAACAACTCCTAGAATTAAAAGGAAGAAATCATATTTGTACAGTAACTAATTGAAACTTAGAAACTAAATGCCAAAAAGACTAACCATTAAACTATATAACGTACTAGTTGACCCTAGTTCAAATAACCCGTAAGATTAATCCCAAAGAAAAAGGAGGAGCCTAACACTAATAGAAAAGTGGCATACCTGAATAACTGAGAAAAGGCGGAAAGCACGATCTTGACCAGCAGATAAAATATGCCTTCCATTTCCATAAAATCTGACATCATCACAGATTCATTATATTATTCAAGCTAATCATTTAAAAAACAATACTTCCTTGCAATTCCATCTTGTCCCACCTAGAGTCTAGTCTGACATTCCAAAAAATTTTGAACACTGATATTGGGAGAGGAAAAGAATAGAAAACATTTTGCATCAAAAACAGCAAATAAATCTCCTCAACGATAACAAAAGATGAGAAAGAAACAGTTATAAGGAATCTCATTATGCTTAAACAACATTAAATTGCTATATTAACCTTACTAGGCATATATGTCTGTTTATAGTGACACATAGTCAGGTCGTAGAGATATATTGTACAGCCATATTGGTCATATAATTTATAATGACGGCCATATGTTATCCAGTCAAAAACCATGCTAGTTTCCCATGACTACTGATAATCTAACAGAAATCTGAAACGACAAAACAGAGTAAAAAACAAAACAAAAAATTAATTTCCTGACATGGAATACTGTGAAGCTGCAAATAAAAAAGAGTAACTTGTTGAAAAAATCTTACTCAAAATGTACAGAAGAAAAGGGCTTTGAGCAGAGACCCTTATCAATATTAAGCAAAAATATTACTAACAAATAAGGATGTCCAGATGATAAATAAGGCACTCTCAGTAAATAGGGTAGTAATTAAAATCATAGAACAAGAAAATATGTTGGAACTTTTTGTTTTCACCTTAAGCATAGAGGTGGAGCACTATGACCACTTCGAAAGCGTAAAAGACGAGCATCCCCATCGCTTGTATCAAAAATCCACATCTATGACAAATGACCCAAAAGTTATGGAGCAAAAGAAGAAAGCCTCTATTACTTCTAAGCATTCAGAAAACAAAGAATTAATGCAAAACATTCACAAAGAATAGCAAAGATTATTTTGTAAATAGAAACCTAAACACATATCCAAGTTGACATAAAATCAATGATATACATGAATGATGGATTAATGGAATAATGGTGTACATTTTGGCAGGTACTCTCAAGTATTGGCCACATAAACTACCCTTTTGGCTAAACAAGAAAGAGAAAAAAGAAATGCAAGCAAATTGCTGTCCATTCTCTATAACCTTCATAATTGACTACAAGCAATATGCAAGCTAGAAAATGTTTAGGACTCTTGTCACAGTGGATAACTGATGCAATCCTATTATCAGGCAATGCATATTAAAATACCAATTTCATTGAGATACCAATTTATATATACCCACCCTCCTAGTGGGCCTAATACACACACAAAATGCCCAATATGAGATTAGGTAAATAATAACTAGAGCTAACAAAATTAAAGACAAGGATTATATAAAATTATAGTGGCATTTAAAATTATTAATTTAAAATGATACCTTAATTGAATTGTCTGCTGCTGAACTCATCAAAACAGGTTCATTGGCAAAAAAATGGACCGAAATAATTGATCCATCGTGAGCATCCCTTATCACTGAATGAAGTCTTCTTTTCTCCAGATTCCATATGCTTATAACACCTGATGAACCCCCAGATGCTAGAAGAGGCTGCCCATCTAACATAATAAAAAGAAGTATATTAAGGACAAGATCACTGCCTTCATGCTATAAGTTACTGAAATTTGTGCTATTTGTCAGGATGTACAGTAGAATTATTCTGGTAAATTTTTAAACAGAATATATTACCAAAGTATGATGTCCAATAATAGCAACTCACTTCAAACAAAGCCAGATTAGATATACTGATTAAATTAACAAGGATTGCAGTTTTGTGCACCGGTCACTGGCCAAACTGGTACATACCCTGTACATACCAGTATATTGACACACAGTACACCTGTATGTACTGGTATCTTGAAGATAAAGGAGGAGGAGAAGATGAAGGCACATTGGAGGAAGAGGAGTAAGGAGAAAGAGAAAGAAAGAGAGAACGTGGTGGAGGAAGAGGAAGGAAGAGGAAGAACAAGAAGAAGACAAGGAAGAAGAGAAAAATTCATCATTGCCAGCACCAAACATGTTTAAGCTCTCTAAGGCTTTATTTATAGATCAACTATTCAATCATTACTAAGTTAGGATAGGACAAGGACTTGATCTCATCCTCTCCCAATTCAAAGACATAAAACTTCCAAAAGTTAAAATCTTGCCAAAAGTGTGATAAATTAAGACTTATCACACAAACCCACGAACATTTAAAGCTGATAAAAAAAATTTCTTAAAACCTTTAAAGAATTTTAAAAAAATTCAGACTCGATCAATCGAAAAAAAAATCTTGGATTGGGCTACATTAGAAATGGACTGTGTAAAAGAAAAATCATAATGATGACACTATTGTCATGATCCATTAAACAATAGATTTTACATTAAAATAAATGTAAAACACATCAAATAGACAATCAGCACCACCACATTCAGTAACTTTTCACAGATTTTGCTTAATCCACTAAATCCATAAGCATCATTCTTGAGTGCTCATGACACGATGACAAAATTTCCCTTTTCCAAACAGAAATTTCTGTGTAAATTTAGATTTTACGGATTTATCCAAACCTGTTATTGCAAATTAGTAGCAAAAAAGCAAGGTCTTCCCAGAAGCTTTTTGATAACAAACAAGGATTTTATCCGCAAAAGCAATAGATGTGTATAAGGGTAAGAGCCAATTGCCTAAGAAAAAATATACAGCAAGAAGAAACATGACTAAGTTTAAGGTCTACCATAACAAGTGGCACCAAGTTATTTAACAATTAACAACTTATCAGTTAAAAAACACATAAGTGAAACCAAGTACCAGTTCTGAATGATAAGGCAGTCACAGCACCACGTGTAGAATGTGTGAAGGAAACCAACTCTTCGTCATAACGCACATTATGGACATGAATGGTTCCATCAGAGCAGCCAATTGCAACTACATCAAGTGCAGGTGAGGCAACACAACTACAAACAGATGAACTCCATCCTTTAAATTCAAAAAGCTTTTTCTTTGTGCTGATGTTCCATAACTGCAACTGACCTTCGTGACTACCAATAATAACCTGATTTAAGTACAACATTTAGTTTCTTGATAAAAGGTCATATTCAAAGTCAAATCTCATTTAGCTAGCATTAGTGGCAGGAACAAGTTAGCAGCAACCTTGTTAAGGTAAGTATCTGGGTGCATAATACAACTTGGTGAGAATTTGTCATCCAACAGAATATGCCCAACTGGTTCATGGTTCAGCTCCACTCCTCTGAAGGACCAAATGAACATATTACCTTTAACATCAATACTCAAGACATGATCTCCAAATACGAGCAAAAGGTTAACTTTTTCTTCATGTCTGCTCCATGTGGCTATCTGCTCAAAATAAGTTAGCGAAATGGCAAAAAAAACCTGATTCCTATCATTTAAGCATAGAAGATAAAAACTGTTTCTTTAAAGGTAACAATTTACAATCAATAGGCGTCAAGTAGTCAAAACAAAAGAGGAACCTCAAAGATCATACTTAGGCAAGGAAATTACTGACTAGATTATACTACACATAATGCAAAGTAGATTTGAGATTTGAACACAATTTGGTAAAGCTGTTCATTATCACGCTCATTATAGTTGTAATCATCACTGTTGACCAAATTCATCCCATCAATATGGCCGGCTGGATAGCCAAGTTACCCTCATGCCTTGCCCAAATATGATGCACTACATGTTTGAAAGTTTCATGATGAATATAAAGTTCATGATTGCATTATGATACTGAAACTATTTTAAAAAGGAAATTTGTGTAAAATGATATAAACATCATGAACAACTGTGATTATGACAATCAAAACAATGAAGTATATAGAAAAGCCTTCAGTTCAAAAATGTGTGGAAGGGTAGACGAACCTTTTTCCACCACTTAGTCACATTAAGCATGAAAATTTAACAGTCAAAGACCAACATGCACTACATCAGTGCTTGTAGTGAAGATCCTCATCTTCTTTCTCACACTTTATATAGAAGATAAACCCAGGCCAGACCCAGATAATACATCAAGTGAAATCACACAAGAAATTTTTATAATCAATAACCACATGGTTTTTAACCTATGATATCACTATAATTTGCTGATTTTTCTGCTCTATGCTCCACGCAACTGCATTTTTTAGATACCTTCCTACTTCTCAAGATAACAAGATGTCCCAAAACTCAACAGTTATTAGCTTTCAACCCTGTGTCTCAATAAGTAGATAATCCCTAACTGATCAAACCTTGAGACTTTGAAAAAGACAAAATAAGCTATAGCATGTCCTTTTTAAGTTTCTTATTGATTGGCATGAAACATAATCCGACTCGGAGCATGACACCCAGTCACATGCAAAAGTATGAACTTGATTGGGTCCATGCCAACCGCACACAGCACAGAGTTAGCACCTATATATATATATATATATATATATATATATATATATATATATATATATATATATATATATATATATATATATATATATATAATCTCAAATATTAGAATATTGACTTGCCCAGATCTACAGCTGAGCAATTTTGTCTTAATTAACCAATACCAAGTAAATTATAATGTTAGGTGAAGTTTCATTAAATTACAAAGCTTTAACAATTAAAGCATTCATAAAGGAGAAAGCATAGCTCATAACATGTACTCAACAAAATGTAACTGATCCAGCAACTCTTGCCAAAGGTTGATCCTCTTCTGAATACAAACCTGATGAGCACGTTTGAAAACTCCAATATTAGTTCCATATGCAGAAAAAGTGAAGTCCTTGGAAGATGCAAGAGCTCTGATCTTCTTTGGCAATTGAGGACCTACCATGAATTTTTTGGCACAATATTCAAAAGGAAAAAGGAAAAAGCATTAACCATAACACAAAAAAGTAAAAACTGCAAGGCAAATGTCACAGGGCAACAGAACTTTAAAGAATCAGGTTAGATGAGAAAACATCAAATTTTAAGTGATACATGTCTGAAAAGAAGAAATATATTTCAGATGTTGAATCTTACCTCCAAGCACCAAATTCAGTTTGGCACACTGTAAGAGAAAGACCAAAGGTTAGATGAGAAAAGAAGATAAAACAATAAATACGATATCAAAAGTGTCACCTTAATGATTGTGATAGTTGTAGAAATAAAAAGTGCTGTCTTGTGCATATCACCAACTACAGAATTTTAACATGGCATTTGCATACATGAACAACAGACCCAATGAGAGATATGGATCATATAAAGGCAAAAAGACAACAGATACCAGTCGTATGGATCATGTACGTACCTAAAAGTTCACGCTAATTGACAATAGATGTATAAAAGCAAAAATGAGAGATTATCCTAATGAGAAATTATAAACTCGGATTAAAAAATTATAGTCCAGCAGCAGGGATTCAGAATTGACCAACAACAACAATGATCAGCCTGATTCATTGCCAGAAGTTCTTGAGTAGGTACACCAACCAGCGATCATAGTATTGTTAGATAGTGAGCACACCAACCAAAACTAGGGTCTTAGAGGACAAGGAACAGCAGAAGGGAATAAATGCTCCCCTAAGAGTAAGCAATAAAATTAACAAAATCACAAACTCTTCACACAACAAAGTAGATTATGAACTTTCTTTGAAATGAATCTTTTTTTTTTTGTGTCATGCATATGGGAAAAACTACTAGTGTCTCTTTTAACAGATGATCCCATGTAAATGTGCAGGCATAATTCCAAATGTAAATCACCCTTTCCATTATGACTATGAATTCCAAGGACTTCCTTTGTGGTAACAGACTCATACATGTAAGTTCTTGACCATGAATAGCACCAATCATATCTGTCACCCGTTTGTGAGGTCTCGCTCTAGCGTTATTTTCATCACCAGCATCATGGAAGAAGTACATATTCACATAATATTGCGAAAAATTGCCACTTCTCGTGTCACTATATTCTGACCAATGTATTAGTTACTACCAATTTAAATTCAAGACCCTTTTCTGAATGGTTTCCATAGTCAGAATCGAGCAACTAGGACAACTCCTATGGAAGATTCAACGTGAGCCCTAATTCTTGAAGAAAAGGATATATAATAGGGTTCACCCAAGCAGACATTATGGCGCATGTTTCAGAGTACTAAACAAAGGGAATAGAAGAGGGAAAGAAGAGAACAAGTGAAGACAAAACTCACGTTGTAGATCTGCCACGCCTTCCCAACGCTGACGGTGACGAAGGTCTCCGTCCCCAGTCTCTGGACGGCGAAGGGGACGTTGCTGGTGATGTAGCCGATCGCTCGATATGGCTCGAATATACCCATCAGTTTCCGCTCCCTTCTTGGATCAGGGGGCGAAGCAAGATGCGAGAACGAGGCGAGGCTAGAGAAGGGGAGTTCGGCGAAGCCAGCAGCGGGCGGCGGAGAGGAAGCAGCGCACCGCTCGACACCGCAAGCTTTGTTTCGGGGCGCCGCGCGGAGACGTGGGTTTTAGCCGTTAGGTTTCCGGTCGGGGGAGCAAAATTTTCCCTACTCGCGGACGCTTTATCCCACTCACCTACGCTGTCATTGGACATCATTTCGGGCCCCACATCAACAACCAATAGTATACCGTTCATTGTCGATACCGAGTACTTATATTATTATTGGTTAGGAATTGGACGAGGAGGATCCACTTGGGGGTTAAAAAGAACCCGATAAGCCGATTTACCCGATCCGAATTCCATGAATCGGGTACGGATTATCGTAGGTGTAATCGGATCACGAACACAGTCTCCCATGCGGTCTGAAGAAGAACTCACGTACGACCGGAAAGAAATCGAAGGCGTTTCGAAGCGAAGAGCTGAATGGAGATACAGAGCTGAGGAGAACTATGGATGTCTGCTACGTTCAAGTGAGTGTCGAAAGATCATTTTCCTATGGCTGTCTGCTGCTTGTGATGTAGCAGCTCTCTTCCTTCTCTTGTGTGTGTGTGTGTGGAGATCTCTGGGGTTCTCATCTTGCAACTTATATTGCTGTGTGTTCTTCTGTTCTTCTATTGCGTGTTGGAAGAAATAGATTTGAGGATCCATGAAACCAGAACTCTTGAGGGGCAGATCGAAGAACGGCAACTACTGAGTTAAGAATGCAAAGAAAGAGAACAGCATGATAGAATCATGATGTGGTCTTGCTGTGATGTATTCTCCAAATAAATCTGTGTTTGTGTTCAGATAAAGGAACGAAAACAGCAGAAAAGAAAGAGAAAATGGCAATAGAAAAGAAAAAAAAAAGACAGACTAAATGGACCACAGCATTGTTGCTAGTTACAATCTTCAGCAGACTCCAAGTATGTGATGGAAAGCTTCTCTTCTGATGATGGTAGAATATGAGAACTGGCTGAAATGTAACATGGAGAAAAATGCAGCTGAACAATTGTGTTGTCACAACATCTTTTATTAAGAACATTATATATAGGAAAGTAAATGGACATCATAATAGATTTACAAGATGTTCATTACATTCGAATCCAATGGGAATTTTTTTTCTGCATGAATTGGCAAGAGCAATAATCATAAATATATTAGATGAATAAAGATCTGATCTTTCATTTTTTTTGTTCCAATATTAGAGAAAGCAGATTTCCTGATTTTTCAGCATAATAAATTCTAGCAGAGTACCAAAAAAAAAAATGCAGGATTTTGGAATTTGCATCAGAGCATCAGTTCTGAATAGACAAATTTATCAAGGCTTCTGACAGTTGACCTTCTGTCAATTTAGCATTGGCCAAATAGATGCTTCTGAAATCATGCAGATCATTTAAACCCCCAAAAAATTAGTACTAAAACTGATTTAGATTGTCTTTTAGACATGAAATCTATGCTAGCTTGCATATCAGCACATGACACACATATTTTGCTTGCATTCACTTTAATGATGGTAATCTCAAAAGCTAAAGGGTATAAACTCCAAAAATCTGCATGATTATTGTGTGCACAGAAGGAGAGAAGATTAGAATGCATTGTTAAGACACTCTTCTGAAACCTGTTCTTGGAGTTTGGCCCTACTTTACACTGCAATCAACAGTGTGGCTTTTGCTGGCTCCACCTTCATGAGTGATGGTCTTCCACAGCTTGCCTTCAACACTTCCTGCTCACTGTTCATTCAATGGCAGTGACATGTCTCAAATTTCTATTCATACAAAAAGTTGAGTGCCCAATGCTTAGTTCCAACTTATTTATGGAAAAAAGAGAAGAAAAAAAAAAGTTTCAGCAGTGTTGAAAATCTTACAATATCAACATTCACCAGTGTATATCAAAGTGGTCAGGGCTAATATATATCAATTCAAATACTAATTTAATTTTAATTTTTAATTTTTTAGGTTATGATCAAGCCTAATATATGTAACCTGAGTTTTTCAACCATCAATGATATGAGATCATCTTTTCAATATATCTTTATTCATCAAATACACAAGAATATTTTCAATATATTCCCTTATTCATGTGTGGGTTTAGAGTCTTTCTCTTTCTCTTACTCTTAGAGGGGTTTAAACTTTGAGTTTGTATTTTTCTGATATTATAGAGTGGTTCACTCATCCGCATCTACCCTAATAGTGTGATTCATCTTCATTCTATCAAATCGTAACTCGACTATCTCAATCCCTTTTTTTTTATTTTTGACTCATTCAGATCAAATTTTGGTCTAGCTCTGATACCATATTAAAAATCTTAGATTATTGGCTACACCTAATATATAAAACCTGATTCTTTCAATCATTAGTGATATCTTGAGACAATCCTCTTAGAATATCTTATATCATCTTATACATATGAATATTTTCAATAAACAGATTGAGAATATATGATTGGAGCAAAAAAAAGATGAAAAAAATTCAGAGAACAAAGTATATTTTGCTCTCTTCCCTTCTAAATTTCACCCCTCTTGTATGGTGGCCTCAGTAACTCATTTATTTCCTTTGACTGTTGCAGTTTTTAGATCCTAAATTCCACCACTTGATCAGCTTTGTTTATCTCTCCACACTTTTCAGAACCTAAATTTTATCATTTGACTATACTTCATATCTGTAAAGAACATAAAAAAGAATAAAAATTCCCTTTTTATCTGTAAAGAAAGTTCCTGACCTGCATATCTGTAAAGAACATAAAAAGGATAAAAAAAAAATCCAATAAAAATTTCTGATAACAACAATGTCTTGAACACTGACTGGCTGATTGACTGGATAACTCAGCAATATTGGTATCAAACACCACCTAATTTCTTTCTTTCTCCAATCAACATTTTTTAGGTTCTGAAGCTCGAGAGGAACATTCTTCTGTTTCATCTCAAATCACCATGGACTTCAACATTGAGTGTTTTCTTTTTTCTTTGTAAAGAATAGCAAAAACACCAAGAAAAAGATGACTTGCAATACTAATAGTCCCTGGAAATGAGTGCTTATGGGAGTTGTTTGATGGAACAACAAAGGGAATTAATCTTTTTTTTTTCTCTGTTGACAGGCACATTATAAGCAGTCAATGATTGCTTTAATCTTTGAAAACCAAAATCTTCAGAGTTCAGATTTCATTAATGCAACTATGGAACATAAAGAATATATGCACATAAGATCACAAGAAACTGATTGTGGAACTCATGCAAAATGAGTATTAATGAACAATAGAATAATATTACCTTCTGAAAGCACCATAGATCTGTGTAATGTTTCTGTTCCTCTCCATCAACATCCAAAGAAAGGAAGAAGACAAGTTTAGAACAAAGGCCAAACAAGAAAGCATCACTGGTGACATATATATTCATCAAGCAGTGTCGCGGATGGAAAACCTACTCCTTCAACAGCATGCTAGGCTTCAGGATCATTCAACATCTCGCGAATCAGAAAAAGTAAAGGAAAGAAGAGGAAGAACCGTTCCATCGCTTCAATAGGCAACACATACAAGAAAAGTTATCAGGAAGATGCAACATACCTCAAGGGAATCGGAGTAAAAAGCTCCACAGTCGCGTATTTGCCGATGCAGCATCATCAAGATTCTCACTGATCAAAACAGCTGTGTAATCCATGTGAATCTTGATGATGCCACGCCTGCAAACACCGGCTGATACAATGAGCAACGTGCACCACATCGAATGACAAGATCACAGGTAGAAGAGAGATGGATTCGTTTGGGAAAAGCCCTAATGTTGGCCCGAGAACAATCCCAGCTCAAGATGCTGCTGATCATGAAAGGCAGGAAGCAGCATCAAAAACAAGAAGACAGAAGTTGATGCAAGGTGTACTGCCAGATCCGCTCCATGCATAGCCCCCCACCCCCCCATGAACAAGAGTGCCTGCTGACTCAGACGGGTACTGGCTGTCGGAAGGTTAGAGAAAGGTGAACGAAGACCAAGAAAAGACATTGATTTGTATCGAGGCAACACCATTAAGGATTAGGACTCTCTCTTGGACAAGTGAAACCATGAGACAGAAGCACATAGAGATCCAAGTCTAAATGATATGTTCTCTCCTAGAGAAAGATTGTAGTAAGAGATAATAATCCTTGAAGCTATCAGAGAATATAAACAAACCAACCAGGAAGAACTGGATCTAACTTCTCACTAGAGATCTGACAGATTTCCAGCTAAAGGGCCATGTCTTGGAGTCTCAAAGGATGGAGAGAGAGAGAGAGAAAGAGAGAGAGAGAGAGAGAGAGAGAGAGAGAGAGAGAGAGAGAGAGAGAAGGATGGAGGAGGTTCAGTGAGAAGGGATTAGACCTAAGGAGGGTATTATATAGACAAACTTATCTTTGATGCAGGGATCTAGTGTTGATATTCTAAATCTAATCTGATGAAGCCACCTTTCAATCAATGACATGTAGCTGAAACTTTTATGAATTGGATGAATCATTGATGGAATTCTCATGCACTGAGCTACTTCTTATGTTATACCAATTATAAAACAAAAAACTAGAAATGTATGAATGAACATCTCTAAAATTAGACCAACTGATAATACAGATAGATTGGTGCTTAAATTATATGATAATAATATAATCAAATTTAAAATTATTTAAATTTATGTGCAATGAACTAATGCAAACTATAATTTAGTAAACCTCACTAAATTCTTTTTGCCATATGAAAGATAAAACATATGTAGCAGTTTAAGGTTTGAGGGCAGTACTCACTACACTTTGGAGTGTTGTCTTGTGGCAACTCAAACATCATACCAATGCATTACCTCCACAATCTGAGATTAATTTCTGTCACCTTTTACATGAAGTACATGATTGGTCCTATTTATGACAAATATTTGGAGTTAACTTGTTATCATTCTGAAAACAAGAAGGTGCCAAACATCTGAATGCAATGGAACCCTACACTCAATTTCTACTTTTACCTTGAATACTTATCCAAATTTTTAGGTTTTGTGGATCAAAATCTTCTTAAATCCTGAATTACTTATCCTTACACAAGAAACTCTACAATCAAAGTAGTAGAAGATTGCATCCTTATATCACTTGTTTTATAGTGTCCCATAGATTGTAATAACTATTATGGATCAGTGTTTGAAGTAGATTAAATTTGTTGATGAAGATCTGTATGGAAATATGAGACAGCAACAAAAGAAGAACCTTTGGGAACAGTCCTTTATTCAATCCATTATGAGGAAATGGTATCTTCTTTTGTGGCTAAACTGTGTTCTTTATGGCACCTTTTAGGGTTTTAATCCCTAGATGAGGAGGAAAAGTAAAAGGAACTAAGAAATGTAAGAGTTCATTAAACAACAAATATATCTATTCCAAATAAATAAAAACCAAAATGTGTATCAAGTTGTTTTCTTAAAAATGATTCTTGTTCTTATATAAGGACTGAGAACTGAATAAATGAATTTGGAGATGGACAAAAGATTAGATTTTTCTGTGCAAGAACTGAGTATGTTTTCTATAGGATTTGCTGGCATTATACTATGTTAATTATAAAGTTCTCCATTATTAATCTAGGGTTGCTTCTGAAATATAAATCTTTTCTTAGCAGCATTTACTTTGACATCAGTGAACAAAATGATCACCTGATCAACAATAGAGCAGATTGCAAAAGTAGCTGTACCTGTGTGTGGGAACATATCCTGTGCATTGTAGTTGAGTTGAATGGATATTCCTTTTTCCTTTTTCTAATTTTTTATAATGTATTATTTCATCTATGAAATGAACATTATATTTATTGTCCATTTTTTAGTATTTAGTTGTCATTTCTTAAGGTTAATGCTCCCTCTTCAACTTCGGTATTATGATATGATATTGTTGTTTGTGACATACTAACATCTTCTTCCTTCATGCCTTGAGGCTATCACCAAGAACTCTTGAGAAGATTGTTTACACAAACATATGAATTCCTGATACCAATCAAGTTAAAACCATGTTTCTGTAAGAACAAACCTGTACCTTCAAAATTTGCATGAAAATACTCATGCATTCACCTGGAACTGTTTCTTCCATGCACTCTCATGGCAGTAGTATATATGGTGCTTGATATATCTTTGAGCTCCATGGTTCTTGGACTTGAGTATAGTATGGTATAAGCTGCTGTCTAGGTGTTGTTTGTGTTGCCAAAAGAAACATGATATGTCCATATTATGTCATCATGTCAAGGCAAGCTTTGGTGTTATGATAAGATTGTTCTTTTGTGACCTCGGTTATCATCTTACTTCTTTTTTTTTTCACAGTTTGAGTAGTTCTTGTTGATTAACTTCACTGTCTTTTAGTGACATAAATAGGTTATCAACTGTATTCCAAAGGACACTAAGCATCACATTCTCATTTATCCTAACTGAGTAGAAAGTTATTCTATGCTTAATTATGTCATGGACAAGTTACTTGTCCCACCAACACAATTTGGTCTACATAAATAGTACTCAAGTTCTTCACTTTGTTTAATTTGGAAAAGTTTTCAGATATTGTAGCGGCATAAAATAATAATATGCCTCGAGTCATCTTATTGTGATGTTATTTATGTCTCCAACAATGCACAAGGTTCTACCTAATTTGAGACTCAGCTGTCACTCTTAAGCGAGGAACAACTTTAAGAGAGATTGAATTGAAAATCTTGTTGAGTGCTTTGTAGAGAATTTAGATCTCATTTACTTTACTACCTAATTGAGTTCCTCATTGAGATCTATTTGACAAGTTTCAAGCACCTTTGACTAATAATATTAGGTCCTGTTCAATCAAAGTTCAACTAAATAAGAGATAGCTGAGCTGTTAGTGGATTACTCATCCTAGCAGTAACTGGGAATCCTTCCTAAGTTTCATATTGTTGTTTATCTTGAGTTAAATAAGTTCCGAATCCGAACACACTGATCTCATCAGGAAATCCTCTTGAACATGAAAGAATCTATGAGAAGCACTATACTATAACTGTGCTTAATGGGCAATTGTGATCTCATATGTTGATCAGCATTGTTTTAGCTTCTTTAGTTCTGACTGCAAATGGCTTCTTAATCCACCAATTCCAAAGTGCAAACAATTTAAAGGAGTTTGTGAATGTCTTTTTTGATCCACACAAACCCTGAAAGAATCTTTAGGAAGAGCATATGAGCCTTGATCCAACAACAAGATACATGTCATCTACAAAATATAACCATAAAAGGTATAGTACCAGGAAGGTGTTTAAAGGATTTCCTTACCACCATTTCACCCATCAATGGATACAGGAGAAATAAGAATAATGTTACTCCTATGTGATGCCAAAGATATAAATGTTTAGTGGCATGGGGTGCAAAACCTAATGCTAGAGAGTAATCATGAACCATTTGCTGGCACTTGTTGATTATTTAGCTTAATCAAACTGGGCTGCCATATGCATGCCACCTTCTACCAACCTATTTAACCTTATCATAGCATCAAGAAGAGTGTTGTTTCCACTTGTTATTCTCAGTATGCACATGCCATGGACATTACCTGTCTCTGTATCATTTCAAACTTAGATTGGTCAAATAGAATGGAAGGCCTAATATTTAAGGCATAAACTGATTGGGACAAGTACATGATGGTTCCAGAGAGAAAAAATATCAATTTGATTAGATTTAGATTAGATTCTTGTCAAAGGTTATGCCCCTCTCAATGATGTGACAGACACTAAGGATACTTTTGGGATGTTTGGACAATGTAGGATGTGAAGCTTCTTCATTATAGATCAAAAAGAAATCATGTAACCCATTTTCTAGGTTAATCTTGTTCAAAGACTAACCCAGCTAATTAGATAGGGTCATAGTAACCTCAGAAATATAAAGACTATTTGAATATAGAGTGTTGAGTATCCATCATAATTTTTGGTTGGGAATCCAATTCAGTTTTGTTTTTATGGAGCTGTGTGCAAATCAAATCATCTGATCAACTTTTTTTTGTAAGATTGATTCAAAACTTACCCTGATAAGAGGAGATCCACTTCTATGGCTCCTGCCATCATTTCTCATACACACAATTATTTATCTTCTAAGACCAGTTTCAGGTGAAATCACAGGAAGCATGCATGCACCACCAAAGCTTTTGCTGTCTGACATGATCTACTGCTGGATGGACATCATAAACCCAAATCAATGTCATCAAAGCACATACTACTCTTAAAGATCAGCCCCTGGCATTAAGAAGTAAGGTTAAGGAATCTTTTGGTGCACTTTGCTGGCATAGATTTTGCTTTCCACCTGTTCTACAGCATAAAAGAACAGTAATGTGATGCTTTTGTGGATGGGACTGCAACCTAGTACTCTCATCTGGTCCTGGTGACCTTGCAACCATCATTAACATCATAGATTTCTAGGTTTCTGACTGGTGTTCTTTATTGATTCATGCATGCTAATATGTGGAACTGTTAGCATTACAAAACAATGCATTTGGCAGGCATTTGCTAGTGGAGGCTGCATGCGTGACCTGCAACAGCATGTTCTGCTTGTTCATGCAGCTCCTCTTTTGTTGACCTCATTATGAGCAGAAGAACAAGTATATGGATTGTGTTAGTAATGTACTTTGTACTTGGAAGATGGTTTTTTACCTCAAGAGTGGCCTGTTTGCATGTTCTCCTTGTGGCTTCAGGAATCATTAGACTGGACTCTTTTAAGCTGCTTTGAGAGAGCCATCTCTTTTTTTCTCATGAATAAAATAAGGAGTCAGATGGCTCAGGTGGAATCTCTCTGAAGAAGTTTGTATATTTAAATGGAGCTGAATAAAGTTACACAAAAATGCATGTAATATTGTTGGATAATCATTGCTAAATGAAAAAGTCATCATGAAGATATACAAAGATGAAAGATTATAGTGAACAGAGACACCAATTAAAGATATATGTGTGATATTAAAAGAACTTCTTAATCTCTTAGAAACATAAGGGATTCATATTGTAGTATTGTGTGAGGATTTATTTTCAAGTATTTGAAGTACACATAATTGAGGTGAAGGATGCATTATTTCTGCACTTTCTTTCAAGCATGAACCCTTATGATTGCTTATACTGTCTTAGCCACTGTGATAGAGTAGATAAGACATGAGTGAATGAGAAGGAGAATGTTTGACACACACTTGGGAAATAGTTTATAATCTCATTAACAATTATCTAAATTAAACAATATATTACAAGATTTAGTGCCCCTCTTGGCTAATGAAAAGTGTGTCAAGATGTGAATTCCCTATCCAATCTGCTTAACATCTTAGTCATAATTAGTGCTTAAGTAAGGCATTTTCTATTACTAAATACCTCATGAAAACACACAAATCCACCCCAATCTCATTATATTTTTGCATGATGTCATACTAGACTAACTAGAAATAAATAAATGATCATTTGAGATTTTATGGTAAGTATGCTATTTATGCCCCCCACCCCACTTCATCATTAAGCTCATTCAATTGTTTTGAGTGAGTCTAGTAAGGTCTAAGTGACATGAAATCTTATATTAAGAGGAACAACATTACAAGTACATTATTCATAATCTTTTTAATTTTATGCAATTTATAAATATAATTTTTTGCCTCATTACATGTGATTGTAACACTAAAAATTCACTGAGGATGGTTGAGGTGTGAATCTTTACACAAGACTTACCATGCTCGCGGTTGGATCCTTTTGGGCCCCACTTGTGAGAGCGATGCGGTGGGCTGGGTGAGCCCTTGGGTAACGCGGACTGGCGTCGGCTCCCCGGACTCGGCTTTCTCGGTTTGGATCGCTTGCTCGGCCCAAGATATGGTGCACTAAAAGCCCACGAAACGTACGGCCGAGATCTCCCGGCTCGCGTGACGGACGCTGAAGGCTACCGCCATCACTGATCCGACGGTCCGAAACATTTTGTTGTCATCACGATGAATTGATCAGGAGATTGGAAACATTTAAATGCCATCAAATGGATAGAAGGGAATATATGTGTGAAAAACAAATTTAGGAGGGCGTTTAAGAAAATGTCACCTAACGGAGAGGTGGGGATATCTGTGAGAATTCTATTTGATTAGGGTTTTATTGAAAATTTTGAACACTGGTATGTATTTTATAAATAGAGAGGGAGCTAAGTGTAAATTTGTTTACGCCTATATAAGGGGTTGGGGGCCCTCAGAACTTTAATCGAACGCGCGCTCGGTAAAGAACGCGAAGCGGAGACAGAGGGAACGAGGTTGCAGCGGCGAAAAGGTTCGGTCTCTCCTACGATCTCTGGTTTCGATTCCATGGCTGTTCTTAATCATAGCGAGAGGGAAGAGGAGGGAGATCCTTCGGAGAGATACAGGAGGTTGGAGGAGGAGGAGGACGAGGACGGCGACGATGATGTCGGCTAGGAGAAGAGAGAGCACTCTAATCCCTTCGACGAAGACGGCGATTCCCAGGCCTCCTCCTCCCGCTCTTAATCTCCCATACTATTCCCCTCTTAATCTCTCTCGGTATTCGGATCTCTGATCGGCACGGCGTCTTTCCGTGTGTTTCTTGAGATTCGATTTGATGAAAAAAAGGGGGTTTGGAGGATAGTGTTTTGGGCCGGACAGATCGTTCAGGCCATACAGCGCAGTTATTTCCCTGACCAAGGATCCAATCTTGGACTCGCAATTTGATTGATTTGTCCGCTCAAGGTTCTTGAATGGGATTCTCTGTTTTGAAGATTTGTTTGAATTACATACTGAAAAGATGGGCAGTGGTGTTCTTCCCTGATGAAAGATTCAATCATCGGCTCCCATTATTTCCTATACTCGATGATTATATTGATTGATCTGTCTTCTATTGTCTTGTTGTTCATGAATGGGTTTCGGCGCCAGTGTCCATGATTCACCCGATTGATCACCGTCATCATCCTGCATCCGCGTCATTGAGGATGCCCGTTTGTAAATTTTGGTTGGCTGGGCGTTGCACCCGCTATCAATGCCCCTACCTACACGATCAGAATCTGCCGTGTGCCTCGAATAGCAACAGCAGTGATAAAGGTATCTCTTGGAGAAGAAGTCATGCCTGGAAAAACCCTAGTGTCGGTCCCTGTAAGAAGCAACTCCATAACATTAATAATGGGTTGAGCAAACCGACGAATGAGCTAGATCACAAGGGCTCTTTTTGTGGTCCATCTGATGGAGGCATCCCTTGGAGAAGAAGTTATGTCTGGAAAAACCCTACTGTTGATCCCTGTAAGAAGCAGCTCCATGAAAATAATGGAGGGCCAAGCAAGCAAATGATTGAGCTAGATCACAAGGACTCTGTTTGTAACCCTACACCTGAGGAGCACTTCCCACCTTTGTTGCACAGCAATGGAGAGTCAAGCAAGCAGACAAATGAGGCTAATATGATTCAACAAGAACATGAAGAGGCTGTCTGCAGTCCATCTAAGGAGCATTGTCCACCTCTGAACCACAGTGTGGTCATGCTCGATAACGCAAGTTTAATTGCAGAAGATCATGTGGCAGCCAAAGAGAAATGCAATGACCTCAATCCTTGGTTTGAATACTTGGTTGGTTTACAAGGTCATGCAAAGGTGAAATTCAAAGCTCTTGGCCTTAGTGATTTCCCCTTCATAAAGTTATGACCCTGAATTACTGTTCTCATGACATTTGCATTGGCAGGGGATTGTGGGGATAGCCCTCCCAGCTGGGTCAGACAAGCTATACACTGGAAGTCAGGATGGAATAGTCCGAGTTTGGGACTGTAACACTGGCCAGGTTGATGCCTTTGCACTTGATGTTTCTTTGTACCTTCAATTTAGTGTGATGTTTGACAAACTTTGTGTTCTTGCAGTGCATTATGATGGTAGATATGGAAGCTGAAATCAGATGCATGTTCAACAAAGGGCCATGGGTGTTTGTCGGTGTTCTCAAAGCTGTTAAGGTTAGGGTTGTAAACTTTCATGTGTATCTTTTGATGGCTAATGGAAACTGTATTTGGATGTGCTGTTGCGAGTCCTCAAATCTTTGTCAAATGCTGTTGCAGGCATGGAATACAGAGACTGGCTTGCAAATAAGCCTAGAAGGATCCACTAGTCAGGTGAATGCCTTGGCATTCCAAAATGAACTCCTCTTTGCTGGACTTGAGGTAATTTTTGCTAGCTTTTATGTGGTTTTGAAGTGTGCAATATGTTCAGTTGGTGATCTTGCCTGGACTTGTTGTTTTGCAGGCATACTATATTGTAAAATGATTTACTAACCAGTCTTTCATGACTGATACTCTAAATTTTTTTTATCTTTTTCCTAATTTCAGGATGGACTTATTCTAGTGTGGAAGTCCAATACAGAGGGCAACAACTTTGAACCAGCTGCTGTGCTCACTGGGCATAGACAAGCTGTTGTGAGCTTGATTGTGGGAGTTAGGCTTTACTCTGGATCAGTTGACAAGACAATTAGAGTAAGTATGAGTGTCTCTTTTTAGCATCTTTACGTCTGATTATTGTGATTTCAGAATAACTCTGTATTCGATGGAATTTAATGAAGAGATACTAGTAGAAGATCATTACATTATTCATGTGGTGCACATAATCCAGTCCTTGACATCGCTGTCTTATTTGTTAGACATCATGTCCTCAAAGTATTCAGTTGCCTCAGGGTCAGCTGAACCATAAATCTAAACTTCATGTGTTGTTGGTGTGTGGCCAAATAAATGTATATTGTTCGTGACAACTTCTTGGGAACTACTAACAACAGTAAACACACAAAAGGATAGATTGATTTCATTTTCAGTAAATTTCAAGTTGATGCACTGAGTCTGCCACTTCCTCAGCACAATTCTCCATGTCCTCTTATGTTATGGTGAAGAAGAATGCTTCTTAGTTTTATGGGTATTTGTTGCATGTGATTTCAATTTGATGACATAGATATAATTAAATCGATATTAAATTTTGTTTCAGGTCTGGGACCTTGAAACTCTTGAGTGCATTCAAACTCTCGAGGACCATACATCAGTTGTTACGTCAGTATTGTGCTGGAATGAATATCTCTTATCTTGCTCATTGGACTGCACGATTAAGGTCAGATTTCTTTGCTTTTCCTAAATATAATGATTTGCATTCTCACTTTTGTTATTAATTCTTTTAAATGCAGGTTTGGGCAGCCACGAATACCGGCAGTATAGAAGTAATATATACCCACAATTTAGAGCATGTAAGTTGCATGTGTTTATTCATTTCTTTGTGACGTCTAACAACTAGTTATTGTGAGTGTGATTTGTTTTGGATGAAGGTTTTATTTGTTTTAGTGCATCCGATTATTTTAGACTATCAATTGTGACTTGCGATAAATTTAGAGAAAAGAATAAATATCTACTGATATTTATATCAAACATTTCTCGAAGCTCAGTAATGAGACTGATTGAAGAGGAAATCAGTGGCATGGCTGTATCGCATGATATCCTTCTTTGTCAAATGCTTCTCTATGATACATTTTATCCTGTCCAAGCCAGATTTTGAGAGAAGAAAACACTAGTGAGGAAACCATATTGGAGTTCTTAAATTAACTGGAAGAACTCCTTTTGATGCATCTTGGTTGCTTTTTTTACATATTGTTCTTCACAAATAACTTGTGTTTTAACACTCTTATTTCTTATACTACCATGGTACTTATAATAGTCCCCTATGAATTCTGTGCAATATTGGTCCTTTGTGGTTTACATCCTCGTCACATTGTTGAATTTATTTCTTCCCCAAAGAACAAGCACAGAATGGACAAACAAACCGTCATGTTCATTTGAAGTCATTGCCATCAACATTGTTCTGTGCCAGCTGAACGATTAAAAAAAAGTGAAAGAAACATTCCCAAAAATTTAGTTATAAGCGTGTGTATCACCTTCTATGTATCTTTCATTAATCACTTCTTCGGCATCGTAAATTTTTTGTTGTCCATGTGTCTTTTCAACTTGTCCGAGCTTCTATTTAGTACTGTTGTTGAAGATAGTCTGTTTTCCTTTAAGAAGTTGTCAACATAATAGATCTATGAATATAATGGTATAAATAATCATTTGAAACGGAAATTATACATTGCATGAGCTAAAATGTCCTTAACACTAAAGTTTTGTGAACATGCTTTGATTTACAAACCCGATTTGTTTACCTTTGTGCTGCGAAGACAAGCATTTCCTTTCATGATCTCCACAAATGACTTGCACATTACATGAATGTTCAAATTAATTTTATGTGTCTCCAGCAAATTATGACCGTGTTCTTTATCGTAATTAACATGTTGCTTGATCTGTCGCAGGGAGTTCTAGCAATGGAAGGAATACACGATGCAAATGAGAAACCAGTTATAATGTGTTCCCTTGACGACCACAGTGTTCAAATGTTTGAATTGCCATCGTAAGCATCCTCATCACAAGTATTATTAGCTTGTAAGGCATCTCATGTATTCTGTCTAATGTGCTTTCTTCTCAAAACGTTAGGTTTGGTGGGAGAGGGACGATGTTCTACAAGAGTAACATTAGGTCATTGCATATCGGACCGTCCGGGCTATTTTTCACCGGAGATGAGATGGGTGCCGTCAAAGTGTGGAGGTGTTTGACCAATGTATCACCCAGCGATTGAGTTGACATTTTGTATCTGTTGTCAGTCATGTTAAATGAATAAAAATGGTCACAAGACCAGTTTGTTTTTTTCCTGCCAACTTCTTGTTTCTTACTTATTCATGCATCAACAGGCTATACTGTACAAAGTAACATGTTTTAAAATTTTATAATATTTCTGTAATTAGTCATTTATTAAACTTTTGGAAAGATGTATTCATCATTTACAATAATTTCGGTTTCCACTCCATGTTCCAAAAATCGAAATCGAACCACCAGAACCGAGTTCCGGTTCGGTTCAAAACTGTCAATTGTCGAACTGTTGACCCGATTTATCGTGAACCGGTCTAATCGACAGCCCACTCTAACTTTTATGCTCACCTGTTCAACTTCAACTGTGCTCTCTCAGAAGATAAATAGCCACCGATCTTTGTCGAGCGATGACTACAAACAGAGAATGCACCAAATGCGAAGAAGGATGAGTGCAATAAATCGAGAGCTGCACTTTATTTCATACAAAATGATACATTGATGCCATATAAGTCATTCCCGTCGTGTATTATTTGATGATTCAAATGCTACAGTCTACCAAGAACCAAGCTTCTACCACCAGGTGGTGGAAGACACAACAGAGCAGAAGGTGGCGGCATCAGCTTGCCTCCTCCTGCTTAACACCTCACGCGGCCTCGACCTCGTCTCCCTCGTTCTCCCCGGACATCTCCTCCAGTGACTTCCCCTTCGACTCCGGCACCAGGAGGGTGCAGAGCAGCCCCAGGAAGTTGCAGGCGGCGAGCAAGAAGAGCGAGTTCCTGACCCCGATCCCCGCCGGGTACCCGTGGTCGGTCTTCGCCGGGTCCTGGTTCTGCGCCAGGTACAAAAACCCGAAGGAGCCGACGATCGCCCCCAGCTTCCCGGACGCCGCCGAGATGCCGTGGCAGGTCGACCTCAGCCTCGCCGGGAAGATCTCCGCCGGCACGATGAAGGTGGTGCTGTTGGGCCCGAAGTTGGCGAAGAAGAAGGTGAAGGCGTACATGACGATGAAGCCGATGTGGTTGCCCTTGGTGGTCCAGTGATGGTAGGGGATGGCGAGGCCGAGCATGAAGAACGTCATCATCAGGAAGCCGACGAATTGGATCACGAACCGGCCCATGACGTCGATGAGCGCGACGGTGAACCAGTAGCCCGGCACCGTGCCGCAGAGGGCGATGAGCGTCTGCGCCTTGGCGATGCGGAAGACCTCCTCGAGCGCGTTCATGGTGGCGGGCTTGGGGATCCACCCGATGGCGCTGAAGATGTCCTTCTGGAACAGGTTCTGGCTGTAGAACGCGATGTCGAGGAGGAACCAGCAGGTGGCGGTGCCGAGCAGGTGGAGGCCGTGGCGACGGATGAACTCCAAGGAGAAGAGGCCGAAGGCGTTCGCCTGCGCCCCCGTGATCTGCTCCACCTTCTCTTGCTCCTCCTCCACCTCGACATGCAGGACCTTCGACATGTCGGCCGCCGCCCGCTTCGCGTCCTTGGCGACGAGCGCCGTGTAGCGCGCGGTCTCCGGCATCTTCGTGCGCCAGTAGTAGGTCAACCCTGCCGGCACCGATCCGAACATGAGAATCATGCGCCATACGTAGTCGGCCTCCGGCACGGTGGAGGCTACGGGGTCGACGGCGTAGGCTGGAGCCGGGAACCGGTCCTTGAACGCCCTGGAAACGACGATGGCGATCATGCCGCCGGTGAGAATGCCCACCCCCTGCATTGCGAAAACCGCGGCAATGAAGGCGCCGCGAGTCTTCTTGTTGGCGTACTCCGACATGATGGTGGCCGAGAGGGGGTAATCCCCACCGATGCCAAACCCGAGCCAGAAACGGAAGAAGCAGAGGGTGGCCATGACGCTCTTGGCGTTGTTGCCGAAGGAGAGGCCAGAGGCGACGGAGCAGAGGACCATGAGCATGAGGGTCATGCCGTAGACTTGCTTGCGGCCCATCTTGTCGCCGAGCCAACCGAAGAAGAGCTGCCCGGAGAGGGTACCGACGAAGGCAACCCCGTTGACGGAGGCGGAGACCTGGGGAGGGAGTGTGCCGGGGGTGGGGGAGCCCTCCACGTGGTAGTAGATGCGGCCGAGGAGCTTGGTGACGAGGGAGATGCAGAAGAGGTCGTAGGCGTCCGTGAAGAAGCCCATGCCGGCGATGACGATGGCCGTGAAGTGGTACCACTGGGTCTTCGCGACGTCGAGCGCGTTAAGGACTTGGAGCTGCTCGCTCCCCATGGCGTCAGCGGCTCACTCCTCTCCTCCCTCTCCTCCCTCTCCTCTCTGCTCCAACGCCTGGCCACGGCGAACACAGATTCCATCAGAAAGATCGTAACTGAGACACAAAACAACTAGACGAGAGAAAATCCATTACCTTTGGTTAGGTTTCGGAAGACGGAAATCGGAGAGGGGAGGGGAGAGAGGAGGAGGAGGGAGGAGGGAAGTGGGCCGGGAGAGGACGAGAAGACGGACGCGGTATTTTAAGGCAGGAGGTGACGAAGGGCGTGCGACAGGTGTTCAACGGTCAGGATCTATCTGCTACCGGCCTCCGCACGCGGTCAAAGCGGGCGCATCTTCCGCGAAGACTTGCTATATTTAGCAAAGGATTAATTCCAAAAATAGACGGAGAAAACTAGAATTTATATATATATTTTTTTTGTTTTCAATTTTGTCGTCTTTTTTTCTCTAAGTAATTTAGATATATTTTTCTTCCATTTGTTTACTTAAATCATCTTTCTATTACAAATAGTTGGTCTTAGTAATTGCGCCAATTAGCTCGCTGTTTTACTCTCACCACTTGGACATTTATTGGTGACATGGTTGAGCTGTCGGGCCTGCAACTGAGTAGGGTTTCGGTTCACTAATTCAGGATTTATTTTTATTTATTTATTATCCTTCCTAATTGCATCATTGTCTTCAATCTCACCTGTCTACGAAGACTTAAATCTGCAAAGCCACTCTTTATGTTCCAAATATTAAGATGGGAGCCCATTGTCAAATTTAACTGAAATGGAGTAATAAAGTTATAAGTTAAAGAATAAGATCAGATTTTGATCATCCATCTTTGATGGAAAATGAAAGTTGAAGTACTCTCTTTTTTTTTTTTTTTGTCTGAGAATTTTGCTTAGTAGGTGTTTGAATCGAATTGATATGAATCAAAATAGGTTTGGACTTATCTAATTGAATCGAACCGGTTTGGATCGATTTAACTGAACCGGTCCAAAATCAATTAATTTGGTTTCATTAATTAATTTTTGATTTTAAATAATTTAAAAAATGTATACATATTTCAAATGGACCCATGTTATTCGTAAAATCATATCATATCAAAATTTGAGTTAGTGAAAAGCTTAAGGAAGTAATAATTTTAAAATTAAAATTGATGGCAAATTGACTCGATCATGTATGATGGTATTCGTTGAGTTGACCAAATAATATTTTGGTTGAGCCAAGTCAAGCTATAACCTATAATAGTAACACTCAAGAGGGATAGCTGTGTAATAATCAAGTATTGTTAATGAAAGTTCATTGAATTCGAATGGTTAAACAAAATATTCTTTGTCATTTTGATTTGATATTTTTCGATCGGATAGTTTCAATAGTCATATAGCAATTGCATCCATCGAGCCAACCCAGTAATACATCAATTGCGATGAGCTAAGATGGTAAAAAGATAGTGTATTAGTAGAGCTAAGTTGAGCTACGATAGCATTTAACGAGCTAATTTATATCTAAGTTTTTTTTTGTAAAAAAGATAAATGATGGAGATAGAATTCGAGATCAATATCTTAAAAAATAAAATAATAAATCTTTACCAACTAACATAAGTCACTCCAATAGTGTAAGTCCAGCTGATTGGATGATATAGTATTTAAACTGAGTCAGGTTGCAGTGTCCACTAAGCTGCCATTTGTCATGCCTCTTATCTTACTTTAGCTTCAACATTTTCCATGTCCTTGACCTTTAAGGACTGGCAATCAGTCACATCTGTAGGCTTTTGACATCAACTTTTGGAATTCAGCATCTCTGCCAACCTCTTGTCCCAATGGAACAGAAAAAGGTACTGCTGATCAAGCTTCTTTTTTTTTGCCTTTTGCTTCTTGTGTTGCTTGTCAAGCAGTATCAGTGCTGTAGATTGATAGATAGATAGATATCTACTGTTTTCTGGTCTGTTCAGTTTATATATATATATATATATATATATATATATATATATATATATTTTATATATATCCTTCTGATGCGGCCATTTAGTTGAATGTAATTCCAGTGATGCAGCAATGGATATGTAAACCTGGCTTCTGAGTTGCAGCAACAATTCCAGGTTTGTGTTATGACCTGGTGCAACTCAGAAAAGCATATTATATTTTATGTTGAAATGGACTGTTTGGGACAAGAAAAAGCTGCTTGGTCCAAACACAATCAATAGCAGCTGCTAGTGGGGAGTCAATGGATGGTTGGATCTCTTGCTTTGCCACTGCTTTCATAAAATAAAGAATAAGATGCTGAGATGGCCACACCCTTCCTGATTCATAGAACCTCCAACACTGCAAGCCATGGTGCATCAGTCAAAATATAGGTCCATAAATGATAAAGCTTGGTCAATCATCACAAAGCATCTCATGAGACTTGTACATTTAAGATTTAAGTGCAGACCAAAAGTTGGCTTGTACTTGAGGACCCTTTGTTGTATGCTTACTCCCTTTTGCTAATGGCATGAAGAAAACCTCCTCATCTTAGATTGGCAAGTTGGAAGGAAAAGAAACAGTAGTTCCAAACTTCTAATTCTGCATTTTGCACATCCAAAATCCTGGGATCTCTTATCATCAGTTGGATATGGGTTTCTATTTGCAGTGTTTTATCTTGTGGAATTGCAGGCAGAGTGTTGATAAAGGTGGCAGTACTCTTTCATGCTTCTCATAAGTTCTGCACATCCAACATCATGGCTTGGGAGTTATGTAGGACACAGACATGATTAACTACAAATCTTGCTGCAAAGATATATAACAAAGTATTGTTATAGTGATCGAATGTGATGATAATTAATGGCATTGAAATGTATTTGGTATTGTAAGGCTTTCATCCACATGAACTGCATGGCATTGCTGCAGGCCTTGAATGAAGACTGTCTGTCACCAAATTTAATGCAGAGAAACACATCCATTTCTTCACAGCATTGATTCATTCGAACAATTCAACTGCGTCAAACACTCAATTTTATTACCCAGTTTTTCTGGTCATGTCAGGTTCCAAGCTACTCTATTCAAGTGTGGCATTTACAACAACATCACGAAAGAAGAGGATTAGCTCCTCATCATCCTCTGAGCCATGGCTTGCAGCTCCCCAAACTCATGGTGAGGTGTCCTCTTCCTGCAGAACTCTTGGGCGGAGACGTCCTCCCTGCAGCCCATCTGTTGCACGAGAAGCACTCCATCGGCGCCGTACTCCGAATCAGACTGCAGAAAGACGCTGGAGTTCTCTTGACACT
Source organism: Musa beccarii (assembly GCA_024322285.1). Classification (NCBI taxonomy): domain Eukaryota; kingdom Viridiplantae; phylum Streptophyta; class Magnoliopsida; order Zingiberales; family Musaceae; genus Musa; species Musa beccarii. The sequence goes on from CM044398.1 coordinate 23,695,381, forward strand.
GTTGATCCTCCAAAACTCTCGACAGTGCCGCTCTGTAAGCCAACTGTGCCTTCACCTGCATCACCTGCGCCTGCAGCACCGTTACCTATCAATGCCGGGAGAAGGATGAGTAAGTAGGGTTCTTCGCAACCATGCGTCCGAGCTGTAGCAGAATACAAGGAACAGAAAGATCACCTGCTGCTGGAGAGCAAAGATGTGGCCGACACAGCCGTGCACAGGGTCCTTGATCCGCGCTTGAGCCTCGTAGGCGATCGTGGCGACAGCCTCGCACCGATCGTGGACCGGAACCTGCGCCAAGAGCTTCGACACGTTGCTGGCGCCGAAGACCTTGTGGATGGCAGCGAACTGGGCCGGTGACTGGTCGGAGCCGAAGTAGGGCGCGAAGATGCAGTCCGACGTGCACTTCCTGCGCAGGAACTTGCACGCGCCGCATGGCGAGCCAGCCCCGGTCGCCATCGATGGGAGATCGATCGACTGCTGGGGTGTCAGTGACCTGAAGAGGCTGCAGGTGGTCTTTATAGGAGCTTTGGGGCGAGAGACATGGAAGGTAAGGGTGTAGGGTTTTGAGGGAGCAGTGCATTCAAGGCATGGCTGCTTCCATGGTATTTTATGGTGGAGTGATGAAGTGAGGCTCCATAAACTATGCATTTTGCGCCGAACGCCGCACTTTGAGACTCTCCATCGTGGCTGCTGTTGCTTTCTTCCAGGTTTGCACTACTCCTCCTCCCACCTGCTTCGACCAGTTACTCACCACCTAGTCGCCAAATCCTTCTTTGTTTACACCATTCTTTTCTTTAGATTAATGGGGAGGGTTGCAGCAGGCGCTTTCCACACAGCAGGGATTTGGAAGAACTCGAAGGTTTTCTCCATCATTCACTGCACTCTTATCTTCCTCAGTCTCGCATTAGATAGCATTAAAGAGGTGGTGACTTCAAATATGTTCATCCTTTTCTGTTGGCATCAGAAAACAGTGTGTGGGCTGATCATCAAATTTTTATGTTTTTTATGCATATAATGATTCTGGAGATTCAGAAAAGATGCTTCTAAAATCTTAGAAAATTAAACCTCTCAAAAGTTCCGAAATATCAACAATCATATGCAAATTTTGATAAAAAAATATATTACTCAATTCCATAAATATTATTTTCCCAAAATAATCAAGACTGGAAGAATTGAGCATTCAGGGAAGGCAACAATATAGGAATTATAATATTTTCTTCTGGTAATCCTTTGCTGTTGACAACACTTAAAAAAATATATAAATTTATCATTTATAGCCTCTTAATTATCAATTTTACCTTTTTTGCTTCTCACAACTAATGATTAGAAGAAGAAGAATAAAAAAAAAAAAAGGATGAAGAGCATATTAATGTTTATTTATATAAAGATATTTTAACAATATTAAAAAAATTTAATATATGATTGTAAATAGCAAATGAGGCTACAAATAAAAATTTCCATACATAATGGCAAAAATGATATGAAATTTAAGATGGCAGAAAATAGATTATAAAAAAAACATAAGAGCGACAAATTAATATAAAGTAGATAATTTTGATCTCAAAAGAGCTATTTTAGTTATGTAGCTAATCAGTAATATTCATATGCAAAGCAAAAACTTATTATGTTTTGATCCCATTTTGCTGGAAAATAATTTTTTATTAGTAATTTATAGTGTACATTTATCGAATATATATTAATAATTTACAAGGTATATATATATATATATGTATATGTATATGTATATAATATATATATATATATATATATATATATATATATATATATATATTCAATTTCAAGATGCAAATAAAGATTCTTAAAGGACTAAATAGTAAATGAAGCAAATGCACGGTAACGATAACCTCCTCACGTGGGTTCACGAAATGGACGGTCAGGATCGGCGGAGACAAACTCCAACCCGTGCTCGTCGGCTGGGGAATGGATTCCTCGCTTCGAGCTTAAAATATGATGGAACGGCTCGATAGGGTTCTTCCGGTCCGAGATCGCCCCGTCCCATCTTGCTTCGTCGCCCCGCAAGGGTACGCCCTGATCCCGGATTCTGCTCCCCCTTTCTCTTGGTTTTGACTTGATTTCTTTGGATCTGACCAGTGTGAAGATCGGATGTGTATCTTTGTCGTTTTAACTTCTCTTAGACAGAGATTGATCTGAGGGTTGTTCGAGACCAAGAAGTCGTGGAGGGTCTGAGGGATCACGTAGGATGAAGGATCGATGGGTAGATGCAAAGAGAGTGGGTTTGTCGTTGAAGAAGGCTAGGAGTTCCGAAGAAACTTTCCTGCTCGATTAGGGGGCCTGGGAATTGTCAGGTTTTGGAATAAGAAGCGGCATATGCTTCTGCTGCTGCGTAGACCAATCGAAGACAGTTGAGTTGCCTTTGCTTTTGGGAACAGTGGTTTTGAATTGATTAAGTGGATCGCTGATGTTCCCGAAAATTTCTGGCAAGGTCCAGATCCTAAAATGTTTGATGCCAATTTTGTAGCATGCAAAAACATGAATTCTAGGTTGGTAGATCACTGTCTTCACTAGTAAGCGTAGGATTAGTCCGTCTGTTACAGTACTGTTGCCCTTTAGCCATTTTCTTTGAGGAGAGAAAATTAGATCTTAGCTAATAATAAAACAAGAAAAATCGGGTTCGTTCAGTTTGAAGAATCTTTATGTCCATGTACTCTGAAGAAAGCTAATTCATGCATGCTTTACTGTATGAACACAATGTCCATGTTACATTACATTCATCATGGTAACCAAATTAAATAAGTCAAAGAAACGTCAAGAAAAAAATAGAGACCAAAGCATATCTCATAGTCAAGGAAAGGGAACCAAATCAAATAAATCATCGTAATGTTAGGGGGCTTTGTCATGCAATAATGGCATGCACCTAAGTGCAAGAGGAGTTACAGTGATTTATTGATTTGGTTCCCTTACTTTCACCATGAGATTTCGTATCTTAAGTTTAAGATGTCACATGTTTTGGTTATATTGGTTAAGTCTATTTTCTGTTTTGATAGTTGATTAATAAGTTGATATATAATAATGACCTAGGCCTAAGTGCTAGAGGAGTTACAGTTATTTGACTTGGTTCCCTTTCTTTGACCATGAAATAAGCCATGGCATCTAAGTTTTTCTTGTGGTATGATGCATTTAAACTCAAGGTTTTCAGCACTTTTCTGGGATCTAATTCTTTGCCAGTATTGGCTATTAGATGGTCCAGACCTGATGAGGAGCATGTGAGGCCCCATGGATGAAACTAATTTGAATTCGAATCTTAAGCTTAAGATGTCACATGTTTTGGTTATGTTGGTTCAGTCTATTTTCTGTTTTGATAGTTGATAAATAAGTTGACATACAGTAGTGACATGGACCTAAGTGCTAGAGAAGTTATGGTGATTTATTTGACTTGGTGCCCTTTCTTTGACCATGAAATAAGCTTTGGCATGTATTTTTTTCTTGTGATATGATGCATTTGAACATTCAGATATTTGTTATGAGTCATTGGAACTCGAAGTTTTCAGCACTTTTCATGGATCTAATTCTTCGCCAGTATTGGCTATCAGATGGTCCAGACCTGATGAGGGGCATATGTGGCCCATGGATGAATGAATTTGTATCTTAAGTTTAAGATGTCACATGTTTTGGTTATATTGGTTTAGTCTATTTTCTGTTTTGAGAGTTGATTAACAAGTTGATATACAATAATGACCTAGGCCTAAGTGCTAGAGGAGTTACATTTATTTGACTTGGTTCCCTTTCTTTGGCCATGAAATCAGCCATGGCATCTAATTTTTTCTTGTGGTATGATGCATTTGAACATTCAGATATTTGTTATGAGTCATTGGAACTCGAGGTTTTCAGCACTTTTCTGGGATTTAATTCTTTGCCAGTATTGGTTATCGGATGGTCCAGACCTGATGAGGGGCATGTAAGACCCCATGGATGAAACTAATTTGAATTTGTATCTTAAGTTTAAGATGTCACATGTTTTGGTTATATTGATTCAGTCTAGTTTCTCTTTTGAGAGTTGATAAATAAGTTAACGGACAGTAGTGACATAGACCTAAGTGCTAGAGGAGTTATGGTGATTTATTTGACTTGGTTCCCTTTCTTTGACCACGAAATAAGCTTTGGCATGTAATTTTCTCTTGTGATATGACGCATTTGAACATTCAGATATTTGTTATGAGTCATTGGAACTCGAGGTTTTCAGCACTTTTCTGGGATCTAATTCTTTGCCAGTATTGGCTATTAGATGGTCCAGACCTGATGAGGGACATGTGAGGCCCCATGGATGAAACTAATTTGAATTCGAATCTTAAGTTTAAGATGTCACATGTTTTGGTTATGTTGGTTCAGTCTATTTTCTGTTTTGATAGTTGATAAATAAGTTGACATACAGTAGTGACATGGACCTAAGTGCTAGAGGAGTTATGGTGATTTATTTGACTTGGTTCCCTTTCTTTGACCATGGAATAAGCTTTGGCATGTAATTTTTTCTTGTGATATGATGCATTTGAACATTCAGATATTTGTTATGAGTCATTGGAACTCGAGGTTTTCAGCACTTTTCTGGGATCTAATCCTTTGCCAGTATTGGCTATGAGATGGTCCAGACCTGATGAGGGGCATATGAGGCCCCATGGACGAAACTAATTTGAATTTGTATCTTAAGTTTAAGATGTCACATGTTTTGGTTATATTGGTTCAGTCTAGTTTCTGTTTTGAGAGTTGATAAATAAGTTAACAGACAGTAGTGACATAGACCTAAGTGCTAGAGGAGTTATGGTGATTTATTTGACTTGGTTCCCTTTCTTTGACCATGAAATAAGCTTTGGCATGTAATTTTTTCTTGTGATATGACGCATTTGAACATTCAGATATTTGTTATGAGTCATTGGAACTCGAGGTTTTCAGCACTTTTCTGGGATCTAATTCTTCTCCAGTATTGGCTATCAGATGGTCCAGACCTGATGAGGGGCATATGAGGCCCATGGTTGAATGAATTTGTATCTTAAGTTTAAGATGTTACATGTTTTGGGTATATTGGTTTAGTCTATTTTCTGTTTTGAGAGTTGATTAACAAGTTGATATACAATAATGACGTAGACCTAAGTGCTAGAGGAGTTACAGTTATTTGACTTGGTTCCCTTTCTTTGACCATGAAATCAGCCATGGCATCTAATTTTTTCTTGTGGTATGATGCATTTGAACATTCAGATATTTGTTGAGTCAATGGAACTCGAGGTTTTCAGCACTTTTCCATACCTCAATTTTTTCTTTTGTTTCTTCTCTAATTGTTAGAGATGACCTCCTGCTCTTGGAGGCTGAAATTTGTCTGATTGAATCTAATTTTGGTTGAAGTTTACACTTAAATCTCTAACTAACTTTACTCAATCTCTAGGTCTGTTTTTTAGACTCATTACATGTATATCAGAGAGGGAAAACTACTGGTATAAGCTTACTTCTAATGAGAATGAACTGTGGGTTTTGACCTATCAATCTTTTTTACCCTCTGTTTTATGGATATGGTTACGATTTGCAGAAGTAAATATTAATTCTTTCCAGAAAGTATAGTGTGATTCTTTTTTGAAAGATGAAAATCCAATTGCACTTGGTACTTTAATTGACCGAGTTAAAGTAGTAGTAGGATCTTGTATGAACTAAAATGCTGTGCTCATGTACTTTTTTTTAATTGAGTTACAACAAATGTACCAAAAATAGTGATTTTAGTGCTTGTTGCATGGAATTTGGGATATTATCTGTATAATTAGATTCTCAGTAAATTTAAGAGATTTTAACATTATATTTCTACTGTTTTCATAGATGTCGCAAACAAAAGAAGTGAGGTAAGCAGCTTTCAAAATCACTGGTGCAGTTGATGGTACCTTCTGTGACAAGCTTTTTCTCCTTCCAACAATGAATAGCTTTCTTCAGGTATACTTCCCGATCAGTGACACCTCCCCCAAGTAGACGTAGCAGATCAGTAACTCCATCTCGATCAAGGTCGAGGAGTCGCTCGAGGTACATGGAATTTTTGTATTTTATGAGTTGGTTCTCTTGAGGGCAGGCCTTGGTACAACGGTAATGTTGCTCCTTTATGACCCGGAAGACCAAGGTTCGAGTCACAAAAATAGCTTCTTTTAAATATGTAAAGGTAAGTCTACGTACATTGATCCTCCCTAGACCCCACATTGATAGGAGCCTCTTGCACTTGGTGCGCTTTTTTATGAGTTGCTTCTCTTGCTGCTGACCTTACCTGTTGTTTACGAAAGAGTAAGGTGGTTTTTTGTTTTTTTTTTTTTTTTGTGCTAATGACATGCATTTTGCATAACTGTGTATGTAACAGGAGCCAAGATTTTAGGGATCCAAGTAATCCTGGAAACAACTTGTATGTAACAGGCTTATCGACACGAGTAAGCAGCAGTGACCTTGAGAAATATTTTAGCAAAGAAGGAAAGGTATGACTTCAATGAAGTAGTAATGCTTTTCGTTATCAAATGTGAGTTACTGATACATAATATTGTCACACTAAAATTTTTAGCCGTGAATGTTAGCATGCAAACTTTTGGAAAATTTTCTTTAGCTTTCATTCATTTGATGTTATATTGCAACTTTTGTATGCTAAAACATGCTTAGCAGTTTTGTCAAGGTCAGATGGATGTGATAACCAGAAGGTTTCTGACTTATAAATTAAGGTCCAACATGTAGTATGTAGATGTATGCAAGGTTCTCAATCTTGCGTATCAGACCCATGCCAGTCCATGGCTGAACTGGTAGAAGTTTGGTCCATGCTAGCATACTGTTGCTTAATTATTTGTTGGAAATTATTGGTACATGCTTTTTTATGGAAATAAGTGTACTTTAGAAATTTTACAAGTATGAATGGAAGTCCAGATATATTGTTTAATTTTAGCTTTGGACATTTCTATCTCACTAAATGAAACTTTGCATGTTGTATAGGTTTCGGAATGCCATGTGATTGTGGACCCTCGCACAAGGGAATCTCGTGGTTTTGGTTTTGTAACAATGGAGACTGTGGAAGGTGCCGAGCGCTGTGTTAAGTACCTAAACCGTTCCGTACTTGAAGGCCGTTTAATCACAGTGGAGAAGGTAGCATAACTTTGTTTCTTGGATAGTGTTATGTAACAGTGCCTAATTTTTTTTACGTAATAGCACGTTGCTTCTTTTCATCTCGAGATGTGTTGCCTGATAACTTTTGGCATCAGGTTTGGTGTTGTGTAGCTTCATCGAAATATCCATATGTGCTCTTAACAGTCTGACCTCCCCACCCCAACCTCAGCACTACATCGACAGACATATCGAAGTCACGAAAATTCGACTTTATTATAGAGGATTGCATGCCGTGTATTCCTTTTTTACGCTGATTATTAACATCTTCTGGTATGCGCAATAAAATTATGTCCTGCTGTAATATTTAATTGGTTTTGGTTGCATTTTTGTTTTTGGGTTAGCACTGATACATCAATCATAAAACAATTATAAGAAAGGTGCTTTGACTTTTCTCAAGCGACTGACTAACCACATTCTTTTATCATGGTTTGCAAGTGTACCAGAATTACATGGTTCTGAACCAAATTTACAAAATGAAGATATTAACAATGAAATGCAACTTCACTGCCTGCTGTTCTCACTACTTTACTAAATGCTGTGCAATATCAGTTATAAGTGTCATGGTGTGTATGGTACAGTTCATGTTTACCCGTTCACTCTGTTCTTTTTGTTGTTTCAATGGCAGGCAAAAAGGAAGCGTGGAAGGACACCAACTCCTGGAAGGTATCGTGGTGCTAGAGAAAGAAGAGGTACATATTTCGTTCATCTGTGTCTGATGTCCTTGTGCTGTTCTCAAAAAATGATTCATGCATGTACTGCATTTTCGTTATATATTGCCCGTTTCTGAACATACCTTATATATATGTGTACTGTAAGTAATTGAATGATTATTTATGTTGCTGATATTGTAGTTATTTCCGTGTTCTTAAACTATGCTGGCCTCTTTAGAGCCGAAAGTTTTGCCATTACTCGAACTATTAGGATGATCAATTGCTTTTCCAATCATACTTTCTCGCAAGGTTAGTATCGGTAATTAATTGCATCTCATTTTTAAATTTAGTTGGTGAACTGATGAATATAGACTTTTCCCGGAACCAACGATTACCATGCAGATGCAATTTCTATCTCTGTTATTTATAATGTTTAAATGTGAAAAGTTTTGGAGCAATCTGATCTTTAAGATACAATAGATTTGAAAAACCTGGAAAAATTGGTCTTCTAATCTTTAGATGTGACAGGGAGTGGCCTTTGTATGTGACATTTCATCTCTTGTTTGTCTAAAGTAACCTCTATTATTTCAGTTTGTCCGGTCACCCTTTTGTCATTTAGGATGCTTTGCAGATTGCTAGATTTGATGTTCATAACATCAAAACTTTGCTGAATTAAATCCTCAGCTAGAACTCACTTTGATACTCTTTTTCGTTATTGAAGAAATTGAGAATTATTAGGAATGAACGGTTTGAACAAAGATGGCGGCAGCAAAAGGTGTCAGTGCCGTATGTGCATTTTAATTAAGCGCATGGTAATTTGAAGGACTAATTGCCGCAATGGTCCTTTACGTACCATTGTGCTGCTTTCATGCAACAAAATCCACCGTCAGATTGCGTTGCATCAGTTTGCTTGCCTAATTGTGCTCCACGGAGGTGATGAATTATTCACCTTGTTTCTAATAGCATGGTGATCTTTTTTTACTTCTCCTCATTTGGCAGAAATTGAGAATTATTAGGAATCGCGATCGCGGGCGCCTCGATGTGCTATTCACCATCCTGGTCACGTCATGCAACAAAATCCACCGTCAGATTAGGGATGGCAGGTCGCGATCTCGCTATTCACCATCCTGGTCACTCGATCGCTCGCTCTCGTTCGCGCTCAAGGGGTCGGCGAGACCGATCCTACTCACCATATGCAAGGGAATCTCATAGGAGGCGCAGGGAGCGATCCTTGTCGCGGACAAGCGACCGCAAATCCAACTAAGAACTACTGTGTGAGCTCCATCTCCTACATTTAAATCAGGATGTAGTTTCTCAAACTGTGATAAAGTTAAAACCATCCTTTCTTGTTATTATTGGACAGGAAGACAGAGAATTTAGATTGGTTTGGTTCATCTACAATGTCTTCCAGACACGATGCTCTTTCTGTATTCATGCGAACTAAGTTCCAACTATCCATTGTTCACTTTTACCCCCATACTAGTTTGGACTTTTGTCATATTTCACGATCTCAGGTGCAAGGGTTAAGAAAGCTGTACATTGTTTTGCCGTTTACAGACTTTGTCAAGGCTCTCCTAAAATCTAATAGCACGTTATCGTGACATGTTTCTTCAAGCATTGCTGAAGATTTTTTCACTTCGTTGTTGCAGGTTTATCTTTTTTTGTGCGCCAAATCTATCAAATGATCCATCAACACTCTCTCGAATGCTGACAATTCGTGATGTGATGATATTTGATGCATATCAAAGTAGCGTAAGAAGATTCTGCTCAATCGATAAATGGATATTTTTTCATTTGAATGCATTTGGGTTAACTATTTTCATCTCAACCTTCAGTTGGTTGTGGGGTGAGAAATGCACCTCCTGACGGAGCTTAGCTAAGCTTACTAGGAAGAGTGCAAGTGAGTTTTCAAACAAGAAAACATGACATACTAAAATAAAACCTAAAGTATCTCACTGTCTTGAAGAGGACTAACATGAGATAAGACATGAGGCTAAAAAGTAATAAGATAATACAAGAAAAATGAAAACTTAATTATGACGTGGAAAACGAACACCATAAATATAAACGTATGCTCATTTCATGTCAGAAGTCGATCTAATTGGGAAAATAATAATATAGAGTAGATCTTACTTAACTATTGCAAGTGGGGTCCACAAGGAGGAGAAAAATAGAAAAATAAAATATATATATAATGTCAGAAGTGGGATTTGAACCCACGCTCTCTCACGAGAACCAGAACTTGAGTCTGGCGCCTTAGACCACTCGGCCATCCTGACGTTGGTGATGTGTTCTGGCGAATGAACTTATATCATAGCTACACCAACTCTTCCGTCTCTCGAGTTTTGGAGAAAGGAAAAGAATAAGCACAATATGATATTTATGTTCATTGATAGACATAATTTAGTCATATTTAAAAATTTTAAAATAAGATCATAAATAGTAATAATTTTACAATAAGTAATCTTTAAAATAAATAGAGAGAAAAAAAAAGAGACGATCCAATGTACTTCGAGGCTTATGCATGTCGTCTTTACTATCCATTTGCTACCGTCGCTCCTCTTGTAGCTCTTTGTGAGGGCTAATCATAGAGTAGCGTATCTAGTTTGCTCTGTTTAATATTTTGGTCCCTATTCAATGTTAATTTATCCTAATACTATTTATTTTACTAACAAAAATGTTTAAAAAATAATAATTTTAATGTTTCAATTGATAATAATGAACAATGTCAACTATGACGAACGACGATGTAGGTGAGGGCCGTGGGTGACTGTTGTGAGTAAGAAGAACGATGATAAGAGATGAGAGTCGCTTTGCATTTGCGTCGACGCTGATGCAATTATCGATCGACGAAAGAGTCGCTCGGCATATACATCGATGTCACACAGTTGTCGAGAGATGAAATGGTCGCTCAACATCTGCATCGATGGTCCTTTCGTTGCTTGGCAACTACATCGATAGTTTTTACATCACTCAACAACTGTATCAATGACCCTTTTGTCGCTAGTAACTGTGTCGACGTTGACATCCAACATATGCAAAGCAGTCATCACCTTTTGTCGTCACTCTTCTCATCCACAATAATCATCCATGGCCCTAGCGGCATCGTTATTCGTCATAACTCATAAGCAATTAATAAGTTTGATCAATGTATCTCAGAGACACATATTATGATTCCAACTAGCTTAAAGGAATGAAGTTATGGTACATAGCTTAATTGCTTTTAGAAGACAAATAAACTCGGATTGTGAAAACCCTGCCAAACTAGCAGAAAGTTGTCGAACTTTTATTACCTGTAAAGTCATAGCGGTGGAAACTATCTAATGTTCCAAGAATCACACAATGAACACATCTATTGATTGCTCTAAATCTAGGTCAAAAACTAGATCAAACTCGGCCAGAAATTAGCCCAAAACAAACGGGCTTGTTGGTAATGACAATCATATGGATCTAATGTTTTTATCTCTATCATTTTTTGCTTGCCTTATTTAGTTTATTTTTAGGAATAATGACATATTACCTGTTGTAGTTCATTATCTTTATTATTTCGATCCCGAAGAGTTACATTAGTGTCTCTATAATCACAAAATATCTATATTCATTTATCCTAACATCGTTAGTTTTACTCGAAGGTCACTGAAAAGCGATACTATTTTGCAAGTGCATCGACGTTGATGCAAATGCTAAATGACTCTTTTATCGCTTAACAATTACGTTGGCATCAATACGAATATACTATGACTCTTATCTCTCATCATCACTATACTCATCCGCAATGACCACTCACGATCCCAATAGTATCATTTGTCACCATCAACTAAAATATTAAAATTATCTTTTTACCTTTTGTTCTTATTTTTTATTAGTAAAACCAATAATGTTAGGATGAATTGACCTACATATTTCAAAATACCAAAGATAACTAACTAAAAGAAATAATTTCTAATTAACTCTTATTTTATAAATATTTGCAATAAAGATATAAACAGTTACAATAACAATAAGCTGTAATATCAGAATTATAAGGTCAAGCAATCGCTAGTCTTTTATATAATTTTTAATTAAAACCAGCTCTAATGTCCACTTAATCCACTTATACATACATGTCATATACACTATTAATCCAAGCTAGAGCAGCTGTCTTCATCCATCAAGAACAGTTCAAAATGATAATTTAATTACATTTCACGGTTTGGTGTTACTGATCACATGTCAGTTCGCATCATTACCAACCTTCTTTATTCGCATACAAATGCATATGGAAATTATTTCATTTTTGCAATGAATGGATTCAAAATATTAGTTTCTATACTCAAAGATCGTGCATTGAATGAACTGCTGGGAGACTCAAATGCTGCGCAGAAGCCTCTTCTGGTAATCCAGAATGTGAAAACATAATGTTTGTCTGCATCCAAAGATGAGGTAATCAGCACATGAAGCTAAGACACCTTTCAAAATAAAATTGTAGATATAGGTTGTCTAGTATCAACTACATTTAAAGAGCAAAACCTATGCTTTTGGCAAGTACCTGTATATTATCATATCAAGCTGTAAAAAAATTGGGGAAGCAAGACAAGCTTTTCTTGCCTTGGATTTGAAACCATAGAATCCGGCATCCCTTTTTAACCCTACCTCTCTATTAAAGATGCATCAACAGCTGCAATATGAGCCAATGTGGTGCTCTTCCTTTTTGACAGATGGGAGGCTTCCAAGTTTATAATGAAGTTCTAATATGTTGAGAAGTTGTGATCTCGGAACCAAATATGACTGATGAAGTTGACCGAGTCATGAATCATTGTCGAAAAGCCTTTTCCAGTTAACCAGCGATGGGAACCCATTCACCTGCATGACAATGACAGTAACTTTGTGTCAGTCTGCACACAGCTAAATTAATGGAAGTTCCATATTGCAGTATTACTTCATCGGACTTTGCATTATTCACGAGTCATCATTGTGCCAGAAGTTCACCCCAGCTTGCAGCCTTTGAGAAAAGTTAATTAACATGGTTGTTTAATTCTAGTTATTTACCTCAAATTGACACCATTAAGGATCGGCAAACATGAAGAAACCCCAGATGATGTGGTAGTGGCCTCTTATTTGAGTAGAAATCAAGTCACTTCACATTCACAGTCCGTGTGCTACATAAAAGAGAATCTCATTCCAAGGCCCCTTAACTGGGTGATAGTTATATGTTAGTGCAATCACAAACTCATTTTCTTACATATCAACACTGAACTTTCAAAAACTTGGTTACGAAGGAAAAAATTCTTGAAGTTAACTTTCACCATTATCCCCAATCTATAAAGAGTACAAATAATCCGGGACACCATCAACAAGCTTGGAAAGAACAAAATATCTCAAATCTAAGTTATCCATATACCAAAACAGCATCATGAAAATTTTTGATACTTTATTCTGGATATTTAGTTCAAATCATCATCTCCAAATTATCAATGAAGGCAAAATTGTCCAGAATAGGTTATATTCATGTCTGGCTGTCACACTGTCAAACCAAAATTACTCATGCTTCCAGCTGTTTGATTCAAAAAAGAATTTTCTTTTCTGGAATCTTTTAGAAAGATTTTTTCCACTTTCGATTCCTCTAGAAGACCCTCAAAGGAAACAACATGATTGTCTCAGAAGTGATTGTGAAGCCAGTCATTGGGTTGGTATTCAACAAATAATGTACCTAGTTTGAGGCCATTAAAGACTAACATGCACACATAATGATCATACTATTATAATAATGTATATGAATATAATGAATAGAAAAGTGTCATAAGTTCTTACCATGCATCCTCTGGACAAAGCGCCCAAATTCTTTGAAATTGTGGGTGTACATGAGAACTGGGTTAAGCCTGAGGTATGTAAATGTTGATAAATGTCGTCCATCTGGATCACTCAATGGCTTAGCATTATCCAAGATCTTATTGTAATCATCTCTATCATAGCAAGGAAGAGCATTTTCACTAGCCATCGGTACAGAAACATCCCATGCAGCATTTAACACCTGATAATAAGACTGCATCTAATCAGCGGAAGTGTGCAAGCACAAAACAACTTTACCAATGGTTGTGTCATCACTGTCTACTAACAACAGTGGAAAAATAGATATACTAGTTGAAAGATGATAATCTTTCTACTTAATGCAACTCAGCCAGTGTTCTCCATATTGAAGAACGATTTTAGCACAAAAGATTGGCTACACAAAGTATATAAATTTAGAATGCAAGTTGCTGTTTGGCAAATTTTATGTTTAAAAATCCAAATGGCAGGTAAAATACCAATATATCAGGACTGGTTCAATATGATAATCACAAATTCTGACTCCACCTTATAGACATCAATAACCTTAACTGATATATGAACTTGAACAAATCAGGTGCCTCAAGAACCTTACACAAAAATGGACTTTTATAGAGATGGAATAAAACAATGCATCAAAGTTGGACCACGAGTAAGTAGCATACTGCAACAAATACATATTCCATTTCAATGTCAGATGAGATACTTTCAGCATGAGAGCCCGACAGCATAAAATAGCATCAGACTGGTTCAATTTTCCAAAGGGGAAACTTGAAAGAACTTGACAAGAGTTCAATAAACAATAAACACTATGAACAAGTCAGGAAATCCTGGATAAATATTTGAGGCAGAAGTCAGATACAAGCTATTCTACAATGGAGGCCACACATCTCTTGGTTCAAACAGATGTATATTTGCAAATGGCAAAGAAATCTGAGAAGGTGACATATTTCTAGGACCAAATTGTGAAAGTCGATAAAACAAGGCAGTGTCGACAGGCATTTCTTAGAAAAATGGACATCTGCCAAGAACATGAAAAAGTCAAACAACCTTTAAAATGTCATACGTGCCAAATCAAACCTTTGAGAATAACAATCCTTTACAGTGTCATACCTGCCAGACCAAACCCTCAGGATCTGCCATTGCTTCTGGGAAGTCCACATGTTGATCCAATGTGCGCAACTCAACACATGTAAAGTTCAATGTTGCCCCATGCTTCTTTAACATTGATGCAATTGGAGCATAGCCATCACGATTGCATGGGTTATAAAACCCAGCTGTTAACTCAGCAGCATGGCTGGCAGTTTTATACCACCAATGGACACCTGATATCTGCTTCAGCAATAAAAGAAAATACAACTAACACATGAAGAATAAGCTTATTCCTCTACAGTGTATATCAGCAATAAAAAAGAAATATGTAACTCCAACTTTTCTGAAGCTGGAAAGAGACTTTTTTCTTGTTCTGAAGAGAACCATATTTGAGTAAATATGCAAGAAACTCATAGCTGCAAATGAATATAAGACACATGCAATGCTTGGACAAAAGCCAACATAATTATTGAAAATAATTATGTTGAATTATTTTTAAAAACTTACTGAAACTTACTGAAAATAGCAAAAACCTTTGTACCTTAGCTTTAAAAAAAATTAACAGAAAATCCTCCAAATTGGTCAAATAGATAGGAAATGTTGAATGCAAGATAAATCTATTTTCGACTACTAAGTTTAACAAAAGCAGCCATCTGAGATATGAATTAAGCATTACAAGACAGACATTTTATTTTGAAATAAATTGATCATACACAACAAAATAAAAATATTCAACTATAACATAAATGAATTAATAACTAAGTCCAACCTTTGCTGCAATGCATGAGCCTTCAAAGGCCAATTTGGCCAGAGATAATACGACGTCTCCATGATCAATTAACACTTTTGAGTACCAACCAAGAAAGAATCTGCCATATGAGTTGTCATAATCACCTCCATCACGAAAAAATCCAGTTTCGTGAGGCTGGGAGTTATATGAGCCTGAATTTTTTGGCACTTTTCCTAAGAAGGGGTGCCCCCTAGCTTTTGCTGCCTCTTCCAAACTTTGAAGTAAATAAGCATCATAACACTGGAAAAGAGAACTTATTAGCTTCCATCTTTTCTTACAAAACTGTGATCAATAATAATTAGGGAATTTTATAAACATTTTATGAAAAATCATCTTGCTGACATGAAAATCAGATACACCAAGCAGTGAAAACCCAAAGATGACATTAACTATAACTTTTTCAAATCATATACAACTCCAAGAAAAGGAAGGAGAAGACATGAATTATGCCACCTGGAATTCGCCAATTCCTGGATATTTCCAACCATGCTTTGCTGGATAAGATGGGTAGCGCAGCTCCCCGCAAGGCCCTAATCCAATCTGAATCTCAGATATAGTGCCATCTTCAAAAAATTCATCGAACTCTACCCGGAAGCTTCTCATGTAGTCAAAATAAACCTGAAAAAGGCTATTAAAGAATATACAAAAATTGACTAAATAACCATTTAGATATTTCAATAAATTGTTTTGACATGTTGGTTTACAAATGAAAAAGGGAACAGAAAGCAGTGCATATTTTGCTAGTAGCTACCTGTTTTCTCAACTAAACTTCTATAGCAAGTGACACAAAGATAACCGAGATAAAATAACCAGGCAAGTTTCAAGTAAAACAAATAAAAAAGAAACATGAGGGCAAAAGAAGATAGCTTTGGAACAACAATAAGCTTCGCTTCCACATATTCTATCTCAGAAAAGGAACCACATTTAACTATTAATGCATACTCAGAATAATTATAAGAACAAACCAACATGTAATTTCATTGGACATATCAAATATGAGTAAAAGCAGAAATATGATCAAAATCATGTAGGGAAGAAAAAATGTCATAAAAAATTTTATCCTCATAACAACTATCACATTGGGGATTTGATTGCCAACAAACCTAATTACCCTTTTTCAGTGGACAAACATTTTTTTCTAATCCTTATCTTCTAGTAAAAATTACAGAGTTTGCCATTCAGCAGGTTTAGCTGATGGCCTGTTATGATGAATTGAACATCACGAAAAAAGGACAGCAAATAAATATCTAAAATGTTTATCCAGATCTAAGATGTATAAATTCCATAAGCCAATTATAGACCATAAGAGCCAGCCTGACACAATCCGAGGATAACATCCATGATCAGGATCTTGCAGTGCAGATCTTAAAGATGTAGCAATAACCTCCAATAGTCTGTCATTTGGTCCATATGTATGATCCAGATTGTAGAACATAAATCCTTCCAACAATGACTCCGAAGTACAAAGGTACTGAAAATGTAGTTTTGCAATAACATTGGAACAGGACAGGATCAAAATGCTACATGGAAATGTTCTGTTAATTAAATTGATGGAAAGGTGAAGTACCTCGACTGCTGTTCGGCCTCTTAATACTCTTTTCCTGTCTATTCCCAAAGAAAGGCACTCTGTGTTGCGTCTCCCTTCTCTGTCTGTGAAATAAATGTCTGGATTGCTGTTGCCAATTTCTATAACCCAATGAGGCAGAGGAATCCATACATCATCACCAACATTACCTCCACATTCATGAAATGACATCACAACCTTGACAATAGAATTCAAGAGAAGTCAAGTCAGATCAAATGTTATCTTTACAAAAATAAAAAGTCATTGAATAAAGTTAAACACACGATTCAATCATGATAAGGCCTACTGTAATATTAAATTATGGAGAAGAACACACAAATACAGATTACCTACACCTCTAGCTACAAATAGAAAAATGCCCAAAAAGCCAACCCTTCCGATGCATTTCCTTACATAGCAAACACCCTCTTATGTGGTTTACCAACACTGCTATCAAACTGACAATCAAAGCAAGGTTGTAATTCAACCCAGAGATTCAATTTCTATACTTTCTGCAGTTCAGATTCGATCACAAAAAGTCAATCTAAAAAGTCTAAAAGCACTATAAGACATCATGAAAATTCAACAAAACCGAATCAATTTAGAAACAACGTAATTATGCCTCAATAATCAGGTTTTTGGTAGAGAATAAGATATTGTATATGACTATTTATGATAGTCTTCGATTCATTGTTGCCAGTGAAATAAAAAAGACAATAATGCCCTTGTTTTTTAAAAAAAATATAATCTTTTTAAATTGGTATAATAGTCATTAACTGTAAATCTTGGTACTAGCCTTAAAGCAGAAAATTTAATGAAGTAAATCATTTTATTTAGGATCAATTAGTTTGTTCTCTTGACACAACTGAACTGCCTAAATCCTCAATTTCTTAAATTCTAGCACCTTAAATCCCTAATTGCATCATCATGAGTTGACATACCTTGTTTTTCACCATAATGAGAAGCCATGGAGGTGGCAGTGAAAATGAGATTAAATATGATAAAAAGCCTGCAGAGAAGGATATGTGATAGTGACAGGCCACAAAGTTAAATCAAAGGGTAAAAGGTGGGTCTAAATTAGAAATCTTAAGAAAAAGCATGATGCTAATGATGAAGAAAAACTTACAGCCTTAAAGCACAAAATTTAATGAAGTAAATCATTTTATTTAGGATCAATTAGTTTGTTTTCTCGACACAACTGAACTGCCTAAATCCTCAATTTCTTAAATTCTAGCACCCTAAATCCCCAATTACGCCATTATGAGTCGGCACACCTAGTTTTTCACCATAATGAGAAGTCATGAAGAAGGCAGTGAAAATGAAATTAAATAATGATAAAAAGCCTCGCAGAAGGATATGTGATAGTGACAGGCCATGAAGTTAAATCAAAGGGTAAAAAGTGGGTCTGAATCTGAAGTCTTAAAAAAAGTATGTTGCTATTGATGAAGAAAACCTTACGGTTGAGAGAAACAACTATGGTAATAGCTTATGCTTTGAATGATCCTAGGCCTTGAAGTGAAGTTGCAATTGTCTTAACTACAGTGAGGATTTGCATTGGTAGGTATTCTAGTTGCCATTTCTGTTTCTATATGAAAAGATTATAGAGCAAGAGGGCCCAAAGGTGCCCAACGTTTTTGTCCAATTAATGCGAACTGCATGTTCCACTGGGATTACCCACTCCCGTTTGAAACCGGTGATAAGTAATAAGCAAGAATAGCAACATGACAATCTTATTTACAACTTTCAATTTAGTATCATAAGGCATTGGTGGCAATGCTCATCAATAACAAACCCTACCTAATTAGCAATGTTGTCTCAGATGAAATCAAAACATTTCCTTGAGGCTTGAGCAGGCAATGGAACACACACATACATGAGAAATCCATAACACCGTTGGAAGAGAAGAGTTGGCAGGTAAACTTCACCTGAAGCTTAAGCTTCAGTTGCCGCACGATCTGAAAGAGATGCCTATAGCCATCCCAGTTATACACTCGAGGAGCAGAATCTTCAACGATTCCCCACCAGCAATCGACCATGACACCGTCAACCTTGATGGATTTTAATGCCCTCAGCTGCTCGACCAAGATCTCAGGATTGGCCAGATTGCCGTGATCATTAATGACATCAAGCTATCATCACTCCTCGACACAAAATAGCAAAATTAAGCACAAAACTTGAGCAGAAATTTAAAGTAACCCTCACGTATTACTAAGAACACATCGAACAACAGGATCAAAGACAACAATGATAATTTTCGGGCCAAAACAACTAAAATTCTGGAACAGACGGAACGACTCACAGGTAGCATTACGTAGACCGGGATGTACGGCGTGCCGGCGAAACAACGCTCCTCCATTTTCCGGGCAAGAACAATCACCTTAAGGCGAAAAAGGAAAGCGTAATTCTAGGGCATCAATCTCATTCAAGAGGAAGATTCGAGAAAATCGGCGACGGAATCGAGAAAGGCACCTGCTTCTCGTCGTCATCGGAGTTCAATAAAAGAGGGGAATCTCCGGAGATCTCGCCTTCGGATCGCTTGTCTCCGGCCATGGCAATGGCGGTGCGGCACCGGCGGGTGTAGGAGACGGGGGGAGGAGCGAAGGCGCCACCTCCGAGACGGCCAGAGGGGCGGTCCAGGAAGCGGAGGGCGCCGGCTGGGGAGAGCCTCGGAGGAGCGGCGGCCAGCGGACACCCGGCCGGGAGAATTGCACCGGAGTAGAGGCCCATGGAAATGCGATTACATACAAAGACGACTCCTCTAGGAATGAATGATATAGAGAAGCCAACGAAAAGTGGAAGCGTTAGCTTGTTCTCGTGAGTAATAATGAAAGCCAGGCCGTTTGACGTCCGACAGACTTACTCACCCTTACGCCCCCGGAAAGATTCAACGGGGCCCGCAATTTAGTCGCCAACCAATACGCAGGCAGGTGCGCGGGTAGAAGAAAATTCCATCAACGGGCGTACGGGGACTAACCTTATAGTTTCGATTGCAGCCGTCCGATTAGAGATCTTCAACCTGCAGCCGTCCGATCCAAGGGCCTTTAGAAAAGCCAGAACCAAAGCTGATTTGCTAGTTCAGAGATTAATCTAATATATATACATATATATAAATATATATATATATATGTGTGCATATGTATATATAAATATATATATATATACACACATGTATATACATGTATTTATATACATATATATACATGTATATACATGTATATACATATATGTATATATATATACGTATATATATATATATACATGTATATGTGTATATGTATATACATATATATGTATATATGTATATATATATATATATACATATACATACATATGTATACATGTATACATATGTATGTATGTATATATATACATATATATATAAATACATATGCATACATGTATACAAATATATATACATACATATGTATATATGTATACATATGTCTGTATTTATATATACATATACATGTATACATGTGTATATATGTACATGTATATACATACATATACATATATATATATATATATGTATATGTATATATGTATGTATATATACATATATATATATATATACATACATATATATATACATATATACATACATATATATATATACATATATACATATATATATATACATGTATATATATATATACATATATATATATATATACATATATATATATATATATATATATATATATATATATATATATATATATATATATGTTAGGACCAAGTCAGCACTAAGAGGGGAAGATGAATTAGTGCTATCGGAAAACGATCTCGATTTAAAAAACTTCATTTCAATAAAAAGCTTCATTCAATGAAAATCGATATCGAGTGCGCTTAACTTCAAAAAAAAATTTATAAGTGAGTGACGACAGTGATAAAAAGCATAAAACAAAAATTATAAAGAACATAACAGAAAGAAGCACACCAGGTTTATAGTGGTACGGTCATCCCGATCTAAGTCCACTCTTGATTCCTTTTCACTCGAGGTCACTCACATCCGGTAACGATTTTCTTTCCAACGGATGAAGATCAATTGTTCTTACAACACTTTCTCCTTTTGACGGGCTCAGGAAAGAATATTTACACCTCTTTTTTATAAGTGTTCCCTTACACACTTCTCTTAGGACTACTATTTAGATCTAAGAGGAGAGACTCTACACTTTTAAGATATTACAACCTTGGAATCACAGAATTTTTGTTTATCTATTTTGCTCAATTATTTCTATTTCAAGTAAAACAGTTGGAGTATTTATAAACCCCAAGTGGCTTCAAAATTAGAGCCAAACTTTCAAACACCCCGAGATTTTGGGATCTGTGGCGGTCACCGCTTATAGCACTAACATTGGACAATACCATCACGACATAGTCTTGGGAGACTATCTCGGAGACTGAGCTACCGCCTACTCTATCGATGCCACCGCCAGACCCACCTTTTGGGTCACTGATTGGATATTTCTCTTGGCACGATGCAATCCTAACTTAGGCCTAATTAGCCCTAATTACATTAAAACTAACTCAATTAGTCCCATAAATTATTTCGATTTAGACAAATTATTACAAGCATGAATCTTATGTTGTCTGGCATATCATTAGTTCATTGGCACTTCATCCGATCCTTCGGCATATCGTCCTTTCTTATGACCTATTGCTCAATCGGCATGTTGGCTGCGCAACTCCAATCTCCTTTGCAATATTCGTTCTTTTTGGCGGATGCCCAGAACTCATCGTTCAAGCCTTACGTCGTTGACCGATCCTCGTTTTATCCAATCTTACGACATGTTTCATTCATTAGGCCCAAAGTCGATTCCTCTGCTTTAATCAATTTACCTCTCCTTGATGAAGCTAGTCTTAGTCATTCAAAATGCAGATTAGATCATAAACTCTATCAATTGATTTAAATCGTCAAAATGAGATTCAACAATATATATATATATATATATATATATATATATATATATAATATTTTTAATCATTCCATTTACCCATTTGCATTTTAGTTGGTATCTAAATATCAAAAAATTCAAAAACATAGGTAAATATAATTAAAATTAATCTTTGATCTTTAGCATAATGATTTTACTATCCTTCAAGATATTAATTTATACCTACAGATTAGTATTTTTTTGGTATTGTGTCCAGTAACATTTAAGTTTTTGGTGAAGATACTAAAGTATCCTTTGGGTATTTTGACCATGAATACTTTTAATACTCAGTAGTAACCTCAGTTAATATTACTTAACCTAAATTTAATGCTAATGGGGGTTTGTCTTTGTCTTTTTTGAAGGATGTCATGTGGTATCAGAAACTGTTCATCACTCCAAATCCTGCTCCTGTGATTGCTCTCGTCGACCGGCAGCCTTTGGGGAATACTTCTGCCTTCCATTACGGCATGCAAGGCGAGGAGATGGATGTGGCGGGAGATGCGGTGATTAGTACACAATGTGCTCAACGTGTCAAGGACAAGTGACGGCAGGGCTCGTACATGACCACCACCAGCTCGGCCGGAACACCCTACACGTTCTCAACCCGTCTCGGGCCGCGCCATGTGGCGCCCGCGGTCGACGTGTGTTCCCGACGCTCCAGCCCCTCGTGCCCGCTGTTTGGCCTCCAGCTGCCACCGGCCACGCGCTGCATCCACGAAGCCGCCGCCTCACGTCTCTTGTCGTCGGTGGAGTCCCGTGGCCGTAGCGTACTGTCCTCGTGCTTGTCCTCTCCTCAACGGCCTCCGAAAAAAGCTTGACTTTGCCGGTGATTGGAGAGCCACGATGAACATCGATCGTTCGGCCGATCGCGGTTGTCAACTTCTCGCGTGTTCTGTGGTGGCGGGACAAGCTGGCGCGTTGGTCAACGAAGTTCGTCACCGGCCTTTCATGTCTCTTGCCTCTCTCTCTCTCTCTCACGAAAGAAAGAAAGAAAGAGAGAGAGAGAGAGAGAGAGAGAGAGAAAGAATCCAGAAAACAAAGCTTTAACGCATCATTATGCAGCAAGAGAGAGAGAGAGAGAGTACCCTCCCTCCACTATAAAAGGAACAACAGAGAAACACCATCGTTGATTGAGATAGGAGTTTACCATATAAAGAAGAAAGGACTCGTAGATAGATCACTGATCATGGAGTTCCGTCCAGGCAATGCTTGGGCTTGGCTATGGGAGTTCTGCTCCTGTTCTTGCTTTCCGGAGCCGTCTGCATCTTCTGGCTCTTGCCGGCCGTCAAGTGGCGCCGGCTCAGGAAAAACGGCCTTGCTGGCCCTCCTCACTCTTCCCCTTGGGGAACCTGGTGGAGATGAGCAAGAAGGAGGAGAGACTTCATCTCGGGCTCGTCGAGCATCGCACATGATATCCACTCTCGCGTACTCCCTTACTTCTCCCGATGAGAGAAGCTTACGGTAATGGCATCATGCATGCATTTGTCTCTTCAATATGGACTTTGCTGAATTAAATCCTCAGTAACTTTTATACTCATGATTTGAACAAAGATGGCGGCAGAGGTGTCAGTGCCGTATGTCGCGCATGGTAATTTGAAGGACTAATTGCGGCAATGGTCCTTTATGTACCATTGGCAGCTTTCAGAATCCACCGTCAGATGCAAGTTTGCTTACTAATTGTGCTCCCGGAGGTGATGAATTATTTCACCTTGTTTCAATCGTAGCGCTCGAAGCTATTCACCATCCTGGTCACGTCGTAGGGATCGCTCGCGATCTCGCTCTCGTTCTCGTTCTCGTTCGCGCTCAAGGGGTCGGCGAGACCGATCCTACTCACCATATGCAAGGGAATCTCATAGGAGGCGCAGGGAGCGATCCTTGTCGCGGACAAGCGACATAAATCAACTAAAGAACTACTGTGTGAGCTCCATCTCCTACATTTAAATTCAAACTGTGATAAAGTTAAAACCATCCTTTCTTGTTATTATTGGACAGGAAGACAGAGAATTTAGATTGGTTTGGTTCATCTACAATGTCTTCCAGACACGATGCTCTTTCTGTATTCATGCTGAACTAAGTTCCAACTATCCATTGTTCACTTTTACCCCATACTAGTTTGGACTTTTGTCATATCACGATCTCAGGTGCAAGGGTTAAGAAAGCTGTACATTGTTTTCGTTTACAGACAACGTTATCGTGACATGTTTCTTCAAGCATTGCTGAAGATTTTTCACTTCCAGGTTTATCTTTTTTGTGCGCCAAATCTATCAAATGATCCATCAACCTCTCTCGAATGCTGACAATTCGTGAAGCATATCAAAGTAGCGTAAGAAGATTCTGCTAATCGATTGGATATTTTTCATTTGAATGCATTTGGGTTAACTATTTTCATCTCAACCTTCAGTTGGTTGTGGGGTGAGAAATGCACCTCCTGACGGAGCTTAGCTAAGCTTACTAGGAAGAGTGCAAGTGAGTTTTCAAACAAGAAAACATGACATCAAAATAAAACCTAAAGTATCTCACTGTCTTGAAGAGGACTAACATGAGATAAGACATGAGGCTAAAAATTAATAAGATAATACAGAAAAATGAAAACTTAATTATGACGTCATAAATATAAACGTATGCTCATTTCATGTCAGAGTCGATCTAATTGGGAAAATAATAATAAGTAGATCTTACTTAACTATTGCAAGTGGGGTCCACAAGGAGGAGAAAAATAGAAAAATAAAATATATATATAATGTCAGAAGTGGGATTTGAACCCACGCTCTCTCACGAGAACCAGAACTTGAGTCTGGCGCCTTAGACCACTCAGCCATCCTGACGTTGGTGATCATATCATAGCTACACCAACTCTTCCGTCTTTCTGAGTTTTGGAGAAAGGAAAGAATAAGCACAATATGATATTTATGTTCATTGATAGACATAATTTAGTCATATTTAAAAATTTTAAAATAAGATCATAAATAGTAATAATTTTACAATAAGTAATCTTTAAAATAAATAGAGAGAAAAAAAAGAGACGATCCAATGTACTTGAGGCTTATGCATGTCGTCTTTACTATCCATTTGGCTATCGCTCCTCTTGTAGCTCTTTGTGAGGGCTAATCATAGATTAGCGTATAGTTTGCTCTGTTTAATATTTTGGTCCCTATTCAATGTTAATTTATCCTAATACTATTTATTTTACTAACAAAAATGTTTAAAAATAATAATTTTAATGTTTCAATTGATAATAAACAATGTCAACTATGATAAACGCATTTGATGTAGGTGAGGGCCGTGGGTGATTGTTGTGAGTAAGAAGAACGATGATAAGAGATGAGAAAGCTTTGCATTTCGGCATTATCGATCGACGAAAGAGTATTTCGGCATATACATCGAAGCTTTCGAGAGATGAAATGGTCGCTCAACATCTGCATCGATGGTCCTTTCGTTGCTTGGCAACTACATCGATAGAATTTTACATCACTCAACAAGCTGTATCAATGACCCTTTTGTCGCTAGTAGCGTATCGAAGCGTTGACATCCAACATATAGCGGTCATCACCTTGTCGTCACTCTTCTCATCCACAATAATCATCCATGGCCCTAGCATGGCATCGTTATTTCATAACTCATAAGCAATTAATAAGTTTGATCAATGTATCTCAGAGACACATATTATGATTCCAACTAGCTTAAAGGAATGAAGTTATGGTACATAGCTTAATTGCTTTTAGAAGACAAATAAACTCGGATTGTGAAAACCCTGCCAAACTAGCGAAAGTTGTCGAACTTTTATTACCTGGAAGTCATAGCGGTGGAAACTATCTAATGTTCCAAGAATCACACAATGAACACATCTATTGATTGCTCTAAATCTAGGTCAAAAACTAGATCAAACTGAAATTAGCCCAAAACAAGCGGGCTTGTTGGTAATGACAATCATATGGATCTAATGTTTTTATCTCTATCATTTTTGCTTGCCTTATTTAGTTTATTTTAGGAATAATGACATATTACTGTTGCTAGTTCATTATCTTTATTATTTGATCAGAAGAGTTACATTAGTGTCTCTATAATCTAAAATATCTATATTCATTTATCCTAACATCGTTAGTTTTACTAACGAAAGCATAAAAATATAAACGAGTTGAAGGTCACTGAAAAGCGATACTATTTTGCAAGTGCGTCGACGTTGATGCAAATGCTAAATGACTCTTTATAACAATTTTGGCATCAATGCGAATATACTATGACTCTTATCTCTCATCATCACTATACTCATCCGCAATGACCACTCACGATCCCAATAGTATCATTTGTCACCATCAACTGAAATATTAAAATTATCTTTTTACCTTTTGTTCTTATTTTTTATTAGTAAAACCAATAATGTTAGGATGAATTGACCTACATATTTCAAAATACCAAAGATAACTAACTAAAAGAAATAATTTCTAATTAACTCTTATTTTATAAATATTTGCAATAAAGATATAAACAGTTACAATAACAATAAGCTGTAATATCAGAATTATAAGGTCAAGCAATCGCTAGTCTTTTATATAATTTTTAATTAAAACCAGCTCTAATGTCCACTTAATCCACTTATACATACATGTCATATACACTATTAATCCAAGCTAGAGCAGCTGTCTTCATCCATCAAGAACAGTTCAAAATTGATAATTTAATTACATTTCACGGTTTGGTGTTACTGATCACATGTCAGTTCGACATCATTACCAACCTTCTTTATTCGCATACAAATGCATATGGAAATTATTTCATTTTTGCAATGAATGGATTCAAAATATTAGTTTCTATACTCAAAGATCGTGCATTGAATGAACTGCTGGGAGACTCAAAATGCTGCGCAGAAGCCTCTTCTGGTAATCCAGAATGTGAAAACATAATGTTTGTCTGCATCCAAAGATGAGGTAATCAGCACATGAAGCTAAGACACCTTTCAAAATAAAATTGTAGATATAGGTTGTCTAGTATCAACTACATTTAAAGAGCAAAACCTATGCTTTTGGCAAGTACCTGTATATTATCATATCAAGCTGTAAAAAAATTGGGGGAAGCAAGACAAGCTTTTCTTGCCTTGGATTTGAAACCATAGAATCCGGCATCCCTTTTTTAACCCTACCTCTCTATTAAAGATGCATCAACAGCTGCAATATGAGCCAATGTGGTGCTCTTCCTTTTTTGACAGATGGGAGGCTTCCAAGTTTATAATGAAGTTCTAATATGTTGAGAAGTTGTGATCTCGGAACCAAATATGACTGATGAAGTTGACCGAGTCATGAATCATTGTCGTAAAGCCTTTTCCAGTTAACCAGCGATGGGAACCCATTCACCTGCATGACAATGACAGTAACTTTGTGTCAGTCTGCACACAGCTAAATTAATGGAAGTTCCATATTGCAGTATTACTTCATCGGACTTTGCATTATTCACGAGTCATCATTGTGCCAGAAGTTCACCCCAGCTTGCAGCCTTTGAGAAAAGTTAATTAACATGGTTGTTTAATTCTAGTTATTTACCTCAAATTGACACCATTAAGGATCGGCAAACATGAAGAAACCCCAGATGATGTGGTAGTGGCCTCTTATTTGAGTAGAAATCAAGTCACTTCACATTCACAGTCCGTGTGCTACATAAAAGAGAATCTCATTCCAAGGCCCCTTAACTGGGTGATAGTTATATGTTAGTGCAATCACAAACTCATTTTCTTACATATCAACACTGAACTTTCAAAAACTTGGTTACGAAGGAAAAAATTCTTGAAGTTAACTTTCACCATTATCCCCAATCTATAAAGAGTACAAATAATCCGGGACACCATCAACAAGCTTGGAAAGAACAAAATATCTCAAATCTAAGTTATCCATATACCAAAACAGCATCATGAAATTTTTGATACTTTATTCTGGATATTTAGTTCAAATCATCATCTCCAAATTATCAATGAAGGCAAAATTGTCCAGAATAGGTTATATTCATGTCTGGCTGTCACACTGTCAAACCAAAATTACTCATGCTTCCAGCTGTTTGATTAAAAAAAGAATTTTCTTTTCTGGAATCTTTTAGAAAGATTTTTTCCACTTTCGATTCCTCTAGAAGACCCTCAAAGGAAACAACATGATTGTCTCAGAAGTGATTGTGAAGCCAGTCATTGGGTTGGTATTCAACAAATAATGTACCTAGTTTGAGGCCATTAAAGACTAACATGCACACATAATGATCATACTATTATAATAATGTATATGAATATAATGAATAGAAAAGTGTCATAAGTTCTTACCATGCATCCTCTGGACAAAGCGCCCAAATTCTTTGAAATTGTGGGTGTACATGAGAACTAGGTTAAGCCTGAGGTATGTAAATGTTGATAAATGTCGCCCATCTGGATCACTCAATGGCTTAGCATTATCCAAGATCTTATTGTAATCATCTCTATCATAGCAAGGAAGAGCATTTTCACTAGCCATCGGTACAGAAACATCCCATGCAGCATTTAACACCTGATAATAAGACTGCATCTAATCAGCGGAAGTGTGCAAGCACAAAACAACTTTACCAATGGTTGTGTCATCACTGTCTACTAACAACAGTGGAAAAATAGATATACTAGTTGAAAGATGATAATCTTTCTACTTAATGCAACTCAGCCAGTGTTCTCCATATTGAAGAACGATTTTAGCACAAAAGATTGGCTACACAAAGTATATAAATTTAGAATGCAAGTTGCTGTTTGGCAAATTTTATGTTTAAAAATCCAAATGGCAGGTAAAATACCAATATATCAGGACTGGTTCAATATGATAATCACAAATTCTGACTCCACCTTATAGACATCAATAACCTTAACTGATATATGAACTTGAACAAATCAGGTGCCTCAAGAACCTTACACAAAAATGGACTTTTATAGAGATGGAATAAAACAATGCATCAAAGTTCGACCACGAGTAAGTAGCATACTGCAACAAATACATATTCCATTTCAATGTCAGATGAGATACTTTCAGCATGAGAGCCCGACAGCATAAAATAGCATCGGACTGGTTCAATTTTTCAAAGGGGGAACTTGAAAGAACTTGACAAGAGTTCAATAAACAATAAACACTATGAACAAGTCAGGAAATCCTGGATAAATAATTGAAGAAGAAGTCAGATACAAGCTATTCTACAATGGAGGCCACACATCTCTTGGTTCAAACAGATGTATATTTGCAAATGGCAAAGAAATCTGAGAAGGTGACATATTTCTAGGACCAAATTGTGAAAGTCGATAAAACAAGGCAGTGTCGACAGGCATTACTTAGAAAAATGGACATCTGCCAAGAACATGAAAAAGTCAAACAACCTTTATAATGTCATATGTGCCAAATCAAACCTTTGAGAATAACAATCCTTTACAGTGTCATACCTGCCAGACCAAACCCTCAGGATCTGCCATTGCTTCTGGGAAGTCCACCTGTTGATCCAATGTGCGCAACTCAACACATGTAAAGTTCAATGTTGCCCCATGCTCCTTTAACATTGATGCAATTGGAGCATAGCCATCACGATTGCATGGGTTATAAAACCCAGCTGTTAACTCAGCAGCATGGCTGGCAGTTTTATACCACCAATGGACACCTGATATCTGCTTCAGCAATAAAAGAAAATACAACTAACACATGAAGAATAAGCTTATTCCTCTACAGTGTATATCAGCAATAAAAAAGAAATATGTAACTCCAACATTTCTGAGGCTGGAAAGAGACTTTTTTCCTGTTCTGAAGAGAACCATATTTGAGTAAATATGCAAGAAACTCATAGCCGCAAATGAATATAAGACACATGCAATGCTTGGACAAAAGCCAACATAATTATTGAAAATAATTATGTTGAATTATTTTTCAAAACTTACTGAAACTTACTGAAAATAGCAAAAACCTTTGTACCTTAGCTTTAAAAAAATTTAACAGAAAATCCTCCAAATTGGTTAAATAGATAGGAAATGTTGAATGCAAGATAAATCTATTTTCGACTACTAAGTTTAACAAAAGCAGCCATCTGAGATATGAATTAAGCATTACAAGACAGACATTTTATTTTGAAATAAATTGATCATACACAACAAAATAAAAATATTCAACTATGACATAAATGAATTAATAACTAAGTCCAACCTTTGCTGCAATGCATGAGCCTTCAAAGGCCAATTTGGCCAGAGATAATACGAGGTCTCCATGATCAATTAACACTTTTGAGTACCAACCAAGAAAGAATCTGCCATATGAGTTGTCATAATCACCTCCATCACGAAAAAATCCAGTTTCCTGAGGCTGGGAGTTATATGAGCCTGAATTTTTTGGCACTTTTCCTAAGAAGGGGTGCCCCCTAGCTTTTGCTGCCTCTTCCAAACTTTGAAGTAAATAAGCATCATAACACTGGAAAAGAGAACTTATTAGCTTCCATCTTGTCTTACAAAACTGTGATCAATAATAATTAGGGAATTTTATAAACATTTTATGAAAAACCATCTTGCTGACATGAAAATCAGATACACCAAGCAGTGGAAACCCAAAGATGACATTAACTATAACTTTTTCAAATCATATACAACTCCAAGAAAAGGAAGGAGAAGACATGAATTATGCCACCTGGAATTCGCCAATTCCTGGATATTTCCAACCATGCTTTGCTGGATAAGATGGGTAGCGCAGCTCCCATAAGGCCCTAATCCAATCTGAATCTCAGATATAGTGCCATCTTCAAAAAATTCATCGAACTCTACCCGGAAGCTTCGCATGTAGTCAAAATAAACCTGAAAAAGACTATTAAAGAATATACAAAAATTGACTAAATAACCATTTAGATATTTCAATAAATTTTTTTGACATGTTGGTTTACAAATGAAAAAGGGAACAGAAAGCAGTGCATATTTTGCTAGTAGCTACCCGTTTTCTCAACTAAACTTCTATAGCAAGTGACACAAAGATAACCGAGATAAAATAACCAGGCAAGTTTCAAGTAAAACAAATAAAAAAGAACATGAGGGCAAAAGAAGATAGCTTTGGAACAACAATAAGCTTCGCTTCCACATATTCTATCTCAGAAAAGGAACCACATTTAACTATCAATGCATACTCAGAATAATTATAAGAACAAACCAACATGTAATTTCATTGGACATATCAAATATGAGTAAAAGCAGAAATATGATCAAAATCGTGTAGGGAAGAAAAAATGTCATAAAATTTTTTATCCTCATAACAACTATCACATTGGGGATTTGATTACCGACAAACCTAATTTCCCTTTTTCAGTGGACAAACATTTTTTTCTAATCCTTATCTTCTAGTAAAAATTACAGAGGTTGCCATTCAGCAGGTTTAGCTGATGGCCTGTTATGATGAATTGAACATCACGAAAAAAGGACAGCAAATAAATATCTAAAATGTTTATCCAGGTCTAAGATGTATAAATTCCATAAGCCAATTATAGACCATAAGAGCCAGCCTGACACAATCCGAGGATAACATCCATGATCAGGATCTGGCAGTGCAGATCTTAAAGATGCAGCAATAACCTCCAATAGTCTGTCATTTGGTCCATATGTATGATCCAGATTGTAGAACATAAATCCTTCCAACAATGACTCCGAAGTACAAAGGTACTGAAAATGTAGTTTTGCAATAACATTGGAACAAGACAGGATCTAAATGCTACATGGAAATGTTCTGTTAATTAAATTGATGGAAAGGTGAAGTACCTCGACTGCTGTTCGGCCTCTTAATACTCTTTTCCTGTCTATTCCCAAAGAAAGGCACTCTGTGTTGCGTCTCCCTTCTCTGTCTGTGAAATAAATGTCTGGGTTGCTGTTGCCAATTTCTATAACCCAATGAGGCAAAGGAATCCATACATCATCACCAACATTACCTCCACATTCATGAAATGACATCACAACCTTGACAATAGAATTCAAGAGAAGTCAAGTCAGATCAAATGTTATCTTTACAAAAATAAAAAGTCGTTGAATAAAGTTAAACACACGATTCAATCATGATAAGGCCAACTGTAATATTAAATTATGGAGAAGAACACACAAATACAGATTACCTACACCTCTAGCTACAAATAGAAAAAAGCCCAAAAAGCCAACCCTTCCGATGCATTTCCTTACATAGCAAACACCCACTTATGTGGTTTACCAATGCTGCTATCAAACTGACAATCAAAGCAAGGTTGTAATTCAACCCAGAGATTCAATTTCTATACTTTCTGCAGTTCAGATTCGATCACAAAAAGTCGATCTAAAAAGTCTAAAAGCACTATGAGACATCATGAAAATTCAACAAAACCGAATCAATTTAGAAACAACGTAATTATGCCTCAATAATCAGGTTTTTGGTAGAGAATAAGATATTGTATATGACTATTTATGATAGTCTTCGATTCATTGTTGCCAGTGAAATAAAAAAGACAACAATGCCCTTGTTTTTTTAAAAAATATAATCTTTTTAAATTGGTATAATAGTCATTAACTGTAAATCTTGGTACTAACCTTAAAGCAGAAAATTTAATGAAGTAAATCATTTTATTTAGGATCAATTAGTTTGTTCTCTTGACACAACTGAAGTGCCTAAATCCTCAATTTCTTAAATTCTAGCACCTTAAATCCCTAATTGCATCATCATGAGTTGACATACCTTGTTTTTCACCATAATGAGAAGCCATGAAGGAGGCAGTGAAAATGAGATTAAATATGATAAAAAGCCTGCAGAGAAGGATATGTGATAGTGACAGGCCACAAAGTTAAATCAAAGGGTAAAAGGGGGGTCTAAATTAGAAATCTTAAGAAAAAGCATGATGCTAATGATGAAGAAAAACTTACAGCCTTAAAGCACAAAATTTAATGAAGTAAATCATTTTATTTAGGATCAATTAGTTTGTTTTCTCGACACAACTGAACTGCCTAAATCCTCAATTTCTTAAATTCTAGCACCCTAAATCCCCAATTACGCCATTATGAGTCGGCACACCTAGTTTTTCACCATAATGAGAAGTCATGAAGAAGGCAGTGAAAATGAAATTAAATAATGATAATAGGCCTCGCGGAAGGATATGTGATAGTGACAGGCCATGAAGTTAAATCAAAGGGTAAAAAGTGGGTCTGAATCTGAAGTCTTAAAAAAAACATGATGCTATTGATGAAGAAAACCTTACGGTTGAGAGAAACAACTATGGTAATAGCTTATGCTTTGAATGATCCTAGGCCTTGAAGTGAAGTTGCAATTGTCTTAACTACAGTGAGGATTTGCATTGGTAGGTATTCTAGTTGCCATTTCTGTTTCTATATGAAACGATTATAGAGCAAGCGGGCCCAAAGATGTCCAACATTTTTGTCCAATTAATGCGAACTGCATGTTCCACTGGGATTACCCACTCCCGTTTGAAACCAGCAATAAGTAATAAGCAAGAATAGCAACATGACAATCTTATTTACAACTTTCAATTTAGTATCGTAAGGCATTGGTGGCAATGCTCATCAACAACAAACCCTACCTAATTAGCAATGTTGTCTCAGATGAAATCAAAACATTTCCTTGAGGCTTGAGCAGGCAATGGAACACACACATACATGATAAATCCATAACACCGTTGGAAGAGAAGAGGTTGGCAGGTAAACTTCACCTGAAGCTTAAGCTTCAGTTGCCGCACGATCTGAAAGAGATGCCTATAGCCATCCCAGTTATACACTCGAGGAGCAGAATCTTCAACGATTCCCCACCAGCAATCGACCATGACACCGTCAACCTTGATGGATTTTAATGCCCTCAGCTGCTCGATCAAGATCTCAGGATTGGCCAGATTGCCGTGATCATTAATGACATCAAGCTATCATCACTCCTCGACACAAAATAGCAAAATTAAGCACAAAACTTGAGCAGAAATTTAAAGTAACCCACACGTATTACTAAGAACACATCGAACAACAGGATCAAAGACAACAATGAGAATTTTCGGGCCAAAACAACTAAAATTCTGGAACAGACGGAACGACTCACAGGTAGCATTACGTAGACCGGGATGTACGGCGTGCCGGCGAAACAACGCTCCTCCATTTTCCGGGCAAGAACAATCACCTTAAGGCGAAAAAGGAAACCGTAATTCTAGGGCATCAATCTCATTCAAGAGGAAGATTCGAGAAAATCGGCGACGGAATCGAGAAAGGCACCTGCTTCTCGACGTCATCGGAGTTCAATAAAAGAGGGGAATCTCCGGAGATCTCGCCTTCGGATCGCTTGTCTCCGGCCATGGCAATGGCGGTGCGGCACCGGCGGGTGTAGGAGACGGGGGGAGGAGCGAAGGCGCCACCTCCGAGACGGCCAGAGGGGCGGTCCAGGAAGCGGAGGGCGCCGGCTGGGGAGAGCCTCGGAGGAGCGGCGGCCAGCGGACACCCGGCCGGGAGAATTGCACCGGAGTAGAGGCCCATGGAAATGCGATTACATACAAAGACGACTCCTCTAGGAATGAATGATATAGAGAAGCTAACGAAAAGTGGAAGCGTTACCTTGTTCTCGTGAGTAATAATGAAAGCCAGGCCGTTTGACATCCGACAGACTTACTCACCAGGTCGCCCCCAGAAAGATTCAACGGGGCCCGCAATTTAGTCGCCAACCAATACGCAGGCAGGTGCGCGGGTAGAAGAAAATTCCATCAACGGGCGTACGGGGACTAACCTTATAGTTTCGATTGCAGCCGTCCGATTAGAGATCTTCAACCTGCAGCCGTCCGATCCAAGGGCCTTTAGAAAAGCCAGAACCAAAGCTGATTTGCTAGTTCAGAGATTAATCTAATATATATACATATATATATAAATATATATATATATATGTGTGCATATGTATATATAAATATATATATATATATACACACATGTATATACATGTATTTATATACATATATATACATGTATATACATGTATATACATATATGTATATATATATGTATATATATATATATACATGTATATGTGTATATGTATATACATATATATGTATATATGTATATATATACATATACATACATATGTATACATGTATACATATGTATGTATGTATATATATACATACATACATATATATGTATGTATACATGTATACATATATATATATATATACATATACATGTATACATATGTATATATGTACATGTATATACATACATATACATATATGTATATATATATATGTATATGTATATATGTATATATGTATATATATATATATATATATATATATACATACATATATATATATATATATACATACATATATATATATATATATACATGTATATATACATGTATATATACATATATATATATATATATATATATATATATATATATATATATATATATATATATATATATGTTAGGACCAAGTCGACACTAAGAGGGAAGATGAATTAGTGCTATCGGAAAACGATCTCGATTTAAAAACTTCATTTCAATAAAAGCTTCATTCAATGAAAATCGATATCGAAAATTAACTTCAAAAAAAAAAATTTATAAGTGAGTGACGACAGTGATAAAAAGCATAAAACAAAAATTATAAAGAACATAACAGAAAGAAGCACACCAGGTTTATAGTGGTACGGTCATCCCGATCTAAGTCCACTCTTGATTCCTTTTCACTCGAGGTCACTCACATCCGGTAACGATTTTCTTTCCAACGGATGAAGATCAATTGTTCTTACAACACTTTCTCCTTTTGACGGGCTCAGGAAAGAATATTTACATCTCTTTTTTATAAGTGTTCCCTTACACACTTCTCTTAGGACTACTATTTAGATCTAAGAGGAGAGACTCTACACTTTTAAGATATTACAACCTTGGAATCACAGAATTTTTGTTTATCTATTTTGCTCAATTATTTCTATTTCAAGTAAGAACAGTTGGAGTATTTATAAACCCCAAGTGGCTTCAAAATTAGAGCCAAACTTTCAAACACCCCGAGATTTTGGGATACTGGCGGTACCACCGCTTATAGCACTAACATTGGACAATACCATCACCTGACATAGTCTTGGAGACTATCTCGGAGACTGAGCTACCGCCTACTCTGTCGATGCCACTACCTGACCCACCTTTTGGGTCACTGATTGGATATTTCTCTTGGCACAATGCAATCCTAACTTAGGCCTAATTAGCCCTAATTACATTAAAACTAACTCAATTAGTCCCATAAATTATTTCGATTTAGATAAATTATTACAAGCATGAATCTTATGTTGTCTGGCATATCATTAGTTCATTGGCACTTCATCCGATCCTTCGGCATATCGTCCTCTCTTATAGCATATTGCTCAATCGGCATGTTGACTCTGCAACTCCAATCTCCTTGGTGCAATATTCGTTCTTTTTGGCCAGATGCCCGAACTCATCGTTCGAAGCCTTCTGCTGATACGTTGACCAATCCTCAGTTTTACATCCAATCTTCTGACATGTTTCATTCCGGCCCAAAGTCTGATTCCTCCTGCTTTAATCAATTTACCTCTCCTTGATCGAAGCTAGTCTTCCGTCATTCAAAATACAGATTAGATCATAAACTCTATCAATTGATTTCATCGTCAAAATCTGAGATTCAACAATATATATATATATATATATAATATTTTTAATCTGTCCATTTACCCCATTGCATTTTAGTTGGTATCTAAATATCAAAAAATTCAAAAACATAGGTAAATATAATTAAAATTAATCTTTGATCTTTAGCATAATGATTTTACTATCCTTCAAGATATTAATTTATACCTACATATTAGTATTTTTTTGGTATTGTGTCCAGTAACATTTAAGTTTTTGGTGAAGATACTAAAGTATCCTTTGGGTATTTTGACCATGAATACTTTTAATACTCAGTAGTAACCTCAGTTAATATTACTTAACCTAAATTTAATGCTAATGGGGGTTTGTCTTTGTCTTTTTTGAAGGATGTCATGTGGTATCAGAAGCTGTTCATCACTCCAAATCCTGCTCCTGTGATTGCTCTCGTCGGCCGGCAGCCTTTGGGGAATACTTCTGCCTTCCATTACGGCATGCAAGGCGAGGAGATGGATGTGGCGGGAGATGCGGTGATTAGTACACAATGTGCTCAACGTGTCAAGGACAAGTGACGGCAGGGCTGGTACATGACCACCACCAGCTCGGCCGGAACACCCTACACGTTCTGGACCCGTCTCGGGCCGCGCCATGTGGCGCCCGCGGTCGACGTGTGTTCCCGACGCTCCAGCCCCTCGTGCCCGCTGTTTGGCCTCCAGCTGCCACCGGCCACGCGCTGCATCCACGAAGCCGCCGCCTCACGTCTCTTGTCGTCGGTGGAGTCCCGTGGCCGTAGCGTACTGTCCTCGTGCTTGTCCTCTCCCTCAACGGCCTCCGAAAAAAGCTTGACTTTGCCGGTGATTGGAGAGCCACGATGAACATCGATCGTTCGGCCGATCGCGGTTGTCAACTTCTCGCGTGTTCTGTGGTGGCGGGACAAGCTGGCGCGTTGGTCAACGAAGTTCGTCACCGGCCTTTCATGTCTCTTGCCTCTCTCTCTCTCTCTCACGAAAGAAAGAAAGAAAGAGAGAGAGAGAGAAAGAATCGAGAAAACAAAGCTTTAACGCATCATTACGCAGCAGGAGAAGGAGAGAGAGAGAGAGAGAGAGAGAGAGAGAGAGTACCCTCCCTCCACTATAAAAGGGAACATCGGCTCCCTTGTTCTTCACAGAGAAACACCATCGTTGATTGAGATAGGAGGTTTACAATATAAAGAAGCAAGGACTCGTAGATAGATCACTGATCATGGAGTTCCTTGTGTCCGGGCAATGCTTGGGCTTGGCTATGGGAGTTCTGCTCCTGTTCTTGCTTTCCGGAGCCGTCTGCATCTTCTGGCTCTTGCCGGCCGTCAAGTGGCGCCGGCTCAGGAAGAGCGGCCTTGCTGGCCCTCCTCCACTCTTCCCCTTGGGGAACCTGGTGGAGATGAGCAAGAAGGGAGGAGAGACTTCATCTCCGGGCTCGTCGAGCATCGCACATGATATCCACTCTCGCGTACTCCCTTACTTCTCCCGATGGAGAGAAGCTTACGGTAAGTGCGCCATCATGGCATGCATGCATGCATGGTTGATGGTTTTCCGAGTGGAGATTCTCCAGTAACCTATGTGTTTCATGGCGTGCGTGCAGGGAAGATCTTCGTTTACTGGCTTGGAACAGAGCCGTTCTTGTACGTTGCTGATCCTGAGTTCCTCCAGAGGGTGACTTCCGGCGCCATGGACAAGAAGTGGGGGAAGCCAGATGTGTTCAAGCACGATAGGAAGCCTATGTTTGGGAAAGGACTGGTGATGGTTGATGGCGATGAATGGACTCACCACAGGCATATCATTACACCAGCATTCTCCATGACAAATCTGAAGGTGAGCTTCTAGGCCTTGTTGGAATCCTTGTTCCTGACTGAGCTCGAGAAATGTATGACATGCAGGCCATGGTGAGTGTGATGGAAGAGACGACCAAGAAGATGCTGACGGAGTGGAGCGAGCGGCTCGCCCGGGGCCAACGTGAGATAGATGTGGAGAAGGATGTGACCAAGAATGCGGCAGAAATCATAGCCAAGACCAGCTTCGGCATCAGCGAGGGGAATGGCGAGAAGGTGTTCGAGAGGCTGCAGCTCATGCAGAAGATGCTGTTCCAGACGAACCGCCCGGTGGGCGTCCCTTTCGGCAAGCTGATGTGCGCTAAGAGATCGTACGAGGCGTGGAAGCTTGGGAAGGAGATCGACCAGCTTCTCTACGCGGTCATCGGCTCGAGGAAGGAGGAGGCGGAGGAGGAGGAGGAGGAGGAGGAGGAGGGCGACGGCAAGACGACGCCGAAGCAGGACCTCCTGGGGCTCCTCCTCGCGGGGAACCGGGAGAACGCGCAGGGTGGGGGGAGGAAGCTGACGGCTCGAGAGCTTGTGGACGAGTGCAAGACGTTCTTCTTCGGCGGCCATGAGACCACTGCGCTTGCGCTCTCGTGGGCCTTGCTCTTGCTGGCTCTGCACCCCGAATGGCAATCAGCTCTCAGGGAGGAAGTCACGCAAGTCTCCGGTGGAAGGCCTCTCGACTCCACCATGCTCTCAAAACTGACCAAGGTAAGAATAACAATGACCCTTCGAGGGCACAGAAGCAATCCACGATCACAAGATTCTTCTTCCTCATCTTCTTCCCTTCAGATTCTTCCTTTTGAGATTCTACTCATCATCATCTTCTTCTTCTTCAAATTCGTCATCATCAACATCTTCTTCTTCGGATCAACCGAGCTAAAGCTCGATGGTGCAATCGCAGATGGGGTGGGTGTGGAACGAGGTGCTGCGACTGTACCCGCCGTCTCCCAACGTCCAGAGACAGGCGAGAGACGACATCCAAGTGGGAGACGGCATGGTCATCCCCAAGGGCACCAACATGTGGATCGACCTCGTGGGGATGCACCACGACCCGGCTCTCTGGGGCGACGACGTGAACGAGTTCAAGCCGGAGCGCTTCAGGGAGGACCTCCACGGCGGGTGCAGGCACCGGATGGGCTTCCTGCCCTTCGGCCTCGCGGGGCGGATCTGCGTGGGGAGAAACCTCACCGCCATGGAGTTCAAGATCGTGCTCAGCCTCATCCTCCGCAGCTTCTCCTGCTCTCTCTCGCCAGCCTACGCCCACTCGCCCAAGGTCATGCTGTCGCTGAGGCCTTCCCATGGCGTTCATCTCATCCTTCACCCACCTCCATGAGGGAGTTCACGTAAACCTAAGCGTGTGATTCACCATAGAGAGATGTGAGTCGCTTATGGTCACCTTCTTTTGTTGAGTAATTATAATAATTACATAATTTATGAAGCAGAGCTTATAATATCAATTTCTGAAATGCGGATTAGATCTTGTTTTTTTTTTTCAAAACATATGTTTTGGAAAGAAATCAAAGAATTTTTTTTGGAAATATTACAAGATTAATCTTTTTAAAATCTTTAAATATTATTATTAAGAGGTCTTCTTTTTCTTCTTCTTCTTCTTCCTTTGTTTGTTTAATGTGCACAAGAGTTAGGTGTGATCAATAATTTTAATGATTTTAATAGTGTTAATTCATTTGACTTATTTCTTATACGTTAATCCATGAGTTACAAATATTGACCTATTCATCACAATAATTAGTGTCATATCCTTGACTTAGAGATTGATAGATCATCTTACAATGGCTTTCAACTCTACTCAGTGGAACTTGAAAAAAAAAAAAAAAGGAAATCAATTTTTTTTTCTCCATGCTTAAATCAGAGTTCTTGCAAGATCAACAACTAATCAAATGTAATGTAGTATAAATACAGGAGAAATTACCATATGCTTTAGAGACTCCTTCCTTTTGTATGCCTAATAAATATGTTAAATCCATTAGAACGGAAAATATTATCATTAAATAATTATACAACTCCGCGACACCATCTCCAAGGGGAATCAAAGGAGACTACCTAAAGATTAATAATCAATAAATATACTACAATTTTGATATAAGATTAATGTGGTTTGATAACTTAGTATTATATATTCACAGAAAAAAAAATTCAACTTTTTCATCATATGATAATAACCATTATAAAGAATTACTATCCCTTAAGTTAATCCAATACAAACCTGAAACCCATTATATACTTTCTCACATAAACCTAAAGAACTATTTTCTCACATTGGAGTCATCTATACCTCTTAATCTCACTAAAACTTTGAGACTCAGATATTTTTATAGGTCTTATTTGGATCCCTAACCTAATCTTAAATCCACTAATAAGTTAATTAGCATTGCTCTAATTATATATTTATAGATCCTAAGAGAGAGAAAAAAAAAGAAAATTAGCATCAACAGATGATTTTTTTTTTTTTTCTTTTGTCAAACTTAGAGTAATGCAAGCAATAATCACATAATTTTAAATTTTATATAAAAAAAAAGATAAGGTGTCGAGATACCGAGAATTTATCTAACAAAGAATCCTTTCTCCTCTGATGATAATATCAAAAAGTAATTAAAGATATTGTAATACTATATAGAAATAAAGGAGAAAATACAATTAATGCATTACTTGAAACCCCCTTTTATAGACAAAACTATATGTCAATATGAATAAAGATTACATTGAAGCTCCATTGTCTGAATTCAACTATATATATATATATATATATATATATATATATATACAGACTTATGGCGTTGACCAAATGGCCAAAGGCCCCCTTGGTGGTCAAACCAGTGCGATACGCAGATATCTTTGTGGGTGGAACTTGAAACCGTTGACCAAGTTACGGCAGTGGATGGTCAAAGTTCGTACAATTATAGGTGATAGAGGACGGTCAGATGTGATATCGGAGCAAATGGGTCAATTGAGACAACGATTCTGAGGGGACCCACACCTCATCGTTGACGTGTCCTCATCAGGAAGGTCAACATCATCTTCCTTGTTTCTTCCCATCCTAATCTTTTTGGGACATTCATGGAAACAAAACGTGTCAAAATACATGACCATAAAATTTAATTTGAAATTTTAAAAGCTTAGCCGCAAATTTGACCCCTGAGAACTGTTTAAGAAGATGTAAAATTTTGATATTTGAAATATATAAAGAAAATAAAGAGAATAACTCTTTTCAAAATAGCAATCTCGAATATTTGCATCATGTATTTTCTTCCTTCGGATAGAAAATTTATGACATTCAACTTGTGAGTTTATTAGCTGTGCACAGGTTGTAGGGGGTCGCATCAAATATTTTGGATATCTTTTTTATCCTGAGTAGATGTATCACATTAAAGAAGTTGTTTTTGGATTTGTTTGATGCTTTGAACTTAGGTGACCATATAAAATGTTTCATATGCTTTATGTCCTAGATGGATACAAGAAGCTTTGGGCATGAACAATCACGTTATATATTTTTAATATATATATATATATATATATATATATATATATATATATAATGTTTCAAATGCCTTTGTATTGGATGTAATCATGCACGAAAAGAATGTCTTGGATGTAGGCAATTACGTTCGTGCTTTTGATGCATTTCTATTATAAAAAAAAGATAATGCACATGAAAAAGAAGCTTTGGGCTTAAGTGGTCATATTGAACATTTCAAAAGCTTTTTTGACCTTGCAAAATAAGATGCTTTGAGATATTTTGGATGTTTTTATATTTTACATGTCTAGTATTTTGGATGGTTTTGTATTTTGAGTGAATGCATTATACTTGAGAATGGATGCTTTGGCTTGGGAGATCGAGCACTTTGGATATATACATATATATATATATATATATATATATATATGTATTTATAAAGTGATTTTTTTGGGATGTGTATAGTGCTTTGAATTTTTTTTTTGGACAGATGTAATCATGCACAAAGATGACATTTTGAGATGTGTCACATGCTTTGAATGCTTTTATACCTTGAACACAAATATCACATGTAAAATGAAATATTTTGAATGTCTAATATTTTAAATAATTTTAGAGGCTTACATGATCACATTGGATATTGCAAATATTTTTTTTTATTTTTAACATTTAGTGATTTGAATACTTTTGTATCTTAGATGAACGCATCACGTGCGTAAAGAGATGCTTTGGGCCTAAACAAATGAATCATATGCTTTGAATGTTTATTTATCATTTGAACATATTACAAACAAAAAGGATGCTTTGACATGGATCAAATATTTTGAAATTTTTTTTATAAAGAGATGTTCTAGGATGCATGATACTTAATATTTTTTATGTCAGTAGAGAATAATACTACTTACACACAAAAAGGATAATTTGGATCTCTATCGCAATACCGAATGCTTTGAATGTATTTTTTAATCTTGAAAAAATATATTATGCATAAAAAGTGCTTTGAGATGCGTTCAAAAGGATGCTTGCTCAAGCTCTTCAAATATGAGAATCTTAGAACCAATAAATGTATTTGATGTGAAAAGGTGTTCACAAGGAATTGTAAGACAACAAATCTCATCTATTGTTACCCTGCTCTGTCATTACTTGCTCAAGTTCTATTGAACAAACATCTTTAATTCTATCAAATCAAGAAAATAAAACAAAAATCTTTCGAGTGAGCACAATCCGAAGAAAAGTCAGTATCTCTTCCCCTGATTTCAGTCAGCGA
This sequence comes from Musa beccarii, assembly GCA_024322285.1. Classification (NCBI taxonomy): domain Eukaryota; kingdom Viridiplantae; phylum Streptophyta; class Magnoliopsida; order Zingiberales; family Musaceae; genus Musa; species Musa beccarii. The sequence continues at coordinate 23,738,556 of CM044398.1, forward strand.
AAATTTCCGCTTTAAACTGAAAGATTTGTGCTCAATTCTCCAGAAGAAAGTTTTACAACTCACTGACTGTATCATCAATATCACAGAAGGAGAACATTACATCTCTAGTGGAGAGTGGAGAAAATAGACGAAAAATGATGCCAAACAATAGTTAACTCACTTTCATATATTTATCATCCCAATGGTTGCCAAACAATTAAGGTTATACAATAAAATCTTTCTGTGCCTTGCATTCACCTCTAGGCACAATTTTACATCCAAGGGGAAAAACAAATGATCAAGTCAAGCTGAAATCAGGTATTTCCTGTGCATGCTATCAATTTACATGGTGGAAGGAGGATACCTATGAAGACAAGGCTAGCTCTGCCCATGCCAAAGGAGACTCCTTGAGAAGGGCAGCTGCTGACAAGTCTATCCCATTCTCCAACACAGCACATATTATTTGCATCGATGGTCTCTTCGTAGGATCAGGTTCGATGCAGAGGCTAATCACACTGCATATAACTCCAAGGTCTTCTGACTTCACATTTTTCAGTTCAGGATCTACTAGTTTTCCTATCTCTTCTGAGTGTTGAAGATACTCTGTGGCCTGCAATATACAGGAAACAATTGTATCAAGCGTACTGGCTACTAGATAATTTAGAAGAACAAAGAAAGAGCAGATGTTATAGCAAACATCTAATGATATGTATTCCCTTCGACTGAATGCATTTGAATCATCTGCAGTAAATGGTGATGCAGTTTATCTAGAGAAAAGGAAGATGCTAGTCTCGGAAGTGCCAGAATTTCTTGTTCGAGGAGGCGCTTCCTGCTTTTGTTTCGGGTATCTTAGAATAAGTTGTATGCAAGATAATGAACCATTGGCACATTGGAATTATTGTCAAACTAATGAAGCTTCGATGCTAGACAATACATGACAGTTGAAAGGAATGCAACGAGATTCTGGTTCTCTCAGTTGCAGTGTGTGGAAGGAACTGAATGCAGCAGTAATTGATCAAGTTCCGACGTTCATCAATAACTTAAGTTGCTAATCTACATTAAAAGGAAAAAGTTATGCTGCAAATGCAGCTTTGCAGTGTATGTAGAACATAAGAGCAATACATGTTAACCAGCCAGATTGGATTTTATGATCGGAATGTAGCTTCAACGATCTAAAAAACCGATGCTCCAGTACTAAAATTACCAAATGTAAGCCTTACCCAATTTACCAAACACCCTCTTTCTTTGCAATATGGAGGCCTTCCACTGATTATTTCCAGTAAAAGTACTCCAAAAGCAAATATGTTTTCTTGTATTATCATGTCTTGTTGCTCTTGAGAATCAATGTATCCAGGAGGCGAGAGCCCATCAGTAATATAACCATCGTTCTTCTTAGACTTTGAGAATATCATTTTCCAGCTCTCAAAATCAACCAACTGCAACAGTAAGCTGTAGTTAGGTTTTCTCTTGATTATAATGCTAAAAGAAAAATACAAAATAGAACAGAGGTCAACAGCAGCAGGAAGAACAAGAATTCAGATACTACAAATGTCATTCATTGACAAAACTGTTTGACCAACGCATGGACCAGACAAAAACCTGCTTAGACACAACAAGCAGATAGAAAGTAAATCAGATGGGAAAAGTCAAATGACTGACACTTATTCATGATTATGGAACTGAACACTTAACTAGAAAGGGCTGGAAGCACTGTGAGTGGATTAATAAAAGGATCAAGAGAAGAGCAAACTAGAAAACAAGTGCAAAATTCAAATCTGTTACTGTTTTAAAGTCATCCAAACTTTCAAAGTGTATATTGTAATCCAAGTATTTGCATAGTGATGTCACACGTAGGCTATGTCCTTGTGTAGTTAAGCATATTGGACAATTCTTTACGTAGTATGGAGTTGTAATGATCTTGGAGATATGGATTAAGTGACCAGCAGGCAGAGAAACAACCACATTTGGTGCAAGATTCCAATTTCCATACTGGATTCTTCATCGTACATTTACAAGACAATAAACATGGATCTTCACGTATGAAACACTAATATATATCCAATGCGCTACTTGTAAGATACTTTGGAGATGTGTCAAACAGTTCCTTGAAGATAGATGCTTTTTGGGATACTTCGGGGATTCATGGACCCTAGAAGAGATTTATGAGTAATGATCGTGTGGCTAACAACGAGATGGATAATGGCTAGATTACAAAATTAAACTAAGACTATCAATTTATCCTACGATATTACTATCTTTAGTATGTTTTTGAAGTGTTATGTTACTAAAGACAATCTCATTCAAGATGACTTGGTATGGGATGCTAGTCACAACTATCCAGGCATTTTACATATGGGGTCAGCCAGACAGTCCATCTTAAATCAAAGAAAATTTATTGAAAGATAAACAAATTTTCACTGCTTATGCATCCCCCAGAAAAATCTATTTGTAATCACTGATATAAGTCCGCTTCAGCTGACATTAAATTACTAGCCAAGACAAATTTGAGAAAAAAGTAAGACTTGTCCAAGTACCTAAAAGCCAAACATCCCAACTATTTAATGTTGCAGAACAAAGGCTAACGGCAGGTCGATAGTCTACCTCATTGGTTGTACTTCAAGCTTATGAAACCAAGAATTATCCTTTGACTTGAGAGATGAGAGCAATGTTCATATCAGTGGAGTGATTACAAAAAAAAAAAAAAAAATAAACAAGGACACGTTTAAGATCCTGGGTAGATTTATTAAGCTTTATTCTCCGTAAACTTGTAAGCCAGGGGAGGAAAGCAAAGAGAAAATAGACTGGGATCTTGTTCTTAAGAATCTGCCGAAAGCTACAAATGATAAACTTTATGTGCCTCCAACATGCCTCTAGAACTTTCTTGCAACATATGACTGTAAATAGTTATCGAAAAGCCTTCTATACAATAAAAATATGATGAAAGTAGCTTTTAAGCTCTAGAAACTATTAAATTTATGCATTTCTGGAAGGAAAAAAAAAAGCATTAGTGAATTTATGCAAGCAAATTGTTAATGCAAATTTCTCATATAGAAAAATGTCACAGACTGATAATATCAGAATAAATATCCAAACCTTTGGAAAAAAATCTTCAGTAAGATATACTGCATTTGAACTCAGTTCAGAGAACACAAATGGTGGTTGCAATTCCGTGTGCAAGTACCGCAACCCACGAGCAACACCTAGTATTACTTTCATGCGTCTAAGCCAAGATAACTGGGATCCATCACCATCTAAATTTGAAAAGTAAGCCATAAAATATATCAAAAGCTTTCACATTCTGATGCACGTAAGTAGAAACGTCTGTTGTCTGACTTACAATGCAGATGCTCATATAATGTCCCATTAGATGCATAATCAAGCACCAGCATCCTTGAGAAAGTTTCACTTTCTTTGCAATAACCCAGCAATTTTGCTATATTCTCGTGGTTCAACCTAGCCAGATCTGCCACCTGAAAAGCTAAAAGTTTCATCGATGCTCTACTGAAGACTTTCCTGCATATTCAAATAATTTTCACAAACTAATTACTTTATTATGAAAGGAGAACTCAAGATAGCTTGTCCATTGGTCTTCTAAGATGCAAAGGGAGATGACGGCAACTTCTGTCCCATCCTTCATTGTTCCTTTATAGACTATACTATCCGGAGAAGATCCAATTATATTGCTGAAATCCTCACAAGCTATTTCAAGTTCTTCTCGGCTAAATCCTGGGACATTTTTCAACAATTCTCCATCTGGTTTGGAACAATTAATAAGATCTGTCAGGTATCCAGTTTGGTGCTGAAAGCTATGCTACCGGAAAATAATTTGAATACAAAACAAGGGTAGGGCTAACCTATCAATATTGGTGTCTCATCATTCCAATTCCTAGTTTTCTTCCAGGGGATTCTCACAAATGATTTTAGCTTACAAGACCTAACAGCAGTGGCAATTCCTGTTATAATGCAGACAGCCACAATAACTCCTGTAGTGACCTCAAGAATCAGAAGCCATTCTGGCTGTTGTGGACTCCGATGCTTTTTCCCATCAGTAGATTGTTTATCAGCCTCCTTGGCTAATCCTTGGTATTTGTCTGAGCCACCTACATTAAGATAAATAAAACTAGCATTAATCAAGGATGGCATTGAGAGCAACTAATGAGCTTCTAAATGTTAAATAGGTTTTCAAAATATTGTTCCTAACAATTTTCAAAATGTTACTTCTAGAGCAGGTAGCAGCATTCCAACTATCTTTGCTGCATCCAATAAACTGCAAGGAATAAAAACATATGCAAACAGTAAAGCATGAAAAGCTGATAACTTCAGGTTCCTAATGACATAAATGCATTGCTGTGGATCTTAAATGAGTCTCTATAGGAAGAAATACTTGCATCTTAAATGCAAATCAAATGAGGACCATGGTGATGTTCATGTCATTTAGCTTCACCTTTACCATGACAGAAGAATTTATTAATGTACACAACTAAAGAAGTTCCCCCTAATCTTATGTGATGCCATAAAGATGATAACGTCCAGTCATTAAAGTATTATAAGAAGTCAAATCTGAACCACATATGGTCTCATAAACCGATTGTAAAAAATATTTGACTGACAGTTTCAACATAATTTTCCAACCACTATCTAGAATCAGTAAAATCTGGTAATCAGCTCGTCTACATTCAATAACCGTCTGCTGTCTTTTGAAGAGTCAAAGACAGCCAAAAGTACTGCTCAAGATTTGAAATACATATAGTGGATGAACATAATTTGGTTGTATTTACAACAGTCATCTAAATTTCCTTTTAAGAATTCATTCAGCGTAATAGTGTTAGAGGACCCTGATGGACATACAATTCTAAACATGAAATACGAGAACTGTTTGTATACTTGGTCTAGATGTATGTACAGGTCAACTGCTACAAGTCTTTCAAGCATATTTTATATATGCAAGATTACTTTGACAACTTAAAGCTATCGTCAGACTGCCTGTCTGAAATGCAAAAAGAAGTTTTAGGAGTTCATTTCTCTTGATTATAATTACTTTTACAAAAATGATTGAGAAAAAAATACAGAAGGGGAAGTTCATTACATAATTGAGGACTACGCTGCAAAACTGAGTATTTATCCCCAAAACAGTTTCCTTGGAAGCTTGACCTGCAGATGGGATCAAAGAAAAGTTACGAGTAGTCAACATAAGACGAAAGAAGAATTAAAAGAAATTGGCTTACCTTGGAAGATACTTCAAGCATGATGGTATTTGTCCAACTAAAAAATTGAAGGAAAAATCTCCAATCTTTAGTTTGGTTGATTGGCAAAGTCCAGTCCCTCTCTTGTCAGATGTGTACCTAAATAATATTTTAGTAAATATCAATACCATCTAAGAGCAATGAATCTATATCAATGTGTCCCTATGCTAATGTGAACACGAATATCCCCACATCTGCCTACAGGCTTTATTGCATATGTGGTCATGAATATATGCAAATGGATGTCCAAGCATTTTTAAGACAAGAGTTCCAAACTTTGCGTTCTTCTCATGCAATGGTGTATGAGAGAAAAAACCTGAAAAGCAACTCTGTGATTAAGAATGGTTATTAAGTGATTGCAGGAGTCGTTGGAGATATTAAGTTTATATTTTTACTCAAGGCTCATCATGGTAGTTGTTTGGGAATTTGGGATATCTGCTACATAGATGTGATTTCAGCGATCATGCACATATGACTCAGCTTTGCTTTCCAAACTCCAACCATAGTGCAAATTGAAGGAAGCTTGTTCCATCTGAGAAATTATACTATTTTATAAGCATGGGGATATTATACAATGGAGAAATTTTTTATCCAAGTTCTATTTTTGCCATGACCAAGGAAGACCAGTATACCTTCTGTTTGGAAGTTAGAACAAATAAGAGAACCATGGCTAAAAAAATCAGCTCAAATGTGAGTTCACCTGAAAACCTTGACCGACAGAGATTCACATATTGATGGGAATGAATTCTGACATGAAGCATTTTCTTCCAATAGCGATGCCACCTTTATCTTATTTGGTTTGAATAAGATAAAGATACCACAATTATGGCATTCAACAATTTCTTGAAATTGATCTCTAACATTACGACACATTGCTCTGCTTTCATACGTGAAAATAATGATACTAATTACAGACGAACCATCAAGCTCTGGTTGATAAGGCAGGTTTTGTGTTTAACCCAGTTCCTCATGGTACACATTTGCCCGTTAATAAGCTTGTCATCTAAGTGTCATATCAGAAATGAGGAAAAATATTCCAATTACATTGCATCTTCCAGGACTCCATGGGTTAATACTAATCTTTGTTTACTTTCCAGATCTGACCGTCCATGACGTGAAAAATAAACTTGGCATTTTTGGTGATCTTGTACTTGTAAACAATCACCTCAAAAGAATATAATTTGACATAAAAGGGGAAGAAAAGAAAATTCTTGCATGTTGGGAGATACATGGGGTCGGTGCCATGGTTTTATTGCTTACCTAGAACAAAGAAAATTCACCAGCCAAAATATAGCATAGCAGAAGTACACAACAAAGCATCACTTACATGCCATGCATGGTAGCAGAGAAATTTGAATTGGTGGATCCGGGAACTTGTCCCTCGAGTCTATTTCTGTCTAGCCGTAACTCCACAAGATTCTCCAGTTTACCAAGTTCAGGTGGTATATCGCCTGTCAACCCATTGGAATGGAGATCTCTAAAAGAAAAATAAAGGGAAAAATGTGAAGCCAATGTTAGTTAAACAGCCCACCAAATAAAAATATCCTACAATTTCATGATGCTGGTCAAGTCTCCGAGTTTAGGAGGCATAGGACCGGTGAGGCGATTCACACTCAGGTCCAACACAGTAAGGTTCTTTAGCATTCCAATTTCCATGGGTATTGTGCCCAAAAGCAAGTTATTATCCAAGTACCTGCACAATGGCAACCACTCTGTAAAGAACGGCACAGAACACTGACGACCAGTACGAGACGCTACATCAAGAGAACATACAGTTCTTGCAGGCAACCGAGATATCTCAGTTCCGGAGCGAGAAATCCTTTCAGCGACGAGCCCGACAGGTTTCTGCAACAGGAAGATCCATGTATCAAAGACGATCGCACGCTAGATCTCCGAGAACAATGCAAGATGATCCACTGATCCCACAAAGCAATTAGACAAACACCTAGAGGACCGACCCAACAGACAAGAAGGATGTGACTAAGATCTAATCGCGACGAGTACAAGCGAGCATCAAATCAATCTGACATTTCTTACAGCGAAACCACACAATCTCGATCCGCGGAGCAGATCACTCCAGTCCAGTTGCAAGGGCTGGCGTCAAGGGAATTCCAGTCGGATAAAACCGAGAAAGGGTCTTCAAATGCAGCCCGCTTAAGGGCGACGAGCGCCGAGACTAGGAAGAACCAAGCAAACTCTCCATCAGCGCACACCCAAAACAACAGCTTTAAGGCTACCAACAAGAAGGAGATCAAGAAAAATGCCTACTTTCACGGTGAGGGAAGGGGTGAGCAGCTGTGAGCAGCACTCCCCATTCGACAGCAAGAAGAAGCAGCACCCGGAATCCAACTGACCTCTCCATGTCCACCACACACGAGAATCCAGAACTGGGATAGATCTCAGTGAGGAGGAGAGGCTACATGGAAGAGAGAATCAAGGAGTGGGTGGAGGTGGGCTATAAAATAGGAGGTGGTGGGAGAAGGGGAGGGAGGGAGAAAGGGGAGAAGAACGCAGAATGTTTCCGGTTGGCTATTGGGACATTAAAAGACTGCCATTAAAGAGGAGGGAAAAGATACAAAATGTAGGGCTGCTTCTCTTCATGGATTGTTGGGTTGATATTGGTGACATCAACCTCTCACCATTAAATTTATCTTGTTTGTTTGCTGGTATCAGATTTATTATTATTATTATTATTATTATTATTATTATTATTATTATTATTATTATTATTATTATTATTATTGTATGCATGTATGTATGAAAACAAACATAATAAAAATTAAGATATTTGTCCAACTGATTAGAACCATTTTGATCAAAATTTAATTTAATTTTTTTCAAAGATAAATTGTTCAATGTAGTATCTGATTGATGATCAAAATTGATAATAAACTAAGATTTAAATATTTGATCATAATTATCTGTGATTGACTAGAAGATATCATTTTTTGGGTTAAAAATCACATTATTTTTAAGATTATTTTTGAATTATATTCAAACCAAAAGGCATCATGTAATCGATTTTAAATAGTTGAGATTTATCGACTTTGTTGTTGTTGTAGCATCCAAACTAAAAAAAATTAATTAGTATAAATATTTTTCACATGCTTCAAAGGGAATACAACTCTTCTTGGCAAAGAAAAAAGAATAATTCTTCTCAATAATTTGAAGCTATCATTATATTTAAACATATCCACACATGGGATTAAGTTGTCATAGTCCAAGTTCAAAAAAAGAAATTATTAATCAACACAATTTAGTCAAAACAAAATGAGACTGATCCAACATCTTTTGAGCATTTATTGATAATACAATCATGTACTTCCAAAGACCATCAATTCATCATGCAACTTTATCAAATTGGAACAGGCTGTGGGGCCCAAACACCATGTGATATCTTATTTCAACAACAGTGTGGTCCAATCAATTAATTAATTAATTATATATATATGTGTGCTTCAATCAAATATCCAGTCATTTCATTGGTTGACCCTCATTGACAAGGTTGACCTTGTCAATTAAGGTTTGAAGCAATATTGAATGTGATCAATGTGTTGAGTTTGGTGTATGTTGTGAGATAAATGCAAGAACACAAGGGATTTGCAGTGGCAGTGGTCTTCAGACCAAAAACTTGTTGGAGATTCACTGTTGGAATCAAATTAATACTGATGATATGAAAACATAAAGAGGGAGACATGAAAAGGTTCTATTAGAAACTATAAAAAAAGACCAAAATATTTTTAATTAAATAGGAAGAAGGACATTATGGCTTGTTTTATGCTGTCATTCATCCATATGGTCAAAGAGGAATTTGGCACCAGCTTTTTGCTTTCCTCTTTGCTTGGATAGAGCAGACAATTAAACTCAGGCAAAAAAGACAGCTTTGCCAGAGGAGGAAGAAGAAAAGTTGGCAGTGGCACCACCACCATGTCAATTATCCTTGTTTCATGCGAAGCATCATTCGATGAAATGAATGAAGCTTCTTGTCTACCCTAACCACCAAACTCACCGCCACCTAAAGTGACAAAAGAAAAAGGTCAGCGGCCCTTCCTCTCGCTAAACTAATCCGAAGAACCCAAGGGCATGGATTCTTCTTTTGTGCTCTGTGCTAGTAGTGCTAGTGGAGGTCTTATCATCATCGTCATTTGGAGAGGTCAGGTTTCAGAGAGCTTTAATGGAGAGGTGAGAACATGTGAGGTGAGCAATCCTCACAAGATGGTAGGTCTTATGACAGCAAGGACATCAGCCCTCATTAACTTCTGGGGGGGCAACAATGGAGGTGATGAATCAATGAAACCTCAGCGGAGGACCAACGGGTCAGTCCTGTCGTCTATGTTGCATGACCATTTAGGGATGAAGATTGCATGCCTGTGTGTTAGGCAGACTTGGGAGAGTCATTAGGGTTTTCATTTCATGTTAGGTGTGATGCACAAGTAGGACAGCTCTCTCTCTCTCTCTCTCTCTCTCTCTCTCTCTCTCTCTCTCTCTCTCTCTCTTTCATGTCAATGCTTCAAAGCAAAACAAGTTGAGGGGTGGAAATGAGTTGGAGGGACCAGATTGAGATGTGTGTTAGTAGGCAAACAAGATCCTGGTTTCCAGCTCTTATGATGATGCAAAGCATGCATGTAAAGCTTTGCTCCTCTGCAATCAGCACACAGCTCATGGACTACTGCCCTGATGACAGTCTCAGGCACGCAGGTGATCTCTTTGGTCTCCCTCATGGTCCCCATAAACCACCACCACCACCATCATCTTCCTCTTCTTCTTCTTATCTCCTCCTTTTCACTGTGCATGAATGAGAGCAAAGCATGGGACACAGTCTACGTCCCTTAAGTTGTGTCACCTCAGAGAGCACCGGCAGAAAGGTGGAAGAGGAATACTTCCAGAGAACCAGATCCAACTCCCACTCCAACTGGTGCAGCCAGTTTTCTCTTAGAACCAAGAACATTTTCTTACTTGCCACACCATCCAATTTCCAATTGATACAGAGAAATAGAGAGAACGAAAGATTCTTCTACCTAGAGTTTTCTTGGGAGGAGGAGGAGGAGAATCCACTCTTTCCGAACTCAGATGATTCATGGGTATCGTATGTTTAATAAAAAATAAAAAAAAAATATAATATCAAGTCATTATTTTAGGATTCAGAGGTCTTTTTTGTCAAATTCAACAAAATTAGGCTTTAAACAATAAATTAATTAACATTAACTCTTTCATTTACTTAATCATACCACTAAGAGAACAAATACAAACAGAATCAAAATTAGCATCAACAGATTTCCCAAACCATATAGTGTCATGAGAGAAATGATGACTCGTCATGGATCAAGAAAAGGAAAATCTGACAAGCCAGCAAAAGCACCAAGAATAAAATACAAATGGCCGACAGTTGTTTTAGTGAAAGATGTAGTAGCTAGGATAAGACATGGTAATGATTCATGGGTCATAATGTTTAATAAAAAAATAAAAAAATTTATTAGAGTAATGCAAGCAATAATCACATAATTTTAAATTTTATAAAAATAAAAGATAAGGTGTCGATATGCCGAGAATTTATCTAACAAAGAATCCTTTCTCCTCTAATGATAATATCAAAAAGTAATTAAAGATATTGTAATACTATAGAGAAATAAAGGAGAAAATACAATTAATGCATTACTTGAAACCCCCTTTTATAGACAAACCCATATGTCAACATGAATAAAGATTACATTGAAGCTCCATTGTCTGAATTCAACTATATATATATATATATATATATATATATATATATATATATATATATATATATATATATATATATATATATATATATATATATATATATATATATATATATATATATATATATACAGACTTATGGCGTTGACCAAATGGCCAAAGGCCCCCTTGGTGGTCAAACCAGTGCGATACGCAGATATCTTTGTGGGTGGAACTTGAAACCGTTGACCAAATTGCGGCAGTGGATGGTCAAAGTTCGTACAATTATAGGTGATAGAGGACGGTCGGATGTGATATCGGAGCAAATGGGTCAATTGAGACAACGATTCTGAGGGGACCCACAGCTCATCGTTGACGTGTCCTCATCAGGAAGGTCAACATCATCTTCCTTGCTTCTTCCCATCCTGATCTTTTTGGGACATTCATGGAAAAAAAACGTGTCAAAATACATGACCATAAAATTTAATTTGAAATTCTAAAAGCTTAGCCGCAAATTTGACCCCTGAGAACTATTTAAGAAGATGTAAAATTTTGATATTTGAAATATATAAAGAAAATAAAGAGAATAACTCTTTTCAAAATAGCAATCTCAAATATTTGTGTCATGTATTTTCTTCCTTCGGATAGAAAAATTTTATGACATTCAACTTGTGAGTTTATTAGCTGTTCACAGGTTGTAGGGGGTCGCATCAAATATTTTGGATATCTTTTTTATCCTGAGTAGATGCATCACATAAAAGAATTTGTTTTTGGATTTGTTTGATGCTTTGAACTTAGGGGACCATATAAAATGTTTCATATGCTTTATGTCCTAGATGGATACAAGAAGCCTTGGGCATGAACAATCACGTTAGATATTTTTATATATATATATATATATATATATATATATATATATATATATATAATGTTTCAAATGCCTTTGTATTGGATGTAATCATGCACGAAAAGAATGTCTTGGATGTAGGCAATTACGTTCGTGCTTTTGATGCATTTCTATTATAAAAAAAAGATAATGCACATGAAAAAGAAGATTTGGGCTTAAGTGGTCATATTGAACATTTCAAAAGCTTTTTTGACCTTGCAAAATAAGATGCTTTGAGATATTTTGGATGTTTTTATATTTTACATGTCTAGTATTTTGGATGGTTTTGTATTTTGAGTGAATGCATTATACTTGAGAATGGATGCTTTGGCTTGGGAGATCGAGCACTTTGGATATATACATATACATACATATATATATATATATATATATATATATGTATAGTGCTTTGAATATATATATTTTTTTGACAGATGTAATCATGCACAAAGATGACATTTTGAGATGTGTCATAATTTGAATGCTTTTACACATTGAACACAAATATCGCATGTAAAATGAAATACTTTGAACGTCTAGTATTTTAAATAATTTTAGGGGTTTACGTGATCACATTGGATATTGTAAATATTTTTTAATCTTGAAAAATATATTATGCATAAAAAGTGATTTGAGATGCGTTCAACAGGATGCTTGCTCAAGCTATTCAAATATGAGAATCTTAGAACCAATAAATGTATTTGATGTGAAAAGGTGTTCACAAGGAATTGTAAGACAACAAATCTCATCTATTGTTACCCTGCTCTGTCATTACTTGCTCAAGTTCTATTGAACAAACATCTTTAATTCTATCAAATCAAGAAAATAAAACAAAAATCTTTCGAGTGAGCACAATCCGAAGAAAAAGTCAGTATCTCTTCCCCTGATTTCAGTCAGCGAAAATTTCCGCTTTAAACTGAAAGATTTGTGCTCAATTCTCCAGAAGAAAGTTGTACAACTCCCTGACTTGTATCATCATATCACAGAAGGAGAACATTACATCTCTAGTGGAGAGTGGAGAAAATAGAAGAAAAATGATGCCAAACAATAGTTAACTCACTTTCATATATTTATCATCCCAATGGTTGCCAAACAATTAAGAGTATACAATAAAATCTTTCTGTACCTTGCATTCACCTCTAGGCACAATTTTACATCCAAGGGGAAAAACAAATGATCAAGTCAAGCTGAAATCAGGTATTTCCTGTGCATGCTATCGATTTACATGGTGGAAGGAGGATACCTATGAAGACAAGGCTAGCTCTGCCCATGCCAAAGGAGACTCCTTGAGAAGGGCAGCTGCCGACAAGTCGATCCCATTCTCCAACACAGCACATATTATTTGCATCGATGGTCTCTTCGTAGGATCAGGTTCGATGCAGAGGCTAATCACACTGCATATAACTCCAAGGTCTTCTGACTTCACATTTTTCAGTTCAGGATCTACTAGTTTTCCTATCTCTTCTGAGTGTTGAAGATACTCTGTGGCCTGCAATATACAGGAAACAATTGTATCAAGCGTACTGGCTACTAGATAATTTAGAAGAACAAAGAAAGAGCAGATGTTATAGCAAACATCTAATGATATGTATTCCCTTCGACTGAATGCATTTGAATCATCTGCAGTAAATGGTGATGCAGTTTATTTAGAGAAAAGGAAGGTGCTAGTCTCGGAAGTGCCAGAATTTCTTGTTCGAGGAGGCGCTTCCTGCTTTTGTTTCAGGTATCTTAGAATAAGTTGTATGCAAGATAATTAACCATTGGCACATTGGAATTATTGTCAAACTAATGAAGCTTCGATGCTAGACAATACATGACAGTTGAAAGGAATGCAACGAGATTCTGGTTCTCTCAGTTGCTGTGTGTGGAAGGAACTGAATGCAGCAGTAATTGATCAAGTTCCGACGTTCATCAATAACTCAAGTTGCTAATCTACATTAAAAGGAAAAAGTTATGCTGCAAATGCAGCTTTGTAGTGTATGTAGAACATAAGAGAAATACATGTTAACCAGCCAGATTGGATTTTATGATCGGAATGTAGCTTCAACGATCTAAAAAACTGATGCTCCAGTACTAAAATTACCAAATGTAAGCCTTACCCAATTTACCAAACACCCTCTTTCTTTGCAATATGGAGGCCTTCCACTGATTATTTCGAGTAAAAGTACTCCAAAAGCAAATATGTTTTCTTGTATTATCATGTCTTGTTGCTCTTGAGAATCAATGTATCCAGGAAGCGAGAGCCCATCAGTAATATAACCATCGTTCTTCTTAGACTTTGAGAATATCATTTTCCAGCTCTCAAAATCAACCAACTGCAACAGTAAGCTGTAGTTAGGTTTTCTCTTGATTATAATGCTAAAAGAAAAATACAAAATAGAACAGAGGTCAACAGCAGCAGGAAGAACAAGAATTCAGATACTACAAATGTCATTCATTGACAAAACTATTTGACCAAAGCATGGACCAGACAAAAACCTGCTCAGACACAACAAGCAGATAGAAAGTAAATCAGATGGGAAAAGTCAAATGACTGACACTTATTCATGATTATGGAACTGAACACTTAACTAGAAAGGGCTGGAAGCACTGTGAGTGGATTAATGAAAGGATCAAGAGAAGAGTAAACTAGAAAACAAGTACAAAATTCAAATCTGTTACTGTTTTAAAGTCATCCAAACTTTCAAAGTGTATATTGTAATCCAAGTATTTGCATAGTGATGTCACACGTAGGCTGTCCTTGTGTAGTTAAGCATATTGGACAATTCTTTACGTAGTATGGAGTTCGTAATGATCTTGGAGATATGGATTAAGTGACCAGCAGGCAGAGAAACAACCACATTTGGTGCAAGATTCCAATTTCTTTAATGGATTCTTCATCGTACATTTACAAGACAATAAACATGGATCTTCACGTATGAAACACTAATATATATCCAATGCGCTACTTGTAAGATACTTTGGAGATGTGTCAAACAGTTCCTTGAAGATAGATGCTTTTTGGGATACTTCGGGGATTCATGGACCCTAGAAGAGATTTATGAGTAATGATCTTGTGGCTAACAACGAGATGGATAATGGCTAGATTACAAAATTAAACTAAGACTATCAATTTATCCTGAGATATTACTATCTTTAGTATGTTTTGAAGTGGTAAATTACTAAAGACAATCTCATTCAAGATGACTTGGTATGGGATGCTAGTCACAACTATCCAGGCATTTTACATATGGGGTCAGCCAGAACAGTCCATCTTAAATCAAAGAAAATTTATTGAAAGATAAACAAATTTTCACTGCTTATACATCCCCCAGAAAAATCTATTTGTAATCACTGATATGTCTGCTTCAGCTGACATTAAATTACTAGCCAAGACAAATTTGAGAAAAAAGTAAGACTTGTCCAAGTACCTAAAAGCCAAACATCCCAACTATTTAATGTTGCAGAACAAAGGCTAACAGCAGGTTGATAGTCTACCTCATTGATTGTACTTCAAGCTTATGAAACCAAGAATTATCCTTTGACTTGAGAGATGAGAGCAATGTTCATATCAGTGGAGTGATTACAAAAAAAAAAGAAAAAATAAACAAGGACATGTTTAAGATCCTTTGTAGATTTATTAAGTTTTATTCTTCCTAAACTTGTAAGCCAGGGGAGGAAAGCAAAGAGAAAATAGACTGGGATCTTGTTCTTAAGAATCTGCCGAAAGCTACAAGTGATAAACTTTATGTGCCTCCAACATGCCTATAGAACTTTCTTGCAACATATGACTGTAAATAGTTATCAAAAATCCTTCTATACAATAAAAATATGATGCAAGTAGCTTCTAAGCTCTAGAAACTATTAAATGTATGCATTTCTGGAAAAAAAAAGCATTAGTGAATTTATGCAAGCAAATTGTTAATGCAAATTTCTCATATAGAAAATTGTCACAGACTGATAATATCAGAATAAATATCCAAACCTTTGGAAAAAAATCTTCAGTAAGATATACTGCATTTGAACTCAGTTCAGAGAACACAAATGGTGGTTGCAATTCCGTGTGCAAGTACCGCAACCCACGAGCAACACCTAGTATTACTTTCATGCGTCTAAGCCATGATAACTGGGATCCATCACCATCTAAATTTGAAAAGTAAGCCATAAAATATATCAAAAGCTTTCACATTCTGATGCACGTAAGTAGAAATGTCTGTTGTCTGACTTACAATGCAGATGCTCATATAATGTCCCATTAGATGCATAATCAAGCACCAGCATCCTTGAGAAAGTTTCACTTTCTTTGCAATAACCCAGCAATTTTGCTATATTCTCATGGTTCAACCTAGCCATATCTGCCACCTGAAAAGCTAAAAGTTTCATCGATGCTCTACTGAAGACTTTCCTGCATATTCAAATAATTTTCACAAACTAATTACTTTATTGTGAAAGGAGAACTCAAGATAGCTTGTCCATTGGTCTTCTAAGATGCAAAGAGAGATGACGGCAACTTCTGTCCCATCCTTCATTGTTCCTTTATAGACTATACTATCCGGAGAAGATCCAATTATATTGCTGAAATCCTCACAAGCTATTTCAAGTTCTTCTCGGCTAAATCCTGGGACATTTTTCAACAATTCTCCATCTGGTTTGGAACAATTAATAAGATCTGTCAGGTATCCAGTTTGGTGCTGAAAGCTATGCTAGACCGGAAAATAATTTGAATACAAAACAAGGGTAGGGCTAACCTATCAATATTGGTGTCTCATCATTCCAATTCCTAGTTTTCTTCCAGGGGATTCTCACAAATGATTTTAGCTTACAAGACCTAACAGCAGTGGCAATTCCTGTTATAATGCAGACAGCCACAATAACTCCTGTAGTGACCTCAAGAATCAGAAGCCATTCTGGCTGTTGTGGACTCCGATGCTTTTGCCCATCAGTAGATTGTTTATCAGCCTCCTTGGCTAATCCTTGGTATTTGTCTGAGCCACCTACATTAAGATAAATAAAACTAGCATTAATCAAGGATGGCATTGAGAGCAACTAATGAGCTTCTAAATGTTAAATAGGTTTTCAAAATATTGTTCCTAACAATTTTCAAAATGTTCTAGAGCAGGTAGCAGCATTCCAACTATCTTTGCTGCATCCAATAAACTGCAAGGAATAAAAACATATGCAAACAGTAAAGCATGAAAAGCTGATAACTTCAGGTTCCTAATGACATAAGTGCATTGCTGTGGATCTTAAATGAGTCTCTATAGGAAGAAATACTTGCATCTTAAATGCAAATCAAATGAGGACCATGGTGATGTTCATGTCATTTAGCTTCACCTTTACCATGACAGAAGAATTTATTAATGTACACAACTAAAGAAGTTCCCCCTAATCTTATGTGATGCCATAAAGATGATAACGTCCAGTCATAAAAGTATTATAAGAAGTCAAATCTGAACCACATATGGTCTCATATACAGATTGTAAAAAATATTTGACTGACAGTTTCAACATAATTATCCAACCACTATCTAGAATCAGTAAAATCTGGTAATCAGCTGGTCTACATTCAATAACCGTCTGCTGTCTTTTGAAGAGTCAAAGACAGCCAAAAGTACTGCTCAAGATTTGAAATACATGTAGTGGATGAACATAATTTGGTTGTATTTACAACAGTCATCTAAATTTCCTTTTAAGAATTCATTCAGCGTAATAGTGTTAGAGGACCCTGATGGACATACAGTTCTAAACATGAAATACGAGAACTGTTTGTATACTTGGTCTAGATGTATGTACATGTCAACTGCTACAAGTCTTTCAAGAATATTTTATATATGCAAGATTACTTTGACAACTTAAAGCTATCGTCAGACTGCCTGTCTGAAATGCAAAAAGAAGTTTTAGGAGTTCATTTCTCTTGATTATAATTACTTTTACAAAAATGATTGAGAAAAAAATACAGAAGGGGAAGTTCATTACATAATTGAGGACTACGCTGCAAAACTGAGTATTTATCCCCAAAACAGTTTCCTTGGAAGCTTGACCTGCAGATGGGATCAAAGAAAAGTTACGAGTAGTCAACATAAGACGAAAGAAGAATTAAAAGAAATTGGCTTACCTTGGAAGATACTTCAAGCATGATGGTATTTGTCCAACTAAAAAATTGAAGGAAAAATCTCCAATCTTTAGTTTGGTTGATTGGCAAAGTCCAGTCCCTCTCTTGTCAGATGTGTACCTAAATAATATTTTAGTAAATATCAATACCATCTAAGAGCAATGAATCTATATCAATGTGTCCCTATGCTAATGTGAACACGAATATCCCCACATCTGCCTACAGGCTTTATTGCATATGTGGTCATGAATATATGCAAATGGATGTCCAAGCATTTTTAAGATAAGAGTTCCATACTTTGCGTTCTTCTCATGCAATGGTGTATGAGAGAAAAAACCTGAAAAGCAACTCTGTGATTAAGAATGGTTATTAAGTGATTGCAGGAGTCGTTAGAGATATTAAGTTTATATTTTTACTCAAGGGTCATCATGGTAATTGTTTGGGAATTTGGGCTATCTGCTACATAGATGTGATTTCAGCGATCATGCACATATGACTCAGCTTTGCTTTCCAAACTCCAACCATAGTGCAAATTGAAGGAAGCTTGTTCCATCTGAGAAATTATACTATTCTATAAGCATGGGGATATTATACGATGGAGAAATTTTTTATCCAAGTTCTATTTTTGCCATGACCAAGGAAGACCAGTATACCTTCTGTTTGGAAGTTAGAACAAATAAGAGAACCATGGCTAAAAAAATCAGCTCAAATGTGAGTTCACCTGAAAACCTTGACTGACAGAGATTCACATATTGATGGGAATGAATTCTGACATGAAGCATTTTCTTCCAATAGCGATGCCATCTTTATCTTATTTGGTTTGAATAAGATAAAGATACCACCATTATGGCATTCAACAATTTCTTGAAATTGATCTCTAACATTATGACACATTGCTCTGCTTTCATACGTGAAAATAATGATACTAATTACAGACGAACCATCAAGCTCTGGTTGATAAAGCAGGTTTTGTGTTTAACCCAGTTCCTCATGGTACACATTTGCCCGTTAATAAGCTTGTTATCTAAGTGTCATATCAGAAATGAAGAAAAATATTCCAATTACATTGCATCTTCCAGGACTCCATGGGTTAATACTAATCTTTGTTTACTTTCCAGTTGTGACCATCCATGATGTGAAAAATAAACTTGGCATTTTTGGTGATCTTGTACATGTAAACAATCACCTCAAAAGAATATAATTTGACATAAAAGGGGAAGAAAAGAAAATTCTTGCATGTTGGGAGATACATGGGGTCGGTGCCATGGTTTTATTGCTTACCTAGAACAAAGAAAATTCACCAGTCAAAATATAGCATAGCAGAAGTACTTAACAAAACATCACTTACATGCCATGCAAGGTAGCAGAGAAATTTGAATTGGTGGATCCGGGAACTTGTCCCTCGAGTCTATTTCTGTCTAGCCGTAACTCCACAAGATTCTCCAGTTTACCAAGTTCAGGTGGTATATCGCCGGTCAACCCATTGGAATGGAGATCTCTAAAAGAAAAATAAAGGAAAAAATGTGAAGCCAATGTTAGTTAAATAGCCCACCAAATAAAAATATCCTACAATTTCATGATGCTGGTCAAGTCTCCGAGTTCAGGAGGCATAGGACCGGTGAGGCGATTCACACTCAAGTCCAACACAGTAAGGTTCTTTAGCATTCCAATTTCCATGGGTATTGTGCCCAAAAGCAGGTTATTATCCAAGTACCTGCACAATGGCAACCACTCTGTAAAGAACGGCACAGAACACTGACGACCAGTACGAGACGCTACATCAAGAGAACATACAGTTCTTGCAGGCAACCGAGATATCTCAGTTCCGGAGCGAGAAATCCTTTCAGCGACGAGCCCGACAGGTTTCTGCAACAGGAAGATCCATGTATCAAAGACGATCGCACGCTAGATCTCCGAGAACAATGCAAGATGATCCACTGATCCCACAAAGCAATTAGACAAACACCTAGAGGACCCAACAGACAAGAAGGATGTGACTAAGATCTAATCGCGACGAGCACAAGCGAGCATCAAATCAATCTGACATTTCTTACAGCGAAACCACACAATCTCGATCCGCGGAGCAGATCACTCCAGTCCAGTTGCAAGGGCTGGCGTCAAGGGAATTCCAGTCGGATAAAACCGAGAAAGGGTCTTCAAATGCAGCCCGCTTAAGGGCGACGAGCGCCGAGACTAGGAAGAACCAAGCAAACTCCATCAGCGCACACCCAAAACAACAGCTTTAAGGCTACCAACAAGAAGGAGATCAAGAAAAATGCCTACTTTCACGGTGAGGGAAGGGGTGAGCAGCTGTGAGCAGTACTCCCCATTCGACGGCAAGAAGAAGCAGCAACCGGAACCCAACTGACCTCTCCATGTCCACCACACACGAGAATCCAGAACTGGGATAGATCTCAGTGAGGAGGAGAGGCTACATGGAAGAGAGAATCAAGGAGTGGGTGGAGGTGGGCTATAAAATAGGAGGTGGTGGGAGAAGGGGAGGGAGGGAGAAAGGGGAGAAGAACACAGAATGTTTCTGGTTGGCTATTGGGACATTAAAAGACTGCCATTAAAGAGGAGGGAAAAGATACAAAATGTAGGGCTACTTCTCTTCATGGATTGTTGGGTTGATATGGTGACATCAACCTCTCACCATTAAATTTATCTTGTTTGTTTGCTGGTATCAGATTTATTATTATTATTATTATTATTATTATTATTATTATTATTATTATTATTATTATTATTATTATTATTATTATATGCATGTATGTATGAAAACAAACATAATAAAAATTAAGATAACCATTTTGATCAAAATTTAATTTTATTTTTTTCAATGATAAATTGTTCAATGTAGTATCTGATTGATGATCAAAATTGATATTAAACTAATATTTAAATATTTGATCATAATTATCTGTGATTGACTATAAGATATCGTTTTTTCGGTTAAAAATCACATTTTTTTAGATTATTTTTGAATTATATTCAAACCAAAAAGCATCATGTAATTGATTTTAAATAGTTGAGATTTATTGACTTTATTGTTGTTGTAGCATCCAAACTAAAAAAAATTATTAATTATTATAAATATTTTTTACATGCTTCAAAGGGAATGTAACTCTTCTTGGCAAAGAAAAAAGAATAATTCTTCTCAATAATTTGAAGCTATCATTATATTTAAACATATCCACACATGGGATTAAGTTGTCATAGTCCAAGTTCAAAAAAAGAAAATATTAATCAACACAATTTAGTCAAAACAAAATGAGACTGATCCAACATCTTTTGAGCATTTATTGATAATACAATCATGTACTTCCAAAGACCATCAATTCATCATGCAACTTTATCAAATTGGAACAGGTTGTGGGGCCCAAACACCATGTGATATCTTATTTCAACAACAGTGTGGTCCAATCAATTATATATATATATATATGTGCTTCAATCAAAGATCCAGTCATTTCAATGGTTGACCTTCATTGACAAGGTTGACCTTGTCAATTAAGGTTTGAAGCAATATTGAATGTGATTAATGTGTTGAGTTTGGTGTATGTTGTGAGATAAATGCAAGAACACAAAGGATTTGCAGTGGCAGTAGTCTTCAGACCAAAAACTTGTTGGAATCAAATTAATACTGATGATATGAAAAGATAAAGAGGGAGACATGAAAAGGTTCTATTAGAAACTATAAAAAAAAGACCAAAATATTTTTAATTAAATAGGAAGAAGGACAGTATGGCTTGTTTTATGCTGTCATTCATCCATATGGTCAAAGAGGAATTTGGCACCAGCTTTTTGCTTTCCTCTTTGCTTGGATAGAGCAGACAATTAAACTCAGGCAAAAAAGACAGCTTTGCCAGAGGAGGAAGAAGAAAAGTTGGCAGTGGCACCACCACCATGTCAATTATCCTTGTTTCATGCGAAGCATCATTCGATGAAATGAATGAAGCTTCTTGTCTACCCTAACCACCAAACTCACCGCCACCTAAAGTGACAAAAGAAAAAGGTCAGCGGCCCTTCCTCTCACTAAACTAATCCGAAGAACCCAAGGGCATGGATTCTTCTTTTGTGCTCTGTGCTAGTAGTGCTAGTGGAGGTCTTATCATCTTCGTCGTTTGGAGAGGTCAGGTTTCAGAGAGCTTTAATGGAGAGGTGAGAACATGTGAGGTGAGCAATCCTCACAAGATGGTAGGTCTCATGACAGCAAGGACATCAGCCCTCATTAACTTCTGGGGGGCAACAATGGAGGTGATGAATCAATGAAACCTCAGCGGAGGACCAACGGGTCAGTCCTGTCGTCTATGTTGCATGACCATTTAGGGATGAAGATTGCATGCCTGTGTGTTAGGCAGACTTGGGAGAGTCATTAGGGTTTTCATTTCATGTTAGGTGTGATGCACAAGTAGGACAGCTCTCTCTCTCTCTCTCTCTCTCTCTCTCTCTCTCTCTCTCTCTCTCTCTCTCTCTTTCATGTCAATGCTTCAAAGCAAAACAAGTGAAAGAAAGGAGTGAGGGGGTGGAAATGAGTTGGAGGGACCAGATTGAGATGTGTGTTAGTAGGCAAACAAGATCCTGGTTTCCAGCTCTTATGATGATGCAAAGCATGCATGTAAAGCTTTGCTCCTCTGCAATCAGCACACAGCTCATGGACTACTGCCCTGATGACAGTCTCGGGCACGCAGGTGATCTCTTTTGGTCTCCCTCATGGTCCCCATAAACCACCACCACCACCATCATCTTCCTCTTCTTCTTCTTATCTCCTCCTTTTCACTGTGCATGAATGAGAGCAAAGCATGGGACACAGTCTACGTCCCTTCGCGTGTCACCTCAGAGAGCACCGGCAGAAAGGTGGAAGAGGACCCCCTCTTTATACTGTCTTGGGTTGCTGTTTCCTTGCCGAGCCTGCAACCTCCTGCCTACTCCAAGAACAAATTAGGGTTTTGCAGATCCAACTCCCACTCCAACTGGTGCAGCCAGTTGGTCATCTCTTTACTTCCAAGTCAAGGTTAACATTTACATTCTTACTTGCCGACACACCATCCAATTTCCAATTGATACAGAGAAATAGAGAGAACGAAAGATTCCTTCTCGACCAAGAATAAAACATGAACCCGAGTTTTGGTGGAGAGTGGGAGGAGGAGGAGATGTAGTAGCTACGAAAAGGATAAGACATGGTAAGATGGTGGTTGATCCGAATCTGATGATTCATGGGTCGGATCGTATGTTTAATAAAAAAATAAAAAAAATATAATATCAAGTATAAAGTCATTATTTTAGGATTCAGAAGTCTTTTTTTTTTTGAATTTTTTTTTCTTTTTTGGATTTTAGGATTCAGAGTTTGAATTCAACAAACATGTGAATCACCGCATGGATATTATATTTCAATTAATGGAACTCTCACGGGAGTAGCTATAAATGTAGTAATAATATTAATTTTTGTTCTCTCCCTTCAATTTTCTTCTCCTACTGCTACAACAACAAAAATGCATCCTTATATTTCTCCGCTGTTGCTAATAATAATACATACCACTGGAACAACATACAACTACGATCTTTGGAATCCAAAGCTTTGAGCACTTTAGATTTTTCCTTTTTAATCCCAAACCATTCCCTATAGTAATGCTCGAGCGAGACCAGCTTCGTCGGTGACGTTGAGGTGACATGTTCCTTTCAACTCTCGTCATGGAGGTCAAGAAAAGGAAGGATGCTGCCGGGGATTCTTGCAGCCGCAAGAGGTGACAAGCCAGCAAAAGCAGCAACGAGAAGGTGAACGATGTGCTGCTTCCAAGTGTACTTTGATGCCGATACTGCCACTGTAGCTCGACTCCCTCTTCCTCCTTCAAATTTCAAACGCCAGCGCTCCAACCCATCCCCCACCACCTCTCTCTCGCTCTCTCTTCCCCATGATGCTGATGGCAGGTGATGGAGACAGGACGCTGCTTCCTCCTTTTATAAGCGCAAGAGCTTCTTCCCTCAGCTCGGATCACCGCCTGCGCCCACGGCTAGCTCGAGGTCCATGGCGGTAAGCATTCCTTCACGC